>OX453273.1:15936703-16321703 GCA_949710005.1 Ricordea florida
ATAAACTGCCTAAGACTCTACATTTGGAAAAAAACTGATGGGGCAGTTAACTTTTGGCCAAATGTAATCTGTAAGGCTCAAATTATATATATATATATATATATATAGTTGTTGCGGGAGAAAAAAACACACAAACAAACTACGGGTTTATCCCTACAAGCCTGTTTCGTGGTTGCCCACTCACCATATCCCCTGATGAGTGGGCAACCACGAAACAGGCTTGTTGGGATAAACCTGTAGTTTGTTTGTGTGTTTTTCTCCCGCAACAACTATATATATATATATATATATATATATAAAAAGTTATGATGCTTCGAGCCAACAGGGATGCCACACGCCAGAAGGATCCAAAAGGATTCGTAGTCCAAACCTCGAGTAATGAAATTTGTAGGCAATTGTGGAACACGAGGACGGACAACTTCGAGCGAAAAAAAAAAATATATATATATATACAGTAAAAAATCTAAAAAAAGTTTAAAAATTTAATAAAAATAGACGTTTCGGTCAATGACCTTCATCAGTTGCAGTGCAAGTGAATAAGAAATTACAATGTCCTTAAATAGGTTTACAGTATAAAAGATGACATAATATAACAAAGATGATTACATAACAGGGCGTGGTAACACATGAAAATGAAAAAATTAACCAATGATAAACAATCGGTGATTACTAAGCGAGAAACTATGACAATGCGATACAAAACTCAAGAAACGCAAGCCAAATATGAATAAATAATCGGATATAAAACAAAAAGATTAATGTTAAAAAACTATAACATGATTCGTCAAGTCAGCCAAAAGTGTGAAGGGACCCGCATGTAAAATATTCACAGTATTCATAAAAGGCCATCCTAGGAAAAGCTTGTAATAAAAACCCCAAACAAAGCCCTTGAAGCTATGCCGCGGCAAGGCACAACAGGCGCCCTGAACAGGGCCCTTAAACAACAATAATGTAATAAATTCCCCGATGGGGGCCCCTGAGAAAACCTTGCACTAACAAAGCTAACAAGATCCAAGGTCAGGGCCTTTGAACACCTGAACTAAGATAACCGCCAAATTAGCAAGTTATTTTTACGCTAGTTGTAGTTTATTCTTTTTTTCGAGTGGAATTCCTGACGTTTATTCAAGCCAAAAGGTGCCAGAGAGAACAACTGTGCGCTCCAATATGCTTCTTTAGTGATTAAAAGCTTTTCGATGTTACTTGTATTGTTAGCATTTATCTGCACTTGATCAATACACTGGAAAGAAAAATCGTTTAAGTCGTGCGGTATTCTGTTGAAATGAACCGCTACCTCACAAGTCTTTTTCTTGGTCAGCATGGCAGACTTGTGGTTGCGAAATCTAACTCTAAAATCTGTTGTTGTAGAACCAATGTATTGTAAGTTACATTTCTTACACGAAGCCAAATAAATGACATTTTTTGAATCACAAGAAAGTTTCGATCGTATCTTATAGCTCTTGCCTGTTTGAAAACTTTGGAAAGAATTTGATTCGACAAAGTAATTGCAACAGAGATCACATCTTGTTCTTTTGCATTTGAAGCAACCCCTAACCTCAATAGCCTCTTCAACTTTAATGTTAGAGCCATAACGAGATGGCGCTAACAATTCCTTAAGGTTTTTAGATCTTCGAAAAGAGGCTATGATGGAATTTGGCGGGAAAAATTCTTTTAATTTGGGGTTGGATTCCAAAATACCTAGGTGTTTTCTGATGATGCGACCAACATCAGGTAAATTTGGATTAAATGTTGTTACAAATGGAAACAATTTCTTCTTAGCTTTGGCACGAGTTCTAAGTAAGTCAGTTCTAGATGTAGTTAAGGCTTTAGAAAATTGATCTTCCACTAGTTTTGTGGGATAACCCTGATTGACTAGATAACCCTTGTATTCAGTTGTTCTCTCGGCAAGAAATACTTGTTCAGAGCAGTTTCTCTGTAACCTAGTTGCTACGCCATAAGGGATAGCCTTGAAAACGTGTTTGGGGTGAGCACTTGATGGTGGAAGATACAAGTGGCTATCAGTTGGCTTTGAATAAACGTCTGTCTGAATGAAACCCCCGATGAGATGTAGAGTTAAATCTAGCACGTGAAGCTCGCTTTCAGAAAAAACTAATTCAAATTGAATGGTAGGATATAGAGAATTTATAAAGTCAGTAAACTCATGCAGTGCAGGGAGGCCTTGTTGCCAGAGATCAAAAACATCGTCACGGTATCGCCACCATAAGGCCGGCTTTATGGGGCCAGAAAATTTAGCTTGATAATCTATTTCCCCCATGGCAAGATCCGCGTAACTACAGGCGTTCTTTGGGCCCATGGCTGTGCCATGAATTTGTAGGAAAAAGTTTTAAGAGTGATTGCTCTTCAAACAAATTTCTACTGCTTCTAAAATGCAATTAGTGGATGGAAGCTGGTTTTCCCTAGCATTCAGTGCCTTCTTGACTGCAGTAAGACCGAGTTGATTATCTATGTTGGGGAACATTGACACAACATCCCAAGAAACTAAAAGGGTGCCTTCGGGGAAAGGGCCACTCCTATTAAGATCCTCAATTCTGTTAAGTAAATCGGTCGTATCCTTGATGAAAGATGGCAACTTACGAGCCAACGGTTGCAAGTAAAATTCACTGAAGGCTGAAAGATTTTCTATAGCCGTACCACAACACGAGGTGATAAGCCTGAGTGGGTTCCCTGCTTTGTGGGTTTTAATATTACCGAAGGCGACCCCTGGTTTGGCTTTTTTGTTAATTATCCAATTAGCTAATTGGTCTGAAATTTCACCTTTTCTGACCCATTTGTTGCACCAACTCTCAACTACAGCTAAATGCCTATATGTAGGATCTTCCTGTAAGGATTTATAATGGAGCTGGTTATGAAGCTGGCCAAACATTTTATCTTCGTATTCCCCTTTATCAATTAAGACGAAACGAGAACCCTTATCTTGTATACGAATTACTACATCAGAATTTCTAAATTGCTTTAACGCTACCCGTTCCCCTTTGGTTAAATTATCTCTAGCTGATTTAATGTTACGAGGGTTTATCAAATCACGCCTAACGCTAGCTAGAAAAAGTTCAAGTTCTGGATACCTTGATGGCGGTGGCTTCCATTTCTTTTCCTTTGGAACTTGAGGAAGGTGACTAGGTGGTTCTTGGCTATCCTCAGGATTGCCTTCAATGAAAAATAGTGCTGTCCGCAAGCGGGCTTCAAAAGCTTCCAAATCATCATATACACGCTGCCAATCAACATCTTTTGGCATGGGGCAGAAAGATGGTCCTTTCTTGAGTAGATTGGTTTGGTCATGATTGATGGACTGGCTTGAAAGGTTGATGGGATCCAACTGATGTGAATCGTTAGCAGTCGTTGTAACAGGCCTCCTGCGCTTTCGACGAAAAAGTTTACGTTTCCTCAGTAGCCTGTGTAACCCGTGGAAACGACGGTTTTGTGTGGCAGTTATAGTGGGTGGATCTATGGTGTTACTGGATGAAAGTAATTCCTGATCTAACGGAATTGTTTTTAACAACTTTCTTTGCTCGCGTTCTTTCAAAATGCGAAGTAGGTTGAAATTTTCCGTTTTCAGACCATTCCAGATATAGTTCGCAGAGCCAGAATTAATGGATGAAAAGATTTGTTCCCTACAGGATTGGAGCTCTCGTTGTAGACAATCGACTTTGTTCCGCGAGGCTAGTAAGACAGCAACGCAAAGTTCCCTTGACGTTCGTTGGAGTGAAAGCTTACAAAGCTTCACGAGGTCAACATCATCGACGTTGAGTGCCAAATTAAAATTCAAACTAAAACCAGCCGGGATAACATTGTTATCCAAGCAGTTCGTAAGAAAAGTACAATGGTGTTGGTATCTGGACAGTTTGTCCCAGACACGTGCTGCTTGTGCTACCGTGGAATTAAGTAATGGCTCTGAACAAGGCTCTGAACAAGGCTCTGAACTGCTCTGAACAAGTATTTCTTGCCGAGAGAACAACTGAATACAAGGGTTATCTAGTCAATCAGGGTTATCCCACAAAACTAGTGGAAGATCAATTTTCTAAAGCCTTAACTACATCTAGAACTGACTTACTTAGAACTCGTGCCAAAGCTAAGAAGAAATTGTTTCCATTTGTAACAACATTTAATCCAAATTTACCTGATGTTGGTCGCATCATCAGAAAACACCTAGGTATTTTGGAATCCAACCCCAAATTAAAAGAATTTTTCCCGCCAAATTCCATCATAGCCTCTTTTCGAAGATCTAAAAACCTTAAGGAATTGTTAGCGCCATCTCGTTATGGCTCTAACATTAAAGTTGAAGAGGCTATTGAGGTTAGGGGTTGCTTCAAATGCAAAAGAACAAGATGTGATCTCTGTTGCAATTACTTTGTCGAATCAAATTCTTTCCAAAGTTTTCAAACAGGCAAGAGCTATAAGATACGATCGAAACTTTCTTGTGATTCAAAAAATGTCATTTATTTGGCTTCGTGTAAGAAATGTAACTTACAATACATTGGTTCTACAACAACAGATTTTAGAGTTAGATTTCGCAACCACAAGTCTGCCATGCTGACCAAGAAAAAGACTTGTGAGGTAGCGGTTCATTTCAACAGAATACCGCACGACTTAAACGATTTTTCTTTCCAGTGTATTGATCAAGTGCAGATAAATGCTAACAATACAAGTAACATCGAAAACCTTTTAATCACTAAAGAAGCATATTGGAGCGCACAGTTGTTCTCTCTGGCACCTTTTGGCTTGAATAAACGTCAGGAATTCCACTCGAAAAAAAGAATAAACTACAACTAGCGTAAAAATAACTTGCTAATTTGGCGGTTATCTTAGTTCAGGTGTTCAAAGGCCCTGACCTTGGATCTTGTTAGCTTTGTTAGTGCAAGGTTTTCTCAGGGGCCCCCATCGGGGAATTTATTACATTATTGTTGTTTAAGGGCCCTGTTCAGGGCGCCTGTTGTGCCTTGCCGCGGCATAGCTTCAAGGGCTTTGTTTGGGGTTTTTATTACAAGCTTTTCCTAGGATGGCCTTTTATGAATACTGTGAATATTTTACATGCGGGTCCCTTCACACTTTTGGCTGACTTGACGAATCATGTTATAGTTTTTTAACATTAATCTTTTTGTTTTATATCCGATTATTTATTCATATTTGGCTTGCGTTTCTTGAGTTTTGTATCGCATTGTCATAGTTTCTCGCTTAGTAATCACCGATTGTTTATCATTGGTTAATTTTTTCATTTTCATGTGTTACCACGCCCTGTTATGTAATCATCTTTGTTATATTATGTCATCTTTTATACTGTAAACCTATTTAAGGACATTGTAATTTCTTATTCACTTGCACTGCAACTGATGAAGGTCATTGACCGAAACGTCTATTTTTATTAAATTTTTAAACTTTTTTTAGATTTTTTACTGTATATATATATATATATTTTTTTTTTCGCTCGAAGTTGTCCGTCCTCGTGTTCCACAATTGCCTACAAATTTCATTACTCGAGGTTTGGACTACGAATCCTTTTGGATCCTTCTGGCGTGTGGCATCCCTGTTGGCTCGAAGCATCATAACTTTTTATATATATATATACATATATAAAAACTCTCGGCTCGATTTACTCGGGCTTGCGAGCCACGTGGTCTGAACCGGAACCGACACGATTAGTAACCTCGCTACGCTCGGCCTTCGGCCTCGCTTCGCGAGGAACAATTATAAAATTGTCAGATACTTGAAATGGCCTCTTAAAAGAATAAAATAATGATCTAGTTTCAGTTTGTATTTATACAATTCATATATCAGTACTTTTAAGTTTAGTATTAATTAGTGTTTGTTTAAGTGATAAACCTGACAAACATTTCATGCCAAAGAAATGGAAACCTGAAGGCCACATATTCAGAGTTGTACCATGCTTGAAATACAGGCAAAGGCAAATGATTTAAACACATTTATTGCTATTAGCTCGTTAGTAGGTGTAAAAGGCGGGGACTGGGACAAGGACAAATCAGAAATTAAAAAAAATAAAAATGTGCATAATTATAAAATCAAAAATTAAAAAAAAATAATAGAAGAGGTATAAAAAATCAAAAATTAAAAAATGAAAAAGGGTAAAATTAAAAAATAATAGATGAGGTATAAAAAAAATAAAAATTAAAAAAAATTGAAAAAAATAAATATGATTTAGAGGGAAGAATAACAGTATACAATACAAATGGATCAATTGAAAGATGTCGAATTAAAAGAAATTGTTAGAGAATTGCGTATACGAGGCAGAAGTCGTATGCGAAAAGCCGAAAAAATACAAGCATTGCGTGAAATGGGAATTAATACAAATGAAGATTTGGAAAATTATAGGCAAAGACATAATGAAGAACAACCTATTATTAATACACCACAAACACCAGTGCCCGATATACCGCCTGGTTCTCCCCAACCAATAATAATACCCGAAATATCGCCTCAAAATTCAATAAAGATAAAACCCGCAAAAAAATATTTTTACTGTATTCATGGAATATGTAAATATTACTGTAAAAAGTGTGGCGGGTCTCAAATATGTAAACATAGTAAGCAAAGATGTTTTTGTAAAGAATGTGGCGGGCATCAAATATGTATACATAATAATCAAAAACATCAATGTAAAGAGTGCCGCGGTTCTAAAATATGCGAACACAAAAGATTCAGAGATTATTGTAAAGAGTGCGGAGGCAGTCAGATATGTAAACATAAAAAAATCAGGGCGGTTTGTAAAGAGTGCGGGGGGTCTCAAATATGCAAACATGAAAAAATTAAGTATAATTGCAAAGAGTGTGGAGCGTCTCGAATATGCGAACATGATAAAATTAAGTATGTTTGTAAAAAGTGTAGAGGATCACAAATATGTAAACATAATAAATATAAGTATCGTTGTAAAGAATGCGGCGGGTCTCAAATATGTATACATAATAATCAAAAACAACAATGTAAAGAATGTGGAGGATCTCAAATATGCAAACACATGAAACAAAAATCTTCTTGTAAAGAATGTAGAATAAAAAAAAAATAATTATGATTTAAAAAAAATATAAAATAAAAAAAAAGATGGATAACACAACAATTATTTTAAATTATTCAAATAAAAAAAGACTGGTTATTAATGATTTTATAGAGTTAATTAAAAAAGATTTGTTAAAAAACATCTCAAAAAATCGCGGGTTTATTAATAAAGATCGTGAAGTAATTGATTTTGATGTTTTTTGTAGCTATAAAAAAAATAATATGTTTTCTTTTTATTTTTTAATGGATATGGATAATGATGAAATATTTACTGACGAATTCACAAGAAATTTATTATATAAAGCATATGAATTTGATGATTATGGGCTTATTTATTATAATGAAAATGGAGATCTTGATTGCGATAATGATTTGAATATTAAAGACTTTTTTATTTTTTCAATTAAAGTAAAATTATACACAGATGAATATAAGATATTACATAAAAAGAAATTCTATAAAGATTTGTATGATGATTTAATGGTTGTAACATGGCACCCATCTAGATATTTAGATTGGTGTATTGATTTTGAAGAGTTAAAGTTTTTGGAAGAAGAGGTATTTGGTGAAGAATATTAATATAATATATTTATGTTATATAACCCAATAAATGGTTACATAACAAAAATTTATGTGAATCTCAAACTAAAAGTTACAGATTCTCCTTTTATATCAAACTTTTTCCAATTAGAGTCTAAAATGGTTAAATCAAAGTGATTAATCAAACCGTCGTATTTTCTAATTGGAATAGATGGGTAATCTTTTGATGGAATGTTTGCTAGTAATTGGGATGGTTGTATTTTTACATTTTTACCTTTATTCGTGTACGACATTCTATTATCAACTATGCTGCATAAAAGTCTCAAAGGTTCTTTTATAGTTATATCTATTTGAGTTATTTTAAATAAAATCTCCGGCACCTCTAAAGAATTTTGCAAACCCTGGGTAAATTTAATGTTAATTGTTTTATTGTTGATTATATAAGCAAAATTATCTCCGATAATCATTGTTATATTTTTAGCCTTTTCGCTGAGCTCGATTAATATTTTTATATCATTTATGGAATATGTTCCTGGATTAAATATTACTAAAGGCTTATTTTGTTCATCGGTTATTTTTTCTTGATTCCTTAAAGTTATTAGTCTTTTTGTTTTAATATTACAATCTAAAAGTTGTAATTCACTAACGTATTTCATTGGAGGGTCTAAATAAACCCTTGTTTCAGAATCATACATTGTAATACTGAACATATTGTTTTGATTACATGATATTCACCTTTAGACTATATAATCAAAACATTAACGAAATAAAAACCAAGATAATAATCCTCCGGCAAATATTAAAACAATAAGATTATTTTGATGTTCTATATTACTAACTTCATCGCTATTTTTTGATTCATCAACATTTTTTAATTTAGGTTTCCTTGGTTGAGGATTGGTATTTAATAAAACTTTTGATGTTCCCAAACTATGAGTTATTCCAACATTTTTTGTACTAACATTTATTGAATTATTTACCCCAAATTTCATATTTTCTGTTGCTATTTTCAGATTATTATTGTATCCGATAACGCTTTCTGTATTTATAATTAAATTGCTTGGCATCAACAAAATATCAGGGGCTATAGCCAAATCAAGCCGTACTTTTGATTCTTGAACCGCCATTTGATATCTTTGATTTGAATTTGCGATATCATTTTCAATCACAGAGCTTTCAAATAAATCTATAAATTCTTGCTGGGTTTCAAATGCTCTTCCCCCACTACCAATAATTGAATTCCTAGTATTAACTTGGGCCCCCAAAACGCAATAAACAAAAGCTTCAACCGATCTATTTATTCTTCCTAATCCAGCATTTGTTAATCCATATCCAGATTCTGGTATAAACCATGCATATTGAAAATCAACAAAATAATCATTTCGAAGCATAGATATTAAATTCCCATTTATTTTTTTACCACCATCATCGGAAAATCTATTTGCGCTGCTTGGCCATATATTAGCTTCTGTATCATAACCTCTTACAATTCTGACATCTTGATTTCCACCACCTATCGCCTGCCCACTAGCGCTTCCGGGAACACTTCCAGGTGGTACATATCCTTTTCCATAATCAATGAATACATCTCCAACCCCATGGTTTGCACCCCCTTTCCATCTAAAATCGGACAAAGGTTTATTTAATCCCTTATAATCTTGATTATTGCTTAAACCAAATTCTGCGCATAAACGATTATAAGCATTTTTGTTGTATGGATTATTTTTTAAAGAAAAAGTTTGTTCGCCGGGTAATGGCACAGATAATTCATATAATATTCTTCTTATAGTAAAGTATATGTGAAATATAAAAAAACTTCTAATAACTTTTGGGTAATTTAAACTATCATTTAAACTTACGCCGCATCCTGATGTTGCGCACCAAACCGCCATGTTTAATTGCTGAGGCCAGTGATTAATATTTGGCTTATTCAACCAAGCTCTAGCTTCTTTACCGCTAGTAAGTCCTACAGTCTGATTTTTAAATACATTTTTCATTGACGCGGTGAAGTTATCTTTATCTGAAACATATATATCTAAAATAATTAACATTTTTGTTACATTTTTTGCAGATTCATCGAATTTAATACCGGGTATTGGATATGTGTTTTTTGTAGATGATAAACTTTCTGGAAATGAACTATTTTCTAAACCTAAATCTTTTCGTAATAATGTTTTCAAATTATTAGGAAGATCGTCGGTCCATGTTTTCCCAGAAGGATCATCATCAGACATAACTGTTACACCATTAACTTTCCATTTAATATATCCCCCATATGAATCATTAATAAATGTAAATTTATCAAGGTTAACATTTGGGTATCGGGTCTTGAAATCATTTAAAAGCATTTTATTCTTTATGTTTCAGATAATTCGGTCTTTAGATCTAGAATAAAATGTCAATCGTTGGTATTTCTAATTCCCGCAAAACAATTACAACCAACATCGGTTCTCTCATATGAAATTTTTAATGACCTGGATTTGTTAATTCTTTTAATAGATTTTCGCGCACTTCTCTCCTTATCACAGACATATCCAAGTTTTTTTCTGAGTCTTTTCTAAATTTTTGTCGTATTTCAAGTTTTAGTTTTTGAAACTTATCCAATTCCGCTAAAATTATAGAAAATTCTTGATCGGATATAATATTATCTTTCAAAGCTTTTGAAACTAAATCGTTAATTGTGTTTAATTTTGATTTTGCAATTGCAGCTGTTTGTTCATGTTTACTAACTTTACCAGAAAGTCTTTTTGATGCAATTCCAAATCCAACCGACAACCCACCAAAAACACCGCCCATAACCCCTAAAGGAATCCCAATAATAGCACCAAAACCAGTAAGAGATGTACTCAAACCACTCGCCGATAGAATAACCGAAATCATTCCACCAAAAACACTTATTTTTGTACATATGGTTCTTGCCCTATTATATTTTTTCCTTACTTCTTCGTAATGTTTAATTTCTTTCTCTAGATTTTGTAATACTTCGCTTGATTTTTGCAGTCTGAAATTACCAGGATCTGGATTATTAGGTAATTGAGGATAAATTTTATTGTAGTCATCCATATTGTTTTTTACTGATCAGTATGATATCTTTAGATCTGTTACTTTCTTTTCTTTATGTTTTCTACAAAATATAGAACTACGGCCATTATCAAAAGCCAGGCATTTTTTCCTAAAAACCCAATTACTTCTCCAGCTGTTTTGAATAAAAAGCTCACGATGGCACCAACCATTCCTGGTAATATTTCACCTAATTTTTTACCAAGAGTTTTCAAACCATTTCCAACTCCCCTACCTAATGTTGATAAACCTTTAGAAAGATTAGAAACTATAACCCCAATGATGATACCTACTGCACTTAGAACAGCAAAAACTGTAAAACCATACTTTTTGAATATATACTTTATACGCTCTCGTAATGGCAAATTTTTAAGTATTTCATCTTTTCGACCCACAATATCTGATAATTGTTCTTTGTCTGAAATTACTTTATTTCTAAGTTGTTCTTTTAATTTATCATTCTCAGCTTTTAATCTTTCTTTGCTTTGTTCTAACTTTGTTAAATTTGATTCGCCCTTCTTATATTTGTCTATTTCTTCTTTGCATAATTTTAGTTCTTCCAAAATTTTATCTTGTTGTATTTTTAACTCTATATTCTGTTTAGCGGTTTTATCAAAAAGTCTTTTACCTTCAGAAGAGTCTCTTTCCATTTTTTTCTTTTTCTGCTTTTTGGCTTTCAATTACTAAAGTAAGCCTTCTTACTCTTTCTTCATATTGAGCAATTTCTTGTGGGTGTGTTTTTGAGGCAGCATCCAACCCTTCCAATGCATTATCTAATTCCTTATTTTTCTCAATGGATTTTCTCAATTCTGACTCTTTATTATTATGTTTTTCCAGCATTGTTTCATAATCAACGCCTAGTTCTTTTCTCATTCCTTTTGGTAAATCTTCAAGCTTAAGATTTTTATCTTTATCAAGTATTATATGTGACGCGGCATTAGTCCTATTACTATATTGTCCGATTATACTTCCATCTTCCCCATATGTTACATTAAATGTTACATCATCAGGATTGAAGTCTGGTAAATAACGTTTGAGTTCCTGACCCGCTTCTCTCCTTCTGTCATATTTCTCATCTCTTTCTTCAATATTTGGTGTTTTTTTCTCTTCATCTTTTATTTTCCATTCAAGTCGTTTTCTTTCTTCCATATATTCGTCGTAACCAGGGTATTCTGAATCAATAGATGTAGATGTGTTTGGGGTTTGGAAAGTTGTATCATCCCAATCCCATTCATCATCATCTTTTGGAAAATTTTCTAATTCCATTTCTTCTGCCATGATTTTTTACTCATCAGTAATAAATCTTTAGATCCCTTAGAGTTGAAAAATAAAAGTAAATTTTGATTTAAATATTTTTAAAAAATAATAAAAATAAAATGATGAACGAAACTACACAATTAATAGATGTTAATACTTATAAACCTAGAGTAAGCATGATCTTTTCTAAACCAATTGTTGGTGAAATTCCTGGAAGTAAACCAAAGGTTGAATTTAAAAGAATTAAAATTTTTACAAAAAATGATGATGGAACAGAAGGAGAACTTGTTATTCCAACCGGTAATTTATATTCTTTTGGCGTTTCTACAAACACAAACCAAACAGGTGTAATTACAGAATATACATTTCCCTTATGTTTATGGAGTGGAAGTAAACCAACACCTGAAGAGGAAAAATGGATTGATTTATTCAATGATATAGTTGACAATTGCATTGATCATTTGCTTATTAATAGAGTAAAAATTGGTAAATTTGAGTTGGAAAGAAATGAGCTTGAAAAACAAAAAGGAGGTTTAAATCCTCTATATTGGAAGTTGGAACAATCTTCAATGGCTAGAGTTCCAGATAGAGGCCCAACTTTATATGCAAAATTAATTTGGGATAAAAAACAAGACCAAATTTTAACTAAGTTTTATAACTCTAAAAATGATAAGTTAATTGATCCATTAAAATTATTAAACAAAGGTTGCCGCGTTGAAGAAGGTGTAATAAAAATTGAATCAATATTTATTGGCTCGCGTATTTCGCTTCAAGTTAAACTTTATGAAGCAGTTATAGAACCAAACAGAGAAATGAAAAGATTAACAAAATTTAGGGGTTTAACTATTTCAGATAGTAAATCTGCGGCCGAAGAAATGGAAGAAGATTCTGATGAAGGGAGTATTTTGTAAACCAAAAATAAATATACTTATGTTATATAACCAAATTAGTGGTTACATAACAAATAATAATTTTATAAGAATTTACTTACCGCGTAACCCAAACCTAACATTCCGGCTCCAACATATACCATTTCTCCTGTTTTTTGTTCATCGCTTGGTTTGTAATAATCAGAGAATTTAGGTTCTTGCATTTGACTATACAACGCAAAAGCTTGGTTTGTAGTCAAAATATTTTTTGATGCTTGATATTTTTCGTCTTTTTTCTTCATTTTCCAATCAATCATTTTTTGTCTTTTTTTCTGACATTCTGCGTAATCTCTTTGGTATTTTTCCAATGCTTTATCGTGTCGTATTTTTTCTGTATCCACATTATGTCCTGAGAGAGATTTTGCAAGATAATTTCCCCCAACAAATGCTGTTGCATTCAATATTGCTCCACCAATCATCATCGCTATTGCTGCCATATTTAATTATTTTGGTAAAATCTTCTGATCCTCTAAATATGTTTTAAGATACATACTTCCGGATAATACAGCCACCCATTTTGCGTAATTTGTAATACTTGAGGATGGATCGCTCAAAAATGATTCTTTCATTATCTTTTTAGCCACATATCCAACTCCAGCCCCTAATCCGATAAGTGTCGCTGAATCAGTTACAGTTTTCACAAGTTTGTTTTCGGTTGACATAATTTTTTACTACATCATTAAGAAACCTTTAGATGACTTTAGTAATTATTCCATTCCTAAAGATTTTGGGGTTAAATGCAATGGAATTTTTGAAGGTTGTGGTAATTGTGGAACTTGTGATAAATCAGCTATCCTATTAGAATATTCAGCCCTAGCTTTTTCCTTATATCTCATAAAAAGATCAAATGCTGTAAACCCCAATCCAACAACGGATAAAACAGTAGTAAAAGATAACTCTGGAAGCCATGATTTCGCTTCGCGGTGATTTGATTCATCATTTTTCTCTGTAGCTCGTAGTGTCTCTTCTCGTTTCATCTCCCTAGCTAATGCTTCTTTTGCTTTTTTATTATACTCAGCTAATTTTTTACCAGCCGCTACTTTTTTAGGATCTTTCTCCCTCTTTTTCGAATCTTTATTTTCAGTCGTGGGATCAGCTGTAATTTGCTCAACTTGTTCATTTTGTTCAGACATATTTTACATATAATTAAGAAACCTTTAAACAGGTTAGTGAACAGTATCATACCCGCTATCAGCCTGCTCGGTAGTCTGTTCAGTTGTACTTGTAAATTGTTGATTTTTGTTAAATTTAATGTGCTTGGCAACTTGAAATAATCCGCTAGCAAGTGCAGCCAATCTCCCCGCTTTTAATGCTAATAACCCAACAATGTTTGTTAATTCACGATTAACCAAATCATCATTCTTCAAATCATTGCAAAGAGATTCTATATCATCAACCGGAACTAAATATGAAATAAGTTTGGAAACTAATTGTAGGGATGAATCTACCAACCCACCGTTAATTTTCTTACCCATTACCGCCTGATACCGGTTAAAATATTTTTCTACATCGCGTTCCGATAATTTTTTTATATCACCCAAACTCATTTCAACCCCCAAATATTCCTTTGTTGTTCCGAGCGCGGCTAGAATTGCGAGAGATTCTTGTTTTATTTCAAGATCCTCACTTTGATTGGTATCATTTTTTACCTCAGTTTTTTCTTCAATGTAATCTTCAACGTTTGTCATCTTTTTAAGTCACCTCGGGAATCTCTAAATAGCAATTAAATGGATAGCGCAAACTCAAACATAACCTAGAATATTTTTCAGTTTTCAGGAGTTGAACAAACTTTTTACCCAATTCATAATCCATATCTCCCCCATAATCTTCAAAAAACATTTTCATACCTTTCTGCGATGGATTATGAAAAGTAACAACACAAGCCACATTTTCACGGAATGGTTTTGATATTGATGTTAATTGCTGGGTGAGAACCCACATTGATAATCCGTGATGCCTTCCAGAAAATGCTAAATCTATAAATTTATTAGATCTTTTCTTCTGATCGGTGGATACGGCGCAATCATCTAAAATTATTAGTGTATTGCGCCCAGAAAATAAAATTTGGCAATCATTTAACAATTCATTAATCTCATCGAGATTACTTGCATCGGGTGATAATACAAAGAATCTCTTGTCCCCGCGGGCAAAATTATGATATGTTTTATTTTTAGAATAAGTTGGACAAATTAAAACAATATATTCAAAAACTTTTCGGAATGGCCCTCGGAGTTGTTCAATTAGGTACTTTGTTTTTCCACAATTTGTTGGTCCAGTTATTATACAATGAAAAGGAATTTTATCTCGTAAATCTTCCATGATTTTTGTATCATAACATTATGTTTTTAGATTCTCAGTACTTAATTGATCTTAAACTTGAATTCATTATTTCCATCATTGCATCAGCCACAACAAACATATGACAAGTTATTACTACTGAGCTTGATGAGCCGCTTTTTTTCCTTTTAATTTCTATTTTTACTCCATCATGTGTATTATTTAGAGCTAGTCCCCCACCATGAATATTATTATCTGGGTGAGTTCTAGTATCAAGCCAAAGAGCAAACTTATTTGTATAAAAATCCCCTTCTTTTAGCGAAATTTTTAAACCACCATCTCTCTTGAATCGTTTTTTCACAGATTCCCAAAGATCTGATATAATCATACCTTTAGAGTATATTCTATTTGGTACACCATCAACATCAATATTAACAGAAGTTATTCCAGGATAGAAAAAATTTTCTGAATCTCTTGAACCGCCGGCATATGGGGCAATAAACAAAAATAATATTCCGCTCATTGATCTTCTAGGTAAATTAACATGTTGATTAATAACTTCATCAGCTCCAGTTAAAAATGTAAAAGTTTTGTGTAAAGTAACATTTTCATAAAAGAATCCTTTGCCAATTTGATAAGTTGATTTAGCTTCTTTAGCTAAATATTCACTTGAAATTGATGAATATTCTAACTCTAAATTTTTGAGCGAATATGATGGTGTTTTAGTTGTATCAGAATAAACAACAATATCAGAAACAGGGGCTAATGTAATCTCAAATATTAAATGATTTTCTAATGCTTTTGGATAAAAAACCCCATGATCTTTTAAAATAGGATGATTTATTGGTATTCTATACTTTGTATTATGTACTACTGCAAGGGCTACTTCTTTTACTTCAGAATCATCCTTATCACCCGCATTTGTTCTAAGTTTTCTAATATTTTCATCAGAAATACCCTGTTTTAATCTATCTTTACGCTCTTCTTTAGTTAAAAATAAATCATGATATGTTTGAAATAGATCATATCTTTGGGTATCTTGTAATGTTTCACCTCCAAAAAGAACTTTTAATCTGTAAACAAGATTAGCTCCTAAATTATTAACAAATCTATTATTTGCATGACCCTCAACATCTAAATCAAATAGAAGAGATACGCTTCCAGGTACAATCACTAAATTCTCAGAAAGTTTTGGAATATTTATATATAATGTTTCGCCCGGGCTGGCCGATGATGGATTTAGAGTAATTCTATTTAATGTTGATTCTGCCTTCAAACCAAAGGGTTCTCGTGGAATTCTGTTTGGATTAATTTTTTCTGACGTCATTGTAATTTATAAGATACTTTGTCTAACCTTTAAACCCCTTCACACTATTATTCTTTAATTTTTCAATATGTTTTAATAGCCCTTCTCTCGCATCGGGAATTAAAGTCATAATATTAAAAATTTTATCGCCATCTTCCATATATAGAATTTTTTTTCTAATAATTTTTTTCATAAGATTAATTTGATATTCGCTAAATTTTTCTTCCTCCACCATTTTTAATTTATAAAATACTTTGTTAATTTTTAAATGATGTCAAAAATATATTATTCAGCTAAGGGGTATTGGAAAGGATATTCTGCGATTACTAAATTGGCTGAGAAAGCGAAAGTAAGTGAAAATGAGGCAAAACAATGGCTGCAGAAACAGGCAATATGGCAAATCTATCTTACAGCTCCAAAGTATATACCTAGGCCGCATTGGACTTTGAATAAACCAAATCAGATTCACCAGGCAGATTTATTATTTTTACCGCATGATAGAGTTGGAAGAAAAACATATAAATATGCGTTAGTTGTGGTTGATATCGCCTCGAGATATAAAGATGCGGAGCCATTAACCTCAAAAGAAAGTCGAGAGATATCAGAAGCTTTTACAAAAATATATTCTAGAAGATTGAAATACCCCAAAACATTAATGGTTGATCCAGGAAAAGAATTTATGGGTAAAGTTAGTAAACTCATGAATTACCATAATGTTAGAATACAAAGAAGTGAAGCTGGTAATCATAGAGCCCAAGCATTTGTGGAAAACGCAAACAGAATATTGGGAGAAAGATTATTTAGTCATCAATATGCGCAAGAAATGATTAGTGATACCAGATCTAGAATATGGGTGAAAAGATTACCAGCTATTCTAAAAACTTTGAATAATACAAAAACGAGAATAACCGGTAAAGAGCCTGATGAGGCTATAAAAATGAAAGAGGTTGATATTGAACCTAAAAATTATAAACGTATGGTGGGGCTTGATGAGGTTAGATTACCTCCTAGTGTTAAAGTTAGATATTTATTATCCCCGGGTGAACTTGAAGGAGGAGAACGAAAAAGGGCAACAGATCCTATTTGGAGTATAAAAATTTATGATATTTCTAGAAGTGTGATTTCGCCTAATCAGCCGGTTTTATATTATTTAGTTGACGGTCCTAGGCGAGGATTTGTTAGAGAAGAATTACAGGTTATTCCTTATGATACAGAACTTCCACCAGATTCTGTTTTGAAGCGATAATGACCTATAGCGAAAGTATTTATTCCATCTTTACAAATGATTCTCTTATCATCATCGGCGGATAATGCAACTTTATTAACCGTTTCAGTATAAACATCATGTAGGCGGCTTCTGATTACATTCATCCGTCTCATCTGATGTTCTTTATTAAATAGACATCTCTTATAATCATCAAAGTTTATGGTATTTTTTACAATTGCTTTCTTCATTCCCTTACATTTCTTTTCTTCTTCGCCCTCATCCATTCTGTAGGAATAAAGCTTTGCCCGCAGACCAACAAATTCGGCTATCTGTTCACCCCCGGCTTCATCCTTAAACATATTAATGACTTTCTTATTCACATTAGTCTCTATACCAGATTTATGGTTTTCAGGAAAATTGCTTGTGTCAAACTTGTCCCAAACATCTGGACTTATATCTTTATAGAAATCCTCTGTTTCTATATTGTAAACAAGACTGTCTGTGTCTGTAAACAACATTTTTGCTTTTTCTCCATATTTTGGTTTTATGTAATTATAATGAAAATCATACATTATTGTTTTACTTAAATCTAAAATACACATACCCAAATAAACGGGTTTATTGAATACTAACTTTTTTTTCTTCATATGGATGGCTATAAGATTTTCGCAAAATATAGTGCGATGTTGATAGTTAGGTTTTGATATTAATTTTTTCGTGTCTTTTTCATTAGTAACTAATTTAATATCAACCCTATTTCTAATGTTTTCCATAGTTGTGCCAAACACACAATTATTCATTAACTTGAAGAAATCTTTCTCAAAATCGTTATTTCCTTCAGCCCTGAGTTTGGTATTCAAATCAATGTATGGTTTTAACCAAGCCGATTCTTCAAATGTAATGCCCCTATGAATTTTTGTTATTTTTAATCCCAAACTTTCATAAAGTTTTAATGTTTCATGATGAACAACATACTTTACCCTATTGTTTAGGTTTGGAATTAATTTCTCCACTTTATTAACTACAAGCCTTTCTGGAGCTAGAGGATAATCATTATGTAAATCATGAAGGTTATTTGGGTATTCTAAATCAACCTCTAGTATGCAGGGCATATTTTCCCAGTCTGAAAGATCTTTTTCATTCATCCATCTAAAACCGTGTGTAGGTAGTGGCTTACTCATTGCTCCTCCATATAAATTATTTGCATCGAGATATATAATATAACTTATTATTTTGTTAATATCAAAGTTTTTCATGTATGGGTTGTTTGCTTTCCCATATCTAGTAGAAATCATAGATACGCCGCCTCGAATACCTCTCTCAATCATAAGCAACATATCTATGTCAGTTAGCAACTCTAAATTTACTTTTGTTATCTTTAATGCCGCATCCCAAGCTAATCCGGGTGCTGTATAATAATGCGCGGGATCTAATCCATAGTTTTTACTACAAACATCTCTAAAATTCTCGAATACGTCGGCTAAAAGTAATACATCTGACATAAGATATAAGTTGTGATATTCCCTCATAGTTTTCATATTGAAAGTTTTCCAAACATTTTGTGCATGTTTATAATCATTATCTGATATATTTTCATCGTTTAGTATTGAATAGAACGCATCCTTTGGCGGAAGTTGGTTTGTACTGAGTTTATCTAATCCATCAAACCAATCATATGGAAATACGCCCTTTCTCAACAATAACTTTAATTTTTCACCTTTACAGAAAATATTTAAGTTTTTGAAAGATTCTTTTGGTAAATTAGTTACTAATTTATCTAGACTTGATGCCATAAATTTAAATGAATCTATGAATCTAATATCACGCTTAATCTCAATTTGCTTACCTTCTTTATTTATAAATTCATCAACCACAATCTGCTTTGTGAAAGAAATATACTTTTCCTCATTATTTGGTATGCAGTTTATTTTACCTTCTGTTACGCCGAGATTCTTGATAAAAATATGCGCATCATATCCAGATAGATTATGAAATATTACTGGGATGAATTTTGGTATCTTATAATTTAAGTTACATTCATTATGAGCTGCTCCTCTATACTTTCCTGTAAGGTGGCAGTGATCTAATACCTTATCTTCTCCTAATTTTTCTTCGCATATATGGCAGTGAGTAGCATTTTCATATTCTTTTTTATTCATTTCTGACATATCCTCCGCCTTCTTATGATATTTTGTCTTATTGTAAATTTCCTTAATATCTCGCTCCAAATTTTCTATAAATTTCTGCGGGATATCATCATCTGAGGATTTGGCGGTATATCTTACAAGCTTGGGTGGAAATATTTTATCATCAAAAGACTTTATGAGATAGCTGAATCCCGATGCTTTATGTTTCTGATATTGATTAGTATAACTTTCTCTTTCATTTGGTTGGCAGGTATGTATTTTCTCTGGATAACACTCAAAATCCGCGTATACAACAAATGGCACTCGCATTTTTCTATTATAATTATTAAATTTAATATTCTTTGGATTTCCATCATCATCTTTCGGCATTTCAATCTTAACTTCTTTATTTGCACCGCAATATTCTAGATGTTTTTCCAATGATTTTTCTAACTGAAATGCGTTTAAACATCTGGGGCAAAAATGCATCTTAGATTTATGTTTACTAACTTTTGCGGCTAACAATCTACTCATATTCTTTATCCAACAATAATGGTTATTTTCATCTTCTGATATTAAAAGTAGGTTGATTAAATAACCTTTTTGTTTTTTACTTATTCTTAGTGGATATACATCATCATTATCATATCCATAAACATTAATCGTGTAGTAGGGGTTTTGCTTTTCAAACCTATCAATCTGTTTTAATGAAGTGGGGAATTCTATTCCCGACCAGTTGAATTTCTTTGAATTTTCGATCATTTCTTTGTTTTTTCTATCTGGGTTAGTATCTTTTTTATATACGGCTGAAGTTATGGCCCACTTAAAACACTCATGATCATTCTCATTCCTAACATTAATAATCGCCTTTTTTACCGCTAATTTTTGTGGTAATTCAATATATGAACTTCCAACAAAGGGTTCAAAAGGATCGATGTTGATATCAAAATATTCAACTTGATCAAATTGCCATCCAGAACCTTCATTTTGAAACTTTTCAACTTTTTCAAGTAACCTATTTGTCATAGTATTGAATAATTCAGATAAATCAGTTGATGAAGTAATCGTTTCTACTGTTGAATGAAAGTACCCCGAATTTTCGTAGGTCTCTCTTCTGATAGGATTCTTTTTTATAAACTTACATGTAAATAAAAATTTTATCTTTATCGGTTTCTTTTGCTTATTAATTAGATCAATAACTTTTTGTTTGATTTTATTAATAAATACTTTAGGCCCATACCCTTTTTGCCCATCTATCCTGTAAGTTTTTAGATATCCCCTCAATGCTCTTTGCTGTTCTTTTGGAGCTAATCGATTATCCTTTTCCTTCAATTCATCCTTCACACTATCAGATATATTTACATTTTTTCTGGGTTCATTATTAGTTAGTTTTATAATATTTTCATTGGCTAAATCTGTAAGCTCTTTATAAAACACATCTTTATCCATAACCTTAAATGAATAATTTCCCCAATTAAAAGTTTTGTTTGATGGCTTTTGTGGTTTTATAAAAGTTGGCGCTAATTTCCTTTTTGTAATATTTTTTCTTGGTTTTGGTTTTATCTTTATTGAATTTTGGGGTGGTATTTCGGGTATTATTATTGGTTGGGGAGAGCCGGGCGGTATATCAGGCACTGGCGTTTGTGGTGTATTAATAATAGGTTGTTCTTCATTAAGTCTTTGCCTATAATTTTCCAAATCTTCATTTGTATTAATTCCCATTTCGCGCAATGCTTGTATTTTTTCGGCTTTACGCATACGACTTCTGCCTCGTATACGCAATTCTCTAACAATTTCTTTTAATTCAACATCTTTCAATTGATCCATTTGTATTGTATACTGTTATTCTTCCCTCTAAATCATATTTATATTTTTCAATTTTTTTTATCTCTCACCTATTATTTTTTTAATCTTTTATTTTTTATACCTCTCCTATTATTTTTTTAATTTTTAATTTTGTAATAGCGTGCATTTTTATTTTTTTAATTTTTGATTTTCGTTTGTGCCAGCTCCCGCCTTTTACACCTACTTCGTTTGTTGTCTTTAAATCAGCCAATTACCTCAACTGTAATGAATCCCCTTTGCAAATTCTAAGCTGTATTTAATGTCGAGTAGTTTGAATACTTACCTTGAATTATCTCCTTCCGTGCATTTTGTACTTGTTGCCGATTCAAAGCAACGTTGTACACACGCATTTGAGCGATTGTTCCCTTAAAGTACCACTGAATTCCAACCTTCGCTCCCATCCTCACATCATCTTGTGTTGCAAGCCGAAGATTTTTTCCAATGTTTAGAGTTCTAGCCACTTTACCATCAACCCACAGTTTCGCATCACCACTTCCTCTGTCGTACGATGCACCGACATAGACCCATTTTCCTTTTCCTAGCGGTGTACTTACTAAATTCTTCGTAACAGCATAATTTCGTTTTGGGAAACGAGCAAAGAGCTTGCCTCGAAAGATCCACAAATGGACTCCCCGATGGTGGCCGCTGATTTTGTAATTGAAAAGAGGCCCGTTATCGTTGGCAGGATACACCCAGCATAACATGGTCATGGAGTATTGGGTATCTAGTGTTCCATTGTTTGGAAACTGAATGTAACTGTTAGCGTTTCCTGCAAACTCGTGCGATCCATCGCTTTTGCCATCAGGTCCCTGTGCAAGTTTTACTCCACGGGGTAGACCAGCAGGGGCTCTCCCGTTGATTTCCTTAGTACCGTACTCTCCATTCAGTGGGTACAGAGCAATGGGTTCTGGCTCTGAATTTAACGCATTTTGGGAAATTAATTAAAGACGAACAATCGAGTTGTTTATCATCAAAAACATCTCTCGCTTTTGTTTTTTTTTTTTTTTAACTACGAGCTGATGTGCAGAATTTTATTAAATCTGGCTATTTAGAAAGATGAAATATTTCTTGTTTAGAAAAACTCATGTTTTTCCGGCACGAAAAATGCTAAAAGTAGCATTTTTCGTGCCGGAAAAACATGAGTTATTTGAAGGGTTACATTTATTTGTGTAAATACTGTGAAATAATTAGTCGCTCTTTTTTCTGGCTTTTCAAGATTGAAGTTAATCAACTAGATCGTTGAAGTCCATCGTAAGTCCAAGTTCAATAAAATACCTATCACAGACATTTGCAAACGTGGTTAAGATATAGTTATTGTTTTAATTTATTGCAAAATCACGATGAAAACGTACCTGCTCTCTTCTTCAACCTAGTTAAATACTGCTGGGGTTCATCATCTCGCACTACAACCCAACAAATGTAAATCAATTTGCGCAAACTCTTGTTATTTTAGCTGGACTTTTTTCATTCCTCGATGGAAATGCAACCCTGAATCAAGCAAATGTTGGTCATCGAAACTGCAAACCGTAATTGCTAAAATGGCGATATTCTCTATTCCTTACATTAGTTATAATATAATGTCTTAAAACCAAGCTTGAACTGTAGTTTGGCTCGTACTATCCGGTAGTAAATAACTTGTCAAATTGGACTGTTAAGCTCTTGAGTACCAATTGAAGAAAGGTGTTTTCCTTTGGAAAGAACGTTATATTTTAGCGTCATTTACTATTAAAAGTTAAATTAAAGATATTCGTTGGAAAAGTAGTGCGCCTTTGAGTTCATAGTAGATTTCACGTAGATGTAACTTGTAATCATTAGAACTACGTATACCTTCGATCCCTTCGTTATTGAATTGTTCTTGGGTTTCGGCGTTTTCTCCAGCTATAAGGATATCGTCATATCTGACTGCATTGACCAACAGCTCGCCTGATTGAGTCTGATTGAGGCGGTCAAGTTTAAATCCTTCCGCAGCGTTCCTTGCATTTGCAAAAAAGACCCAAAATAGTAAAAGGCAAACCAAAGTAACTTCCATCGTGCTCCTTGTAGTGTCTGACATCTTGCTCCAAACTCAGCCTACTTCTGTTGAAGACAAACTGACTTGAAGTAAAATCTGCGCAGTTTTGCGACTCTTTTATATCGTTGCTTGACATGGTTAACGCTACTTGTTATTGGCGGATGCCATGCGTTGCACGTGAAGAACGACCGACTTGCAGAAACATTACAACATGCATGCACCGACGTATTAACGCCTGATACAAGACTTACGAACATTTCACATTACTTATAGCTCAACAATGTTGTCTCGGTAACCCGTGGTAACATTCTGGGCGCTGTTACACCGCACATGAATTCTTTTCGTCTGGTTTGCATGCAGAAAGCTGAGACACTTCGATTTTAAGTTAAGATGCCAATCAGTTTTTTTGTGGAACGTTTTGTAAAAATGGACACATGTATTTATTGCTATGGCACCTTTACAATTTGATGAATAAAGTGTTTTGCGATTATAACCTCCTCAAATCAGAAATAAAACTGAAAGCTATTTGAAGACGTGGACTTGCTTCGAGCTGTTAAATGTTATTTGGACTTTTTTTATTCATTAGTGAGAATAATGATTTAGCCTTGGATTTTTGACACTAATTTGGAAACCTGATGGTGATATAAAACCGAGTATGGCTGTCAAGTTAAATGTCTATTCCTATTGCTGTTGGTAAGCGTGCTGTTTGGAAATGGTTGACGGCTAAAATAATATGGTATGTTTCGTGGAATATTCCTAGGCTTAGAGAAACGCCAAGGACTAAACCGTATTGTTTTGGCGTGGGAACGATTTTTTCTTGTTTGCTGGAATTCAATCAATTTCGTAATTAGCATCTTATTTCGGTAGATGTGCGTTTTTGCATCTGCGTATTTCTCGCAGATGTGGCACCACTCAGAAAACACTACTGAAATTGTTATTAATCCATCTTTGGGTTTAAATTCGATGCAAGATCCTGTGAAATTCTTTCCTTTTTTCTTTCACTGTTATTTTCTATTGTCTCTATTGTGTTGTCTCCTTTGTTTTCTTTGCTCTACGTCACTCGTGAACGTAAAACGTTATCAGACCGAGGATGAGTCCCAGCCTTATTGAGTTCATCAATATTCTTGTAAATACAAGCAGGTTTTATTTCGTGCTCAGGAAGATATCAGTTTCGAGGCAATGTTCATTTATTTTGCTTAGTGCGCAACTGAACTAAAGGAGGTGGGGGCTATTTCTTTCTCCGCAATCCCATGAAAGTTAAACCAACTAGTTTCAATGTTGTCATCACCATGGCTTTCACGATTGGAATGGAATTAGTTTGATCTGCGTCTTTACTAATGAGCCAAAGTGCTCTGCAATTAGTTCCTTACTAACACGGCACTTTGTTAAGGGAGCGTTTAATCACATATAATACATTAAATTAAACATTATATCATACATACATTAAATTGTTTATTTCAATTGAAATAAACAACTAAATGGCTTTGACGATCATGCAGAGAATTTTACAAAAGAACCGTTTTTGCATGCCTTTTGCTATGATACAACCCGAGTCCAATAGATTTTTTTTTTCTGAGAAAACAGCAACTTTCTACTTTCGGGTTTCACACCAACAGCTGTAGCAACTCCACGATTGAAATAATAACAACTAAATGGAATTTCAATCTCGCGTACTCGTATCACCACAGCAGTCGGTTTAATGGGAATCTCTAACACTTTGTTACTGTAGATCACTGCTGATTTTCTGAGACAGTTCTGGTTCGAGGAACTCTTAAACAACCCTCAAGAGGATCACTTGCAGCGTGAACACTTCAAAGTTAATAGGAACACCTTCAATTACATTTGTGCAGTCGTTCGTCCGCATATGGTCAAATACGACACGTTACTGCGGGAAGTAATTCTAGTGGAGAAACGTGTCGCTATTGCGCTGTGGCGCTTAGCTACAGGGAATTCCTACAGAACAGTTGGACTTGTTCATAGCAGTTTGAACTGCTATGAATATCAAGGATGAATTTTGTTTCTCTTTGATGAGGCAAGCAAATGAACTTAGCAAATTTCCAGCGACTGAGGTAGAAACTTAAAGCTTTATCGGAACTGAACAGTAGGTGCCTAGAGAACTCTTTAACCCCTCACTTGGCAAAGTGTGAAGCTATGTTGTTGATGAGAAAACCGCACATCGGGTCGCTAAATTCTGTGACTATTGGAGAGGATCGGATCGAGTGGGTGAAACACTCTCGTCATTTGGGCGTTACTATCGATGAGAGGCTTTCCTGGTCACGTCACCTTATGTAAAAAAGAATTTCGTAAACAAACTGAACCTCCTGAAAAGGAGTTCGTTCTTGAGCAGAAACGCCCTATTGGACTTGTACTTCAAGATAATATTACCATCAGTTCTATATGGACTAGTCGTTTGGGGCGGCTGCCCTAATGCAGAGCTTCTACAATCTCTGGAAGTACTTCACAGTAGGGCAGCCAGAATTATATACAACTTACCCCGAGGTATGCCTACCGCGGAAGTTTACCGACATTCGAACTGGAATACTTTAACCCTCTATTATAAACTTCGATTAATTAAACTACTCCATAGCGTGTTTGTAGGTGAAGCACCTACGGTTCTTTCATACTTGACAGATAAACCCTGCACTGCATACAACTTGATAAGGAGTAATAACATAATCGTCCCGCGTTTTAACTCGCAGTTTCTAAAAAAACTCAATTAGCTATAGAGGCGCTATTCTTTGGAACGCTGTCTCGAGTCATTTTACAGACCAGTTTACTGTTTTTTATCGCAAAGTGAAGAAGGACTCTTATTTTAAGGAACTTGATTTTAGTGCAGAGTCGGTCCAGTCGCTGCCCAGGCACTACCAAGATTTTAAATGCTTTTAACTATAGTCAATTTACTTAGAGGTAACGAATGTAAATTCATTTTATTTTTTGGTTTAAATCTTTCTGTGTATTTTTAGAGTTTCAATTGTAGTTGTATTTTGTAAGTTATGTTATTCTTATTTTTATACAGTTTTATCCATTTGTAATCATTTTTACACGACCGCACAAGCTTTGAGCTTTAAACCATATCGTGTTTAAATAAAGGATATGTATGTATGTATGTATGTATGACTGAAACGAGAATATGCATACGAGAATTTGAAAATCTTAGCAATTTCTCTTAAGTAATAAGTGCTTCGTTCCTCTTGTTCCTTCAGTAGCTTGTTAAGCTCCTTAGCGATTGCATCCCGTGTTCCAGTGTTTCTCCTCTTGCTAATAGAAAGTAAAATAATAAGAAATGCCTTTATTCCTCATAAGATAGGAACTACATATCTCATATTACATATTTTATAAAGAAGTATGAACGAATGCAAAAAATGATTTAGTAATAAGAATCACAGTATTACGTTACATGTGAGATTGTATTTATAAATTTGTATATAAATAAAAGTATTCTTAAAACGTTCTGTATTTATTAACGTGCAGGCGCTATTCTTACAACGTAAATTATAATCGATGACTTTAGTCTTTGAGGCCTGGTCACGTAAGGGGGTGGATACTAAGTTGACAATTTTTCTAAAAGCTTTCCGGTCTTGTTTTTCTAATAAAACTCTGATATTTAATTTAACAGCGATTTACTGCCTTTGTGGCATCCATCTAGAAAATCTTGCACCGTTGTTAATTCTGGCTCTGAGGCTCCATATGTCACTAGTGCGCAGGTGACATTGGGTAAAACTATGGTCTTGAATAAATAGTCTCCCTCAAGCTCACTGCATCCCTCCTTCCACAAAGATCTTATAACATTTAAAACATTTGTTGGCAAATCATCCCTCCAGATCTCCAAACGAAACCGAGTTTTTTTTTTATATGTTCAATTTTTGCCGCAACCTTTTACTGACGAATCTGAAGAGGGTGATACGTCAGATGTTGCTCCACCACTAATAGCAGGATTCCAGTGCTGTGGCATCGAACATAGCATGGGATGACCAACGACGAATTGTTGAGGCTTGGCTGCCATGCAGTCGGAGGGAAAAAAAGCTCTCTGTATGCAAGTTCATGTTAAAATAGTGTCCCACGGCTCCAGTCTGAACAGCAATGAACCTTGTTGGTGTTGTGTGGTGGAATCAACTAGTGGTGGAATAATGAAGCGATTGCTAAATAAAAAAAAACAATTAACATATTAGCGTACAATTATAAATCAAAGTAGGACTATGGTGAACTCTTGGATATGTTTACAAAACAGAGAAAAAAGAAATAATTTAAAAATTAACGAGGTGTTTTTTCAGAGTTGTGATTGAATGAACTTGAAGATAATTTTAATAATCTATAATCACAACATAAAAGTGACCAGGGAGCTGAGTAGCTTTTTGAAATAAACATACAGTGAGTACGTGACGCCAATCATTTGACTACACTAGGCATCAGTTATAAGGCAGGTGGCAAGCATACAGTTGTTAAAAAATTTGATAACTTAACATAAGGGTACAGGATTAAATGGCACCGAAACCAAATGTAGTTCTGGCATCCTGCTGCTCACTGTCTGTGAGTTCGAAGTTTCTAACACATGTAACAGGGTCCTTCTGAATAAGGTCTGAATTTTGTTGCCATGACATTGTCAATTTTATCATCATTATAGTTTTTGTTGTCTAAAAGTCTATTCAATGTATTCAACAGAAATATCCATTGATTCTGCAGCTGATAATGAACAAAACCATGTAGGACAGCCCAGCTGACGAATCATACCAAACAAGTCTTTCTTGCATTTTTGCAAAGTATGTTAGTGATGATCTTAAAATCCTTAAGACTCTCAATCCTTTATCAAGTTGAATTAGTTTATTTACATTACCATCTCATTTTAGGTTATCAGTGGTATATATATTCAGGGTTGCACTTAAAAAAAATCACACTTTCCATCATTAATACAGCAATACATCTTTGTTTTTATCCTTATAACTTCTTGTTTTTACAACGTAAATATGATGAGTCACACAACAGTAAGCAAAACAGGTAAGCCTATTTTTCCAACATGTCTACTTCAACACAATCTAGTTCACTTCAAGGTAAATTCGGAAATCAATAGACAGAAAACTTTTCATTGTAACGGCTTGTGGTGTATTGTATATAATATAACGCTTAATACATTTTCTACATGACTTACTGTTTTCGAACCCTTTAATGACTTTCTTACATTGTAATCTTCATGGTTCTCCGCCATGGCATGCGCCTCCATATTAAATGGTAAGCGTTGACATACTTCTTGACCGTCCCAATACTTCTCCAACTCCATTCCTGTTCGTACTAACACTTAAATCAGTAGAAAAGTCCTCCATGCGATGTTTCTTATCCAGGTTGGCCGCAGAAGTTCTTCGGTTTCACATCATGGATTCGTCAATTTATTCTGTTTTCAGTAGTAGTTTCGTTCAATAACGAGTACTCATTTCGCTCATATAAGTTCTCATTCAAGTGCTAATTTCGCTCTATGAGTTCTCATCAAAGCTTACTACATTAGCAAGAGATTTTCTCATCTTCAGATCACTTTCGAGCCAACTGAAATTAATATACTGCTTGTAATCTTGGGGGCGGTCGATGGCGGTCGATGTCGGAAAAGCGAATAGTTATCATCTGTTCACGTTTAGCGCCTGGCCGAGTAAAAGGCTCATGAAATTCAGTCTCCAAATTGGTTATTGTCCTAACTGGAAACATTTAAACTCCTTTTGATTTTAGTAAGACCGCTAATGAGGCCCTGTTAGTGAGGTTGTTTATGTCGCGCGTCTGAGTTTCAAACCTTTTCACGTCGCAATTTCGGAAGGTCGAAGGTCGCTGTCGTAATTTCCCGTGAGCGGCTCGTCGTTCGTCGCCATTTCAGGTCCTTTATGTCGCCGTTTCAAGGCCACGTCGCTTTTCGAAATTTACCCCTAACAGGGCCTCGCTAATCATCTTCTTAAGCTACAAAATCATTACAAACTCTGGCAACGGTACGATACACTTTCAGCGTGAACTTTCATCAACAGACTTCCGTGACTTCGGTCACGACAATTGTCGTCTTCATATCGGTGCCCCCGAGTTCTATCCGACTAATTACGAAGATGTCTACACTGGAGTGAGTGAGTGAGTGAGTGAGTGAGTGACAATTTGCATATCGGAGTCCCCACAAAAACTCGCAAATACGCTTCGCGTATCCACGAGTTAAAAATGAAAGAAATGCGGACTAAGCATATTTCACTTCAAATAATGGTTACTTTTCTAGAACTTAGAGGTGTATTAGTACTCAAGTTGCGACTATTGTGGGAGGAATCAGACATTGCGCATGATGGTAGTGATTGACAAATACTGGAGTAGGTGGCCTCGTGAGGATAGTTTCTAAAGAAACTGGTGCTGCGTCGGTGAGGAATTGAAGCTCAATAAATTGGGATAATCAAACGAATTGATAAAGCAAGTTATACCACCGTGAGGTAAAGCTTAAAGGTTCGTGGTTCATTTTCTGACAAGCATTGGCCGATGTGTTCACTTGGCCAAGTTAAACTATCTTTCCAGGTCGCTAAACAATGGACGTGATTTCCGGTGTTATTTTGCTTAAAACCTTCAATTTGCTGAGTGAAAACATTTGAAAATTTAAACTCGCTTAAATTTTGCTAGGCTGTTTTTACCGCCTTTCCAGAGTTTCCAAGTTGAACTAGTGTAAAGCGGCCATCGCCATCCATGAGTTGCACTGACGTGTTGCCCGCACTTCTTGATAAGTCACTCTTTTATTAATGTACCTTGATCTCCGCGGCGAAAGCCACAAAAAAGAGATTATCAACCAGCGAAGACGTTTTCATTTGGTCACTTGGTAAAGCTAGATCTTCCCTACTTCAAATAAGTCACAAAATGGCGCGTCAAAAGCCGAGATGGTTATTCTTTCTGATAACACCACAAAGCGCAGGGTTTTATAAGATTTCGAATTGCTACGACGTAACTTGCACTTTGTGATTGGCGGATAAATTGTTTGCACAAGTATTCTCGTGTAGCTTTACACTTTATTTTCGACTGTTTTACGTTGTTTTGTTTTGCGGTGTCATAAATATAGTTTACGTCATAGAAAGTGCGACGTACGGGGTTGTATTCTCCTCCGCCTTCGCCATTTTCGCAAGAAAAATCTGGCGGAGGCACGCCGCTAAAAATGGCACCAAATCTGTAAGCAATTTGAATGTAGCCATGCACGATCCTGATTGGCTCAGAAAGACTTGCTCTATCGTTGATTGGTTATACTTTCACACGTGAAACAGCTGTATGCCATTCTGATTGGCTGTATTCGCTCTTTTCACATGTGAAAATAAAGCGTATGGAATTCTACAAATCAGCTTTATGGAATAAAATTATCGTGTTGCGTGTAATAAAGAGGTGAATCTCGCACCTACTCATAGAAAACGCCTACAAATATGTTCCTGTTTCACACACCTGTCTTGGTCAAATGTTCTCACTTAAGTTGTGGCCTTGTTTACATTTCATGGGAAAAATTTCACCCTTTGGGGAAGATTCGTAACATGAATTAATGTTTTGTTTTTACCTTAGTTTCCTAAAAGGAACCTGCGTTTATGTGCCTGGTACGGACAGCCGACAACTTCAATGCATTGTTAGTAGGTAGATTCATTTTCCTGCAGATGATGTAATCGCGAAACTTAATAATATGCGCGCTACAACAGGAAGGGTATCTAACGATCGTGACCCGCACCAACAAGAAACATACATTTATGGGCTTATCTTGAGTGGAAAGTGTTATAACTGATCTCATTAAATATAAAGAACAACAGTAGCAAGTGGTTAAAACGTCGCCATCAACATTGTATCACCATACTTCCTTGACCTTACTTTTAGAGTAAACGAAAACTGTTATAATGCCCGTCGAGGACGGGTTTCGTAAATTTTTTTTTTAGCACTACTTGTTAAGATCGGGTAATCCTTTTTCAAAAATATGTGTAACTAATCGAGCTTCAGGTCCATACGGTAAGTTGTAGATCGATTTTTTTTCTTATTTATAGCCCAGACATTAGCCGAGCTGTTTCTCAAGTTGTGTGGAAAAAGTGGTTCTGATCTTCAGAAAACAGACAGACCGAAATTTGCAAGATATTTGTTATATCTATACGCGAAAATTCTAAACTAACAACTTTCTTTCAACAACAACAACTTTATTTCACATTTAAGTGGTCTACAATGATTGAAAAATACCTAATCTAAATAAAGAAACAGAAAGATAACTTAAATGGCGACCTTAAAATACAGAATTGACACCACCCGCAAATAGCATAAGCTAATCGCGACGGGCAGTGACAGCGATTTATTTATTAAAGAGTCAATAACACGTTATAAATAAAAAGGTTAATACAACACATGAATAAATACTTAAGTAAATAAAAGATATATAAACAGACAAATAAACATACAAAATTAGCTATTTCAGGCATAAGGAGCAATTAAGACAGGAAGACATGTCATAAACCGCGTGTTTTTTGAACAAGAGATGCCGAATCTATGTAATTATCCTCAGCAGCGATGATATCCATAATTGTACTATGGATTTTTCTCTTAAACTGCTTGCGAGTAAGTTCACGTGTAGCAGTACTCAGAGAATACCACAGGACAGTTCCAAATCTAGCAACAGAATTCCGCATGAGATTTAAACGAGACGGTTTAACATAAAAATTTCCAGCAGAGGCTGATCTGGTGTTGTGCGAGTGTATTTGTCTGGAGCGAGTAAAAGCGTCGCAGAGGTTTTCCGGTGCAGTATTATTTGAAACATCATGCATGAAGACAGAGACTGTTTCAAAGTAGAGTAGCTCAATTGGTAGAATATTAGATGACACAAAGAAAGGAAGAGAATGTTCTCTGTACGGGAGGAAATAAACAAGGCGTTCGTAAACTGAAACAGCTAATGTGTAAGTCTCTCTAAATCAAGGGAAGGGGACTGAGTAAGTGAATTGTTGATTTCGGTGCAGTGGTGGCTGCTATGTCAGATATCTGTATGGGAGAAAATAATTCGAAATGTACGTCAAGTTTTGTTCGTTAGACTCTTATACAGGTTTCGATTATTTGTTTTATGAGCGTTTAATACCATAGGTCTTTCATCTTTAAAGCCACGTAGAATTTTTTGTCTCTGTCTTGAATGAAGGTAAGAGTTAGGGTAAAAAGATCAAGCTTAAAACAGGGCAAGGAAACCACGATAACATACAAAAATTGTTATTACTTCCATGTTTTATTTTTTTTATCATCATGTTTTTATTTTAGTTTTGCCATGTTAAGCAGAGATGACGCCATTCACCTTACGGAGCTGATAATTTCTTTTGTCTGAATATAATAAACAGGAAATAGGACTTAGAGACAAAAGATCTCTCCTAACAGAGAGTTGAATGGTTTCCTACGTAGACGTGCAAAAGTGTTCTCCTCAGTTGCCGTCATCAAGTTCCCTCTAATATTCTCATGGTTCAGGGCATGGACTTCTGTTCAGTCAGTTGTGTGCAGCTTATTTTGTAGCAATGGCTTACTCTGTCTTACCTGCATTTTTAACCTGTTCTTGCGAGGATTCATTTGTATCATCGTTTGCTACAAGGATTTGAATAGTAAGAGTCGTAAGTGCAAGCACTTCTCCGAGTTACAAGATGTTAAAATGGTTTGATTGTTTCATCGAATAACGTTTCTAACTATTCAGTTTAAGAAAGCAAATGTATCACTATTATTTGATAAACCCAGAGATTCTACAAACACCTTTCGTTGCTTATCTTTCGCCTACGGTTTAAGAAACTACAAACCGTTAATTAAGTACACACAAGAAAGCAAAACACGTTTACTTACATAGCAAAGTTTGAGTTGTAGATTGTTCCTCGCCTCCAACCATTACACCACCATCACTGCTGTCCACGAGCTGTACTGGCGTTTCAGCCCCACCATCGGTCTTTTTACGAAGATTGTTCTCAGCCGCGTATGCCACAAAGAAGAGAACAGCTACCAGCAAAAGGATCTTCATTCCAAAGCTATACATCTTTGCCTGGAGGAAGTTGAAATTGCACTTCGGAGACTCGCAGCGTTTGTAACAGAAATAGACGAAAAATCACGGAGTTTTATAAGACTTGGAATAGTAATGACGTCATTCGCACTTTCTGATTGGTGTAGACATTGTTCGCGCGAGCGTTCTCGTGCACGCTCGATATTCGTCTTTGTATTTTCACACGTTTTTCACTATTTTTTTATTATGAAGGACATGAGTTTTACACCTTTACAAAGAAAACGGCACTAAATAATTCTCTAGTTTTTGCACCTTTTTGAATCAGATCCTTTCGCCTAAGGAGTGACTTACATTGAGCTTCAAAAAAGCATTTAATGTGAAATAATCATGCTTCCATAAAATTCACTTTCTTTAGAAAAGTCGGTTTCAGCAACAAAAGTTTGATACTCATTTCTCCGATCCTCGACACGGATTGTGCTGTTGTAGGCGTCTTATCGAAATCACGTGGTTAGTTGTGAAAAGTCGTGAAATCACGGGTTATAGGCCCATCTCCAGTGTAATGTAATTTATTCCTTTTCTTTGTTAGTTAGAGTTAGGTACGTTGTAAAGAATGCTTTTTTGTCCTTTGTTTTACGTTAGTTGTGTGAATAATTTATATTACACTGTAGATTAGCCGGGTAAAACGCAAAGTATTGAGATGCACTTTTCTTTCTTTCTTTCTTTATTTTTTTTTGGAAAACAGTCTGATCACCAAACAGAGCGACAATCGCCAATACAGGCACAAAAAGATCCATTAATAGAAAAAGAAAAGGGAAAATTGTACAACAAATTGGTGCTCTTTTTATTTTAAAATTGCTTACGCGCGAAGCAAAATCGTTTGCGAACAGTCAACGTTTTCAGTCAGAAATAAGTTTTGAAAAGATAACGTTAAAGAAAACAGTGCAAACAATGCTGTCAAAACTGGATTTCCTTTATTTATTTTGCCGCTTCTCTTGAATGAGGGATGTTACGCATTTGTATACAGATAAATTATGCACCTATGGACTGTAGTGATTACAGATTCAACGAAAGTAAGCAAAGATCCCTCGGAAGAGCATTAGAAATCCCTCAATTTCCATAATACGAAGTAGTTTAAGACAAAAGGGAGGGGTAGCAAGCAATTTGCCTTTACCGCCGCAGCGAGGCGTACTGTTTGTGTTGATGTTCCATTGTTTTGGGGACCAATGATGCAAAACGTTTTAACTGCTACGTACTGACCCGCGAGAGGGTATACATACTTGTGAGTTATTTTTCAGGAAGTCTCTTTTCCTATATTTACAGCGGTAAGTTGCTGCATTATTACGGCCAAAGTGGTATCATCAGAGTGCACTAACAACTTGGTAGGACAGCTTTGAGACTAAAATATGTAGTTACCTAAATTCACTCCGAGAAATTTATAGTCGGATTTGACTTTTAACTAGACACGTAAATTCTCCATACTAGTCCCCTGCTACCTCAATATCCAGAAGTTAGGTTATTAGAGAACCACCATGCAAGTAAGTACGGCACACAAAAATAGCCTTTGCGTGGGGTGTGTCGAGGTCAGGAATGGCACTGGGAGTGAGAGATGTCAATTCTTCAGCTGGACGTTTAGAGAGCGCTCAATATTTTTTCGCAATAGCAACAACATGCACTTTATTTTAAAAACCAATGCAGAGACCATAGTAGCCCGCAATTAGCATAGCTATCCTAGGCAGGCTACTTAAGTTTGGACTGGATGTTTAAAAAAAGAAACAAACAGAAAATATATGTAAAACAACAGAAAATATGTGTACAACAACAAAAAATGTATGTAGATAGTCTCGAGATAATTATAGGTTATAGCATGCAAAACATTTTTCTTGTTTAAACCATCTTCCGAGAAAAAGCCAAGCGTGAGAAATTGCAGTAGTACATACCAAGTTCCTGGTTTAATATATATTTTAAATGCGACTTAAAACCCAAAATGTTGGTTTGTGCAAATATGCGAAATTTTAATCTATTCATGGGAGTCCTGTAATACTGGTTTGCATCAACAGGTTAGTTTCTAGCTGCATCGATAAGAAAAAAATTATCAACTTACGCTAGCCGTTAGTTGATAATTAACAACTATTATAAGGCTGCAATAGCATGCGCGCTCCGATTGTCTGCTGAGCGGGCAAGATTTTCTTGTATTGACTGGGCATTATGTAAATTTACAAAAGTTGTCTCATTTTCAAAGAAACTGTTTCTGCGGTCACTCCTGGTTTCGATCGCATGGTTAGTTGTGTTTCGGTTCAGTGAACATGACCTCGAATGACCTCTTGCACGCGAAGCAGATATTGAAAAACCCTTCCGATTTTTTTTCACTGCTAAAAAAGCCATATAATTAGTAACTTATTAACCTCATCCGTTCGGTCATTACAAGAAAATCTCAGACCTCGGCTTTGACGTATTGACCTCGCTATCGCTTGGTCAATACATCTAGGCCTCGGTTCGAGATTTTCACTCTCGGTTAATAAGTAGTATTTCTTAGAAATCGAGGTGAATATTCACAGAATGTTCGCAGCGAGGTAAATATTCCAAAGCTACTATTCACCGATATTAAAGACAATGATTGTTTGTGTATACCAATGTAGAAACCTCAGTAGGAAGGTTAAGCAAACGCGAGGGCAACTCTGAGGATAACACAACCGGTTAAAAAATTCAACCGTCGAAGGGCAAGTCGTACGACAAAGAGACTCACTGGTCTTTATTTTGCATGCGTAGTTTTATTGTGTCGTTCATTTAATTTGCGCTAGCTATTGTTTGGTACCGCCCTGGTCACCGTTTAATCGTGGTAGCATTATGCTTAATTTGCCTTGTAAAGCGTCTTCGAAAAAGCTGAAAAGCGTGAATCGACGCCAGGCACATTTCGCGAGCTTGGACGCCATTTTTTTTTCTCCAAACAAAAACTTACTGCCACAAGGATTACCCAGAAGCCCCTACGTTCTCTGTCTCCAAGGAGGTGGATACTGTTGAGCCAATCAGATTGCTCAAAATTGCTGAGTTGGTATATACTGAAGCAAATCATTGCAACTGAAAGTGACAGTAAGATGACAAAAGCTTACTTCTTTGCTCGAGTTGTATCAGTCCTTTGGAGAACGCAATGTATTCAAGAGTGCATGCATTGGTTTCGTTTGTAAAATGGATTTTTTAAAGACTTTTTGCATGGTTCCCTCTGTCTATTTTTGGCGCAATTGAATATAAAACACATGTTCTTAAATACGTTTGTTTATTTTTATAATCAAATCTGGTTTTCGAATATAAATAAGCGTTATAAAAACACTCTTAAGTTAATATTGAGTTGTCATGCTCAATAATTAACTCATTTCTAATTGCAATTTGTCCCAGATGTTCAAATTAGTTAGTTCTCCAATATAATTTTGATTGTCGTCGAAATTTCCCCCAAACGAATCCTGTTCCTGGCCAATAATTAGAGTCCTGTCTGTCTTGATGACGTAACCTGGCTTGAACCCAGTCCCACTGGCCGCATATTGACATCTGAAATGCCGATAACATGACAAAAAAAGTATCAAATCTAAAAGTTATTGTCGTTACACTAATCATTTCTTAGTCTCAAGAGGAAATATGCTCACTAACTGTTTATAATTTTGGAAGTTCCTTGTACTGTATAGTGATTCACCGTTCTCTTTGTAGCCATCAGAGAGAAGACAACATATTCCATTCTTGTCTCTTTTTTTAAGCATTCATTAACTAACATTGAAAGGCACAGAGGTAACATTTCAGTAAAAATTGCTAGGTACCTGACAAAACACTACTATTAAAGGAATTCCTAGAAAGTAAATATTGCAAACTACTTTTCCAAGTTTGCATTTCACATTTATTCAGTAAAATAAACAATTACCAATTGGAGTTTGTAGAATCCACACGTGTGCTGGGTAAGCCAGATCCCTGGTGTTTCTGTACGGAGTCATCAATGAAGGATTTGTACATTCGAAGCATGCGTAGTTATACTTTGACCACCTTTCAATGGCTTTACATCCGGGTTTTTGCAGACAGCGTTGTTGGCATTCTTGGTAGGTCTTCAGGTTATAAGCAATAAGCACACGGCCTTTTGTGGTGCACCATTTATAAGGATAATAATTCCACTTTCGGACTGAAAAAGAACACGAATGCTTACTAGCTAAGTGTAACTTCTTATGTAAGAAGTAAATCGTAATCTTAATGTAAACTAGACGCTCATTTCATGCAAAATTCGAATTTAAAAAGTATTCAGGATTCCCGTTCAGTTATTGTTCCTAATCTTTAAGGGAAATCCATCTAGATTCAAATATTTTTTGAAGTTCTTTCTTCAGTAGATATAGCCGCCAGAGAGATCCACAGAACTTGTTGCATTGTTATTTGTTTTTTCTTTAGGCGTCGTTGATTTAAGTTGAAAGGAACAAAGGTAACGTTTGAGAAAAACAATTGCTATATACCCGAGGAAACGTCACTATATATAGAATTCCTGAATGTTAATATTGAGTCACTATTTTTCCATTTTTGGCCAATGCACTAATTTATTTAGTAACATATGTAATTACCCATTGGAGTTTGTAAAACCCACACGTGTGCTGGGTAAGCCAGATCCCTAGTGTTTGTGTACGGAGTCATCAATGAAGGATTTGTACATTCGAAGCATGCGTAGTTATACTTTGACCACCTTTCAATGGCTTTACATCCGGGTTTTTGCAGACAGCGTTGTTGGCATTCTTGGTAGGTCTTCAGGTGATAAGCAATAAGCACACGGCCTCTTGTGGTGCACCATTTATAAGGATAATAATTCCACTTTCGGACTAAAAAGGAACACGAATGCTTACTAGCTAAGTGTAACTTCTTATGTAAGAAGTAAATCATAATCTTAATGTAAACTAGTCGCTCATTTCATGCAAAATTCGAATTTAAAAGGTATTGATTCCCATTCAGTTATTGTTCATAATCTTTAAGGGAAATCCATCTAGAAACAAATATTTTTGAAGTTCTTTCTTCTGCAGATGTAGCCGCCAGAGAGATCCACAGAACTTGTTGCATTGTTATTTGTTTTTTCTTTAGGCGTCGTTAAGTTAAGTTGAAAGGCACGAAGGTAACGTTTGAGAAAAACAATTGCTATATACCCGAGGAAACGTCACTATATATAGAATTCCTGAATGTTAATATTGAGGCACTATTTTTCCATTTTTGGCCAATGCACTAATTTATTTAGTAACATATGTAATTACCCATTGGAGTTTGTAAAACCCACACGTGTGCTGGGTAAGCCAGATCCCTAGTGTTTGTGTACGGAGTCATCAATGAAGGATTTGTACATTCGAAGCATGCGTAGTTATACTTTGACCACCTTTCAATGGCTTTACATCCGGGTTTTTTGCAGACAGCGTTGTTGGCATTCTTGGTAGGTCTTCAGGTGATAAGCAATAAGCACACGGCCTCTTGTGGTGCACCATTTATAAGGATAATAATTCCACTTTCGGACTGAAAAAGAACACGAATGCTTACTAGCTAAGTGTAACTTCTTATGTAAGAAGTAAATCATAATCTTAATGTAAACTAGTCGCTCATTTCATGCAAAATTCGAATTTAAAAGGTATTGATTCCCATTCAGTTATTGTTCATATATTAATCTTTAAGGGAAATCCATCTAGAAACAAATATTTTTGAAGTTCTTTCTTCTGCAGATGTAGCCGCCAGAGAGATCCACAGAACTTGTTGCATTGTTATTTTTTGTTTCTTTAGGCGTCGTTGATTTAAGTTGAAAGGAACAAAGGTAACGTTTGAGAAAAACATTTGCTATATACCTGAGGAAACGTCACTATATAAAGAATTTCAGAATGTTAATATTGAGGCACTATTTTTCCATTTTTGCCCAATGCACTAATTTATTTAGTAACATATGTAATTACCCATTGGAGTTTGTAAAACCCACACGTGTGCTGGGTAAGCCAGATCCCTAGTGTTTGTGTACGGAGTCATCAATGAAGGATTTGTACATTCGAAGCATGCGTAGTTATACTTTGACCACCTTTCAATGGCTTTACATCCGGGTTTTTGCAGACAGCGTTGTTGGCATTCTTGGTAGGTCTTCAGGTTATAAGCAATAAGCACACGGCCTTTTGTAGTGCACCATTTATAGAGATAATATTTCCACTCTCGGACTGAAAGAGAAAAAGAATGTAGGCTAAATTTAGTTTTTAAAATATAGAGTAAATCAAAACTTATTTTAAGGTTATCTGAAAGGTTGCTCACATCGCAAGAAATAGTCTAATTTAAAAGTTATTGTTGTTACACTAATTTTTTTTTACAGGGGATCAGATCTGTTCACAAACATTTTTAAATTTGTGAGTTCGTTGCACTGTATTGTGATTCACAGTAGTATTAGTAGCCATTAGAGAGAACGCAACTACTCCTCTCTTGGTTACTTTTTTAAGCATTGGTTCACTAGCATTGAAAGGCACAGAGGTAACGTTTAAGAAAAAAGAATTGCTACATCCTTAAGAAAGCGTTATATTAGGTATTTTCGGAATGATAATATCACAAAACTACTTTTTCATTTTTGCATTTAACATTTTTTAAGTAATGTATACAATTACCAATTGGAGTTTGTAGAACCCACACGTGTGCTGGGTAAGCCAGATCCCTGGTGTTTCTGTACGGAGTCATCAATGAAGGATTTGTACATTCGAAGCATGCGTAGTTATACTTTGACCACCTTTCAATGGCTTTACATCCGGGTTTTTGCAGACAGCGTTGTTGGCATTCTTGGTAGGTCTTCAGGTTATAAGCAATAAGCACACGGCCTCTTGTGGTGCACCATTTATAAGGATAATATTTCCACACTGGAGAATATAAAAAAATTACTAATATATATTTGCCATGGTAAATAACCTGGACATGGCGGTTCCGTTTGTTATACACTTTTATATTTATTATAGAAGGTCAGTGGCTAACGCAAAGTTGCTGTCATTCTATTGTTTTCTGATTTATTTGGAATTAACACATTACATCTTTATTTGATATTTTATCATACCTGCTCTCTTGTATATTTCCTTAGAATAACCCTTCCATGCCTCATCTATTGTGAAAATTAACAAATAAAACTTTTAGGCAACGTGTTTAAAATAACACAACTGGAAGAAATCACGATAAAGCGTTCAAATTCGAAATCACACGCCTCGCAAAGTCTTTAAACAACATTAATGTTGCTATCCCTCTCCCTATGTATCACAAAATCCTTTGATAAATATAAGCAAAAGGTGTCAACAGATAAAGTGGCTTACATTGTATAGAGTCAGTTGACACCCGTTCCTTGTCTCTCTTTTGTTTCGCTATAATAACACCAACGTTAGCGCTATCTCCGTGCTCTAATGAGGTTTCTTTAGGCTTGCCTAGATCGTAACTTTCCTCATATTGTTCGTAATAGTCCTTTCGAGCTTCGGCTGTTAATGAAAGTTATGGAAAAACCAAACTTGAAGGCATTATGGCCACAAATAGACAGGCAAAACAGTTCGTGCGCAACTTAAAAAAAATCATTTCTTCCGCGCGTTCTCCAAAATGCAGGTGTGCCCATTTCTTACAGCTACAAAGTGCTTTGACTGAAAGACGCAAGGTTATAAGTGGCTTACATTCAGCTGTTGGCTGCTCCTCAGTTCTGGTTTGTCGTGCTACAATATCACCAACGTTGTCATCAACAGAGAGTTGTAGAGAGGCTCTGTCGGTTGTTTGTGAAACGCCGTATCTTTTATCGTACCGTGCGGAATTCGCCATCGACCTTTCATCATTTACTGCAAAAAATGAAAAAGAAAATCATTTAGGGCCCGGCGCCACGAGAACGCTGAAATTTGGCGTTAAAGCCTAAAACATTGACTATTAGAACGCGTGGATACGTTCAAATGGTATTTCTCCATTCCTCAAAACTACAAAACCTTTGGGCGGATGACAAAGAATCATCAACACTTCCACTGCCTTACATTGAATACTTTGAGCTGTAAGCTTTTTTTCGCCTCCGTTTTTTCCAGCTATTACAGAACCCACGTTTGCGCCATCCACGGTCTGTACTGGGTTTTCTTCAGATTTTCCTGAATCGAATCTTTTCCGAAGCTTTACACCAGCAGTGCATGACACCAAGAGAAGAGCACAAGCCAACGTAAAGGCTTTCTTCGAGCTGAGCATTTTCAAACCCAGATGCTCCTCGTAAAATTGTAACCAACCACTGATGTGTCACAAATACATCTAAACCCCGCGCTCTCCCTTTATATATCCACAACAAAAGAACACTGTTGACGTCATTTGCACTTTCTGATTGGTGAACAAAGAATATGAAGGGGCGTTCTCGTGGTTTATCACCTTTCAATAATCTCACATCTCGTTCTCACATGTCACTGCTCTCTCGGGCGTCAGTGAAGCACGACTCGCCGTTTGGGTCAACTTACATTGTTGGTTCAATCGCTATACTTCTTTAAAAACCAAATCAAAATATAAAATACCTGAACTCTACTAAGGATAATACTTGTCTCATTGGGAAAAGGGAGAGCAGGCTGTGTTTGCATATAATGATTGGTTGAAAATTGATGAGCACGTCAAATTTGCACGTGCCTTTACACCATTACTTTCATGCTCTGATTAAAATAACATGACCACGCGATATAATTTAACTTCAAGTAGATGTTCAGGAGAGGTGAGAGCTCTTGTGCAATCAGAGAATTTTAATAAAAGTCACACAATGCTTGAGGGTGAAATCTGCATGGAAGTCACGTGTGAGTGAATCACTATCTTTCTTGAGAATGGTCACTGCATGGTTTCTCTCTCACGTAGAAAGGACATTGAATAGTGAAAAGAAAATGAAAAAAAAAACAGAATATCATATCTGCCCCGTTTGATTTCGTGAAAGTGCATATGGACTGGTCTGATTTTCAAATAGGAAAGAAATTAGACGCACACTGAACATAGAAATAAAACAACACTTTCTGTTTAACGACTTTTCAGCGCATGGATAGCTCCAAGAAGTCGAATAAGTTTATTTCATAAACAAACTGACATCATGTGATAATAATGATAATGATAGTGAATTTGTGTAGCGAACATTTTCATATGGATATGTTCAAAGGCGCTTTACGTCAATTCTTCTATTAAAAATATTAATCAAGTAATTACAGTTAAACTTTACAAAGGTTGACCACAAAACCGGTGTCTACGTCCCCTACTCTTTACCAGATAAAAGTGTCTCTCTCGTAGAGGAGCAAATCATAAACCTTGTTGAAATAAAATACAAGCGTTAAAACGCAGCTCTGACTGGTCCATAAATTAAAAAAGAAAAATTCTTTACGGTTCTCAGCCTCTCTAAAGAGCATGGTGGATACTCGAGGTTTGAACCAATATAGGCCAACAATAAAAGCCCTTTTTAAGGTCTGACATAAAGAGAAAAATTCTCCTCACTGTGCCCCACATATTACATACAGTGTCAGTGAGTAGGAATGTGTTAAAAGATGTTAAGGCGGGCAAAAAATTCGGCCATGGTTAAACTTACATTTTAACGGCCATGACCAGTGCACCACGTGTAGTTAGCAGTCGTAATTATAACAGGAAGCACGCCTTGCAGAGATGTAAAGAAACATTTACCAACCCCTATGCAATTTTCTCCCTACATCTAACAGGGAACGCGAGATATTCAAAAACAAATTTATGAAATATGTGTAAGCTACAAAATTTGTAAGGTATGGTTCCCTACCTTGCAGGCATTACATCCCGGTCGTTGTTACCATATGGCAATCGGCAGTTTGCCTGACGGGAATGGCATGAAGGTCAAAGCGGATTTCTGTTTATGATGCAATTTCAACCTAGTACGAGTACTGAAGACGAAGGGTTTAAACAAGAAGAAATTTATTTGAGATAATTTTAAATCAGAAGAAATTTACTTGAGCCAATCATAAATGAAGTTAATATTTCGCAAAAAAATAATCGTTAGATTGTTTTTAGTTGTGTTGAATTACGAAGTATTCTGTCATCTTTGTTGAAGCTAACGAGAGTTGCACATTATGACTGCTATTCTAAACAAGACAGAAATATTAAACTACTAATAACTTCACCGGTACTGAAGTTGTTTTGGTTTGAGTAGAAATGCGATCAAAGAGGTATTCTTGATCATCGCAACTCTCCTTCGTGCGACGAAGTTTACCTAATTAGTAACACACGATGAAAAAAGACTCCTGACAAGCACAGCTGTGGCCTAGTCTTTCTCCAATTCAGTTTAAACTGACTCTCTTTCCAAACAAACAAACGACTTCTTAAATCAAAATAACAAAAATATTAAGTAGTCACTGCATTTCAGGCATTGGTTTGTGATAGTAAAATCATCTTATTTTCAGTACTGTTACCACTAGTTTCATTTTGTTTGTAATTCTGCTCTAGATCGTCCCAGTACTTGTCGCTCACTGTCACGTCTATTAACACGCGTCTATAACAAGCATATTTTCCTTTTTTATCATTAAACCTGGAAAATTTAGAAGGATAACACTAATGTACAATTTTAGGCTCAATCTGTTTTAATCTCCCAGGGACGGGACTTAGCTATCCTTACGAGGAACGAGTGTTGACATGTAGCCCGAAAGGGACCAGTTGATTGACGATAATGCAGTGTCTGCTAGCCCTCGAAACAAACAAACAAACTCCCAATCCCTGGCTACGTAGGAATCTAATAATGACTCGTGTTAATTACTGGGTTGCTATGGCAATCCAGTATTAAAATGGGGTTGCTATATTTTTCTTTTTCTCCGTGAGAAATTGCAATTCTTGCGCAATATTGCCTATATAAGGGTTAGCAAAGACGCCGCCGCCGCGTGATTGGCTCAGCGTGAACATCGCCATAACAACCTGATTGAAGTGAGCACGACGGTGAAGAGAACGTGAAAAGTTTCGTTTGGACTCCATTCGCCTAAGTGTTTTTCTTGTGCAGAGCTGCTCTCTTTTCGAGCTGTTAACTCGATTTATTCACTAAATGACTTTATTAGTGTCTATGTTTGCTATTCCTGGATGCGTTTACGTGCTGGAGAGTGTTTTCTTCTTTAAACGTTGAGGTCTGTGGTGTTAGCGATTCCCTCGGTGAAAGGATTCACATCTTTTCTGTTGGAAATGTAGAGCTTATTGTTAAGAATTGGTTCACGCTTAGCAGACCACGTCCATCGAGTTCATGAGTCGATCCACGCGTGAAGTTCGGAAAGCAAGAGTGTTGCTCGCTGTGACATGTATTATTTTGAATCCGAGACAACAAGCTGGTTACGCACGTCAAAATACGATACTTCGTCTTAACTTGACTTCTAAAAGCGATCAAATCGAAAACATCGGGGGAAGCATTCTCATAAAGTGTTCATTTATATTTATAGCGTTGGATCCTCTATACTGTACAAAAACTACAAAACCCGATATATAATCAACTGGGAAACCGAAAGGGGTCAGCGAATATGGCGGTTGTATGTTTTTACTACTCCCGCCCGGTCTAAGTGAAACGATTGAATTATTCTCTGAATCTCATTAGTATTGCTTCAGTTACTTCAATATAATTAATTTATTATGCCTGACAAAAAGAAAAATCAGAAAAAAGTAAGCTCCCCATCAGAAGAAGCCGTAGAATTCGAACTACCGGAGCTTTCATCCAGCAGCATCCAAGATCTTCTCAAAGTGCAGGAACGAATGTTTAAGACTCTTCTGGATTCTGTATTTACTAATATCACTTCTCGGATTGATGGCATAGTCAAAGATGTTGCAGATCTTAAGGCAAGTCTGCAGTTCAGCCAAGATGATATATCCGAGCAAAAGGAGAAGATTATGTCAATGGACGCCAATGTCTCTAGTCTCCAAGAAACTGTCGACAAATATTTCCAGAAGACCACTTATTTGGAAAATCAAAGTAGAAGAAACAATCTCCGCTTTGAAGGAATTAGTGAAGATCCTAATGAAAGGTGGGAAGATACGGAAGAGAAAATTAAGAACGTGCTTGTCGAGAAATTGGACCTTGATCCCGCTCCTGAGATCGAACGAGCCCATCGTACTGGTCGTCCTTCTAGGCAAGATGGAACCCCGAAACCGAGAACTGTTGTATGTAAATTCACTAGCTTCAAAGCGAAAAAATCCATTTTAAGGAAAGCAAGAAGGATTAAGCCTGAGGGAATTAGTATATTTGAAGATCTGGCTGAAGATACTATGGCAAAAAGAAGATCTCAATTGCCGCAACTGAAGCAAGCCAAACAGCAAGGAAAGATTGCCTACTTCTCTTTGGATAAATTAATAATTAGAGATAGACCAAGTGATCCCGGTTCAATGACTTCTCCTCCGTCTACTCAATGAACTGTTTTTCCTTGGCGTCTTACATTATACTCTCTCAAATCAAATGAATGACCAACGTATCGCATAAATCCTCTAACGTTAAATCTCCTTGTGGCATATGCCAAAAGTATGTAATCATCAGCCATAATCGAGCACTTCAGTGTGGTAACTGTCTACATTTGATTCACTACAAATGCAATGGCTTAACCTATTCCGATTATCAACAGCTGCAACTAAGTATGGTATGGTTTTGTAAATTATGTGTTGCAAATATTTTTCCTTTTAGTTCTTTAAATGATTTTGAATTCTGTACTCTCATGAACACAAGGAAACCTTCTGATATCGAATTGCTACCATCCCTTGATATAATGTCTAAAATATCTGGCTTAAATAGTTTAGATATGTCTGATATAGAATCGAACATACCTAATCCAATCAATTCTAAGTACTATCTTCCTTCTGATTTTGAAAAACTAACCTCACAAGCTTCCAGTTCTTCTCTCTCCCTATTTCATATTAATCTGAATAGTCTTGATGCCCATCTAAGTGATTTAAAGACTACACTCGCATCCTTGACTTTCCATTTTCATATTGTAGGTATTAGTGAAACTAGGGAAAACATTTCTACAGGTTTTAAAATGAATAACAACTTAGATGGTTTCACACTTCACTCTCAACCCACAAAGTCTGCTGCTGGTGGTGTGGCAATTTATACCAGCAAGTCTCTAAATGCCTTCAAACGAGCTGACCTGAGCATTACTGATGACCAGTTTGAAACTATCTGGGTTGAAATTGTTAACACTAAAAATAAAAATATTCTATGTTGCTGTGCCTACAGGCACCCCTCCTCCAACCCTGTAAGGTTTAAAGAACATCTTGAATCTACTCTATCTCATTTAACTAAAGAAAACAAGAATATTTTTCTTATGGGTGATTTTAATATTAACTTGCTAAATTGTGAAAACAATCCTGAATCAAATGATTTCCTACAAATGCTTAACTCTTATTTTTTTTCTTCCTTACATTTTACAACCAACACGCATCACTGAAAAATCTGCAACCTTAATTGATAATATATTTGCAAATTCATATTCCATGCATGCTATCAGTGGTAACTTAGTCCTAAAAATTTCTGATCATCTTCCTCAATTTTTGATTGTTGATAATATTAAAGTTAATTATAAAATTCTTAATTACTTTAAAAATGATTATTCTAAATTTAATGAGGAGAAATTTATCGACAGTTTTTTACATATTGACTGGACTAGTATTTCTGACAATGATTTAGATACATCAGCAAAATTTGATTTCTTCTATGATAAAATTTCCCATCTTGTCAATGTTCATGTGCCCTGCAAAAAACTCTCTAAGCATGAGATTAAGTTAAGCACAAAACCTTGGATTACTAAAGACATACTTGCTAAAATAAGACACAGGGATAAACTCTTTTCTCGGATTAACAAGTGTAAAGAGCCAAGTCCAAATCTGATAGCCCTTCATAAAAAATTCAGGAACAGTGTGGTTAAGGACATCAAGGCTAGTAAGACCAATTACTTAAAAGATTACTTTTTATGTAATAGAAATAATATTAAAAAAATATGGTCTGGAATTAGGTCAATAATTAATATAAGCAAACTCAAAGCTGACTTTATACCTACCCTAAATGAAAATGGAACGGTTATTGACAATCCCTCTGCTATTGCAAACATTTTCAACAATTTTTTTGTTAATGTGGGCAAAAATACTGGGAAGGCCATTTATTCTGGTAACTGCTCTCCTTCCTCTTTTCTAAAGGGGACCTATTCAGAGTCGATGTTCCTTTCCCCTGTCACATCAAATGAAGTTGAGGATTTTATATCTCAAATGGACAATAGCAAATCTATTGGACCATTTAGTATTCCAATCCCTTTGTTAAAAATACTTAAGACTCCTATTGCTCCTATTCTTTCATCTTTGATAAATGATTCCTTTCTGAGTGGCATTTTCCCCAATAAACTTAAACTAGCAAAGGTTACTCCAGTCTTTAAGAAAGGCTCTAGACAAGACAAAGATAATTACAGACCTATATCTGTCCTATCTATATTTAGCAAAATCTTTGAAAAAGCTATGTATAAGCGCCTTTACAGTTATCTTCAATGTCATAGTATTCTCTACCCACTCCAGTTCGGTTTTCGGCGAAAGTACTCAACTAATCATGCACTTTTAAGCATCACTGAATCTATTTGCTATTCCATTGATAACAACGAATTTGGCTGTGGAATTTTTATTGACTTAAAAAAGGCTTTTGATACGGTGAATCATTCTATTCTTTTGTTAAAATTGCACCATTATGGAATAAGAGGTGTGGCCTATGACTGGTTTCAATCTTATCTGTCTGACAGACAACAGTTCGTGTGTGCCAATGGTCATGACTCTAATCATCTTTCTATCACTTGTGGGGTCCCTCAAGGGTCTGTACTTGGACCTCTGCTATTTTTATTATATATTAATGACTTACCTAATGTCTCAGAATCACTTACTTTTCACCTGTTTGCTGATGATACTAATATATACTATGCATGCAAGAACCTGATTGATCTTGAACTTAAGCTAAATCATGAGCTTACTACAGTTGCTGAGTGGATGAAATCTAACCGACTGGCACTTAGTATTGTAAAAACTAATTTCATTCTCTTTCATTCTAAAAAACTGAAACCTTATAAGACTTTAAATCTAAAAATTAATGGTGTTAATATTCAGCAAGTGTCTACAGTTAAATATCTTGGTATTACTTTTGATGCTAATCTAACCTGGAAAAGTCACATTGATGAGCTTTGTCTGAAACTGTCAAAAACTGTAGGAATTTTTTCAAAATTGAGGTATTACGTTAACATTGATATATTAAAAATGCTTTATAATTCTCTAATTTATTCTTTTTTTACTTATGGTGTCAATGTTTGGGGTCTAACATACCCAACCTATTTAAAACCTTTGACCACTTTACAAAAGCGTTTAGTCAGGATTATGACATTCTCTGAACCTGCATCACACTCAGCACCCTTGCTCAAATCTCTAAATCTTTTAAAATTTTGTGATATAATCCAAGTTGAAATTCTTTCTTTTGTTTATCAGTGGTTTCATAAATTAACTCCATCTTGTTTTACTGATTACTTCAAGCCAATATCCTCTGTTCATTCATATTATACACGTCAATCAAATAACAATGAACTGTTTGTAAACCAAGTCCAGACCACACAATATGGTATTCGTTCTCTTTGTTTTTCTGGTGCTAAACTTTGGAATTCTTTACCTCTGGCTGTAAAACAGATTACTCCTTTTTCTAGATTTCGTCAAAACGTTAAGAACTCTATGTTTGACGGGTATGACGATGGTAATTAGTTAGCTTTATTTTGTACATAATTATAATGTTATATCTGTTTAAAAGTGACTGGATATTTTTCTATATTCATATTTTTGTTAATTTTGATTCTTAAGGAATTGTTTATATGTTCAAGTATAATGTTAGTAATTAGTATAAGAAGTAATACTTTTTTAACAAAAAAATGTTGTTAACTCTATTCCTTTTGCTCATGAAGTAATTAATTTTGGGCACCTACTCGATTAGTTTAATAACTATTTAGGTGTCCCAGACTCTACACCATAACAGCAAATTGACAAACTTACTTTCCCTTCTCCTCTTTTTTTTTAAATAATATTGTAACTTTATGTACATAATATTCTGTGTAAGTTAAATAAAATTGACTTGACTTGACTTGACTTGACTTGAGCAAAAACAGTCCGGTGGTATGCAGCTTCATTGAATTTCAAAATCATTATTTGCGACAACACCGAAACCGGCACATACCCACCAATTTAAGGAACTTATCTATTTCTGGTGAACTTCACGCTTTCAAATAAAATGTTGAACCTCCAAAACGGGTCAGAGGAAGGGAAGATGCCAAGTATTCACGGCTGGGTTCAATGTGCTGTCGTGTCACGTTTCACTTTCCCCATAAAATAAAACACGTTCGTCAATGTTTACAACAATTGCAAATTTGTCAATTCTACAACGACATCTCCATTGTAAATATCGGTTTCCAGATAAAGGCTCGGGAATGACGGACTACCTTTCATGAACGTTGAAAAATAAGATATAATTTTTACAGCTTCACTCAGTAGAGTGTACGAGCGAAAGATCTATAACATATAAAATATAAGATATACCCTTAGTAACCAGGTAATTCTGGATGGTCTAATAGATATTAATATTTAATCTTCATTCAATGTATTAAATCCATGCGCGTGATTGGCTAAACTCAATCACGTGATTTTGTGATACGTCACGTCATCACCTAGTAATCGTGCACTAATGAGAATACATCATGCCATCACACAACGGCTGGCATCAAAATGGCAAGTTTTGTATTTCATTGAACTCAGATTGAATATTAAAAGGGTTAGAGACTTGAAATTCGTGGTTTGTTTACAAATACACGCACTTGCTGGCTGTAAAATGAACTCGAAATTGTCAATACTGCACTCAGCTTCGCTTCGTGCAGTATTGACAATTTCTCGTTCATTTTACAGCCCGCGCGTGCGTGTATTTGTAAACAAACCCCTCATTTCAGTCTCTAACCCGTAAGCATTCCTAACTGTGGAGCAGATGGCCCGAGTTCAATCCCCAGTGAGGGAATTTTTGACTTTCTTTCTTTGTTCTTTTTTTTTTAACTGAATCGATTTTCTTTTCTTTTTTTCAAAGATACCCTTGTCTATATAGAATGTGAAGCTGTGGCTGCCTATTTTTTAAATTGGTAAATGGAACACGAGATGGCAGAGCCCTACAGGCCTTTCTTGATTAAATTATTTGAATGAGTTCTGAAATCTAAAATTCTCCTCATGTGTCACCGAATGCATTCATGAGTTTGTTCATAGGAGCCTTTGATTAACTCCTTGTACACTTCTCTTATTGAACACAACTGACACTGCAAACTAAAATGGATTGACAAAACAGTTTCAAAAAATCGAGCCGTTTGCGTACTAAGGGTTCACAAAGGCAACCCAGTGAAGGCTTTTGAAGCCTCTTGTTACGTTCATTAATTTTCCTTCCTCTCTCAATCAAATAAGGGTGGCATTCTTAAAAAGTGTTTTTGAGACAAATTGGCAGTGTATTGTATGCTTATTTGTTAGCCAAGGCGAAGTCTCATAAAAAAACAGGTAAGAAAACTTACCTTGCTCCCAATTTTGTCATTGTGAAGGTTAAATGCAGTTCTGGAGTCCTTTCCTTTCTCCAACTTGACTGTGAAACGCCTTTCCTCCGTCTCGCCATATTCTACATTGTAACTGGTTTGATATTGTAAATGGTTTGAACGACCACAAACGGTGTCTTATTTAAATGTGAAATCACTGTTCAACCAGGCTCAATCAAATAAAACTTTTACAAGTGTAATTTACAAGTACCCCCATTGCTGTCAAACTCTTAAAACAATACCTCCACTTGTAAATTGCAATTATTATCAAGATACGCGGCCAAATTGAAAACCGCCCTCTTGAAAACACGCGCTTTGCGGGCCGCAAATGACTCCTAGCGGGCCGTTAATGCATTAACGGCCCTGCAGCTGAGTCCAATGACTGTGAACGGGAAGACTATTATTTTTTTAAATATAAACTGTCTTTTTGCTAATCATTGTTACCAATCTTTTTAAAACTAGATTATATTTGACATTTTATTGTAAACAAAAAGGAATTTTATTTGGCTCTTGTTTAGCTGATCGTATTGTAGCAACAATTTTCCATACCATAGTTTCATGCTACATCTCTGTTAAACATTTTTTTCTTATTAAATGAATTTGTACGATTTGGCCTTGTATCTTGATAGTAATGATAATCACATGACTTTTGGAGGGCATATAGTTTATTTTGTGGCCCGAGTAGCATCATTTGCGCCCGAGCGCGAAGAGCTATTCTTAAAGTTTTCAGCTAGCTCTAGACTACAGAGAAACTGCTATGAACAACCCCTTACTACTACCTACGAACGCCAGCACGGACTTTCTGAAACTTTGTTTGACGGTCTCGTTTTTTGTGTACCACGGCAAACATTACAAACAGCTGCACCATACAGCTATGCTGTCTCCGGTGCTGGTGTGGAAGCACAATGAAACTGAACGAATCACCTGGCACCTTTAAATGCACACCCAAAAGATGCAACCCTTGTCCTTTCATTCAAAACACAGGTAAAGTAAAAAGGGCCTAAGCGATCGATTAAAATAAACGACCGCTTCACATGGATTCACGCCAATGTTATTAATTGCATAAAATGCTCCTTATGCAAGAAGATATACATCGGCGAAACCGCAAGAAGACTAGGTGACCGTTTCCGCGAACATCTGCGTGACGTCGAAAGAAATGACAAAGATGTATCTAAACCAGTAGCGCGACACTTAATCTGCTGAACCATTCCACTCAAAATATGACGATCTGCGGCCTTTCCCGGCCTGCATCAGGGTAACACGAAAAGCCGTAAGAACCCGGCTAGAACAAAGATTTATCTTCCAGCTCGGTTCTCTTAATCCCCACGTTATCGACGAACGTTTTTCCTTCATTAATTAATTTACTGTCGTTCACACGCTGCTATGGCTCCACCAATAGCGTAGCTCCAAACCTCTCTATATAAATTGCACATAACCCATGATCCTCTCATTCGCTCTGACGAAGGGCTAACGCTCGAAACGTCAGCACCCCCTTCTTTTACCTTACGGTGGTACAAATTACTTTATCAACTTGTTTGATCATCCCAATTTCTTGTGTTTCAATTCCCCACCTACGCAGCTCCAGTTTCTATAAAAATTACACCCACAATACCTGTCGTAAACCAACACACAGAGGCAGATTACTAGACGTATTATCTACAACACCACTTCCCACAAAGCCACACCTATGCGAACCTTAACCTGACGAGCACAACCAGTTTGCGATTCTCCAGACAAGTTAGCAGAGGAGACAGAGTACCTCGACACGATGTCTTCCGCATAAAACAACTACAGTCTGGATTTCGTCGAACGAGACAGTAACAAGAACACTGGACTTACCGCAACACCAATCGACACAACTACTGTCACGACAGCGACAATAACGTACTTCTGACATAATCGCACGGATTTTACACCCCTACAAATTCCGTAATGCCTACAAAGCCATAACCACGCTACGACACCTTTCCTACGACCGACAGGAAAGAGTATATAAGATCAAATGCTGCGACTGTCAAGTCAATTTAGTGCGACACTACCACCAAATTCTGGACATCTCTGGACACTACTTATAATGCTGACATGCCCCTGCCTGCACATGGTTCCTCTTCCGTAACTGTCTTGACTGTCCTTGCAACCGCTCGTAATGTTATCTGACTGATTTTACATGCACCTTACTGTGCACCGTTAGTTATATATATTTACTGCAGTTTTATTAAATTTTAGATTTCCTATCAGATTTCTTTATTAGATATTGAGTTGCGCCTCAAGTGGGATACTTTTTTCCGTCCGCGCAATCCCTTTTGGTCTTTTCATTTCTACTATATATATTTATATTTAACTTGTAAGACCAATAAAGTTGATAAATCGAACATGACTGAACATTCGTTGCAGACTGACTACAGAATCGGCTGGGACTCTACTGAGTGCATCACATACAGTACTGACTACTATCAACGAATCACTCTTGAGAGCGGGTTTACGAGCTAACAGGAAACGCCACTGAACCGTTGCCAACAATTGCCTGCACCTTACAAACGACTTCTTGACAACATCCACAACGGATTAAAATCAAATATTAACCAAAAACAACTGAGGCTTCACAGCCAATAGAACCATGGTCTTACTGACAAACAGTTAATCACATCACGGCCCAATCGACGAATCACAACATTGAACCGAGATATAAATACTACCACCTGACGTCACTTGACTCTGATGATGACTTCCGCTCAGCTTGACAAAACGTCAGTCAACGTCATCAATTTACACCCGGACCATCAAACTCAAACATATTTCTTTTCCACTTTTCATAGTTGCATGGACGTTATGTCTTCTGTGCCTTCCAACGTTCTTGCCATTGACTTGTTTGATCCTTTTCCTTGCTCATGTTTTGACCTTAGTGACAATCGCATTGAATGCTTGACTCTACCATGAATCTTTACTCGTAAGCTTTTTGCCCAAGAAAAAAAGCTTAGAAACTTAGAAACTACGCACCGTTCAGCTCCCGTTTTTATTTAATTTTATCGTTTACTATCTTTACACCTAGACCTCATTATTGGCACTTACATGGAAATAAACAAGCACGCATCAAGGTATGCATTCCATAGCAATGGTCGTCAATATCTAGCAGAATTATTACAATGATTAAAACATTGGTCGGTAGCTAAAAAGATACGTGTTTTGAAATCAAGGGGCTTTTCCCTGACGATAAGTGTTCTTCTCTTTATCATTTGATTGCCTCACACTAATACGCATTTGTCTTTCAACGCTCGATGCATGTTGTTACCGAGTACTTTTTCCTGCATGTTTCACATTCAACGCTGCAGCACCACACAAACTGACACCTGCACCAGACCCGCCTGTAGCTGACTACAGTTTGGTGTCTTAATCTGCACTTGTTACAAAGGGCTGGACACCGATTATCGGCCATCTCATCGCTGTTGCATCGCCGTCCTAGCAATCCCTGTGAGCCAGCAGTAACGTTTCGAACGCAGAAGTCAGGGGAAGCCTGCAAGTAAGTCAGCATGTTGCCTTTTCCAGACAACTTTCCCTCTTTGAACGAAACTTGAATAGCATTTATGTATCTCTTCTTCAGTTCAGAGCCTACCATCGTAAAAAGCGCCAGTTGCTTCCAACAAGTCTTCATCTGACAAGCTCCGCTGACACCGTGGCACTTGCATTCTCTTCTAAGCCGTCCACTGACTACCTATCTCATGAAGGAGACAAGGTCTCCAACGTCAATTTAAAATGTTACATACACTGGGAGGTCAAAGCCTCTCAGTACACGCTTGTTTTGTTTCTACACTTGTCATTTGCCGAAAGAAGCATTTTCACTCGAAAACGATATTTAAAAAGATACCAACAAAAGGGCACTGAGATCTTCATTCAAGGAGAAAACACTTAAGCTAAGAGGCAAGCACAACGTCTAAAAAACGGACCTAGCGTTTAAAGTGCACAGTTTAATAAACATCTCGATATACTTTTAGATTTATAAACTCCGCTATCTGCTGAAGAAAACACCTAAGAAAATTACCTTTCTCCCAACTTTGTTGTTGTGGAGGTTAAATGCTGCTCTGGAGTCCTTTCCTTTCTCCAACTTGTCTAAGAAACGCCTTGCCTCCTTCTCACCATATTTGATATTGTCACTGCACCCGCCCCACTGCCAATTGACGTTGTTACTGCTCTTCGGGTTCTTGGTTTTGGCGCACTGACACCCTGGTATTCTATCCATTCTACACTGATGGGTAATTTCGTGTGTTATGGCAGCTGCGCTGATAGCGTGTACAAACGCCGTCTCTCTTGTAGCTGTAACAAAATAAGACACGCATTGGTACTGAAACTCAGCTTCTACTGCACACACAACAAACAGCAAACACGATCGATTAGACTATCTTCCAGCTCACAAACGAACACTATTTGCCCAAGACAAAGACTATTTACCAAACCAACCTAACGATTACAAGATGTTGCTAATGTTCCTAAAATAACTTTTATTGTCCAAACCAAAGGTTAGGAAAAGGTTGGATATCATCCAAGAAAACACTAAGGCAAATGTGATTTTTTCCCCGAGCAGAGAGTACTTGAAACATTCTTGAATCCTTTAAATTATCAATTCCTTAATTGAAGGTTTGAGTGACGTGTCTCTTGCCTTGAGACATTAGTTTAATTATTACGATAAATACACCTAGATTTACAACGAAATTGTAAGTACTTTGTCAACTTGGTTAGTGTAAGAGAGTTAACTTCGCCTGTTGGTGAATTAACTTCGAATGTGCGGGCGAGTTAACTTTAAAGTGGGCCGGCGAATCAACCTGTGGGCGAGTAACTTGTGGGCGAAACGACCGGTTTCCGATTGCAAGCAAATAGTTAAATTTGTCACCGAACTCTAACAAATTCCATACACTAGCAAAACTTTCGATACGGGTCTCCGATAAGAGAGAGCGGGTAAGCATAGACTAAAGACATGATTTTACCGTGTGGCAAAGTTTTCTTGACGAAGATTGGCAGTTTCTTGTACACTTGCTTGTTGGCCAAGGCGCAGTCCCACAGTTCGTTTTTAAACTGTTCTTGACATTCCCTGACACCACGGTGACCTCCCTCCCTGACGGCACGTAGCAACAGTGGGTACAGCTGAAACAGAGATTTGCAATAATCACGGCGAATCATCTACGGGTATATTACGAACTCACAATATGACCAGCTCTCAGTTGGCTTGATAGCTCAGTTGGTAGAGCACTGCTCCGGTATCGCAGAGGGCATGGGTTCGAATCCCGTTCAGGGCTGAGTTTTTTTCAGGCTTTAATCTCACAGCTGCTTAAGTTGTGTACATAACTGCGATGATCAATTAATGTCATTACATACTAATCCGCAGTTCAAATATATGGTATTTCATATATTCATTTGCATCATTCTTCTCCATCTACGGGTATATTACGAATTCACAATATGACCAGCTCTCAGTTGGCTTGATAGCTCAGTTGGTAGAGCACTGCTCCGGTATCGCAGAGGTCATGGGTTCGAATCCCGTTCAGGCCTGAGTTTCAGTTTTTTCAGGCTTTAATTTCACAGCTGCTCAAGTTGTGTCAAGAGAGAATGAGGTATTCTCTCTTGGTTGTGTACATAACTGCGATGATCAATTAATGTCATTACAATCATTTTGTATGTTTAACTTCGTTTCAAAGTAATCAAAAAATTGCATTTGATACACAAGTGTAACACAGAACAATGCGGAGCTTGGTCTAATGGTTGAGAACGTCAGAAACATGTCAAGTGCTAAAAACACACTCCGTGAAACCGAAGTGGTTCCAAGACGAAAGGATTGTCCTACACATTGTTAAGAAAAACAATGTTTCGCGTTACAGAGGGAGACGATTGTTTTGATCGTAGAATAATACGGCATGGAAACTACCCCCCAGCACACCACCTTCCCCATCACCTAATTTGTGAAGTTACTTACATTTTGGGGCAGGCTGGTGTCCTGTGAGATCTTAGACCTGTTGAAAAATGCACATAAAACCAAACAATTCAGTAACTGAAGAACAAAAATGCCCAATGCTGGTACTTGAATACGGAAAAACTTGCATCTTGTGTTTACTTGCAGATCATAAAACACTCAAACGCTAAACACAAGCATTTCATTCCAAGAGGAATATGTAGGTATATACTTACTCGACAGTGGACGGTGCTTGCGTCATGTAAGCTGACACAACAAGATGAACTATTAAACTCCTAACATGCATCTTCATTCTTGTCTATCGTAACTACGGTTGTTTTCCTTCTCAAGAGGTAGCAATTTCTGAACAATCGTTCCGTTTTTGCCGCTTTTTAAACAAGTCCTGCTTCTGACTAGACAATGATACATTCATTGATCAAACACGAGAACAATAGTTAGTTCAACTTGTTGTACATAAATACACCTGAGACGAAGTGTGACTTCACCACATTGTAATAACGAGGTGAGATTTTGCGGCACCTTGATCACAAACACAAAGCCGCTAATCTGGTCCTTTGTAATGGTTTCAAGAAAGGACAAAATTACCGACTTAGAATTTCCAAACAGTTTGATTTGTTCATGTAACCAGTTTTGTTAATTCATTTTTGTTTTTGTTCTTCTCTCGCCCCTTCTAAATCGTCAGTTGAAGCTGCAAGCAACCCGATCACAGGATGAAATGACATATTTAATGTTTCTTAAAGGTAACTTAAAGATACAGTAAAGAAGCATTTGCTGTATCTTTACTTTTGACTTAAATATTTTAAGTGTTAGTTTCCTTAACCTTTAAGGATAGCAAGTAAACTGATTAATGAACGACTTAATCATTATTTAAGATCTGTTCTTAAAGAGTCATTAATGACTCCTTTAAGAACATCTTAAAAATACAGTAAAGCATCATTTCCTGTATCTTAAAGAAACATCTTAAAGATACAATAAACCATCGTTTCCTGTATCTTTAAGAACATCTTAAAGATACAGTAAAGCATCATTTCCTGTACCTTTAAGTTTGGCGAAACATTTTAAATGTTTGTTTCCTTAACCTTTAAGGATAGAAAGTAAATTGATAAAATGACTTCTTTAAGAACATCCATCTGAGTAATTAAAGGTCAGGAAATAGTCATTTCATTTGCTTTCAAATAGTAAATGTTTATTAAATGTAAAGGAAAGTATTCTTTATGTATCTTTAATGACAATTTAAAAGGAAACAAGTGTTCAATGATTAAATAGCTATAATTTCTATGGTGAGTATATTAAAAACTGTTCTTTAGTATCTTTAAAGTCTAAAGGGAATAAATGCTAAGAGAATTTAATTTTTTTTATAACATTTAATTAAGTGGACAAGGTAAAATTACTTCCTGCAAACTTTCTCTTCACCATCACCTTTTACATTTTTGGATATAACATCTGCTGCCTGATTTGCCCTGTCCGAATACAAGCGCTTGTAATCACACAACTCATATAAGACAGTACTGGAGTTGCAACAGCCACATCAAGCAATACATGTATATTATGGCTGTTAAGAACCAATTAGATTTGAGCATTTTGTTCCTGACACATGTACAATTAACTTTCCAACTGAAACAATTATTGAACTAAATTTCTATATTTCTATTCTTCTCTGGTACTGATTCAGTAAGAAATATAACGTTTCACTGCATTTGTTTTGTATATATATATATATCTATTTGTATTTCTTTGAAAAATTTTTTTTTCAAATAAAGACTAATGTGTCACTTAATCAACCCCTTCTTTTCATAGTTAATTTACCAATTCAAGAATGTAAGTGAAAATGCATTATTCAGCAAGGTAACAACTTATAAAAAATCTGAGCATGTGTTCTTTCTAAGTAATTAGTTAAACATTGCTTGTATTTACTGCAAAATGTTCAAACTGCAATTCTATACTTTTCTGGTAATGATTAACTAACGTATATAATAAAATTTCATTCACATATACAGCTAATTATCTCTATTTTTAGTATAAATACTCAGGTGATTATACAAAATCACGCGCTCTGATTGGTTCGCTATCTCGGATTATCAGCCGATAATCACCTCAATGAACAACATGGCTGACAGTCGTTCGCGTGCTTTTGATGAAATAAATGTTTGTCACGTTATACAATGCTTTTTCTTTCCTTTTTTGAAAGAATCACCTGTGTACTTATACTAAAACAATTACTCACCTCAGGCTCAATGATTCTCAGTGAATATTCCCAGAGAATCACTAAGCCTGAGGCGAATAATTGTTAAATAATACTACAACTGAAAATTGTTTCAAAATAAAGTAATCAATTCTAAGCACATGCCCATTCTGGGCAGTTATCCGGTTTTGGACGGACAGAGATCATCCCTTCATGCCTAACTCTTTTTATAAGTCGCTGCCTTGAGCGCTTGGACTGGCTTTTTTCATGTGTTTTGAGAAGCCATGATAATGATGTCATTGCAACACCAAAATATTCCCTTTCCTTTAGGGATCTCAATAGAATCAACTCCTAAATTATTAGTCATGAGTTATTATGACATAAACAACAAAGCATTTACAATGTACACTGCCCTCCATAGCAAGTCACTGCATCTTTCACAAGCAATTTGGTGCAGCATAACACTGCAGCTGGCTCAAGCAATTTCATATCTGTGGTTTATTCACCAAGACATTAAATTGGACAATGTTCTTGTTTCATTTTGGAATAATAAGTACAGAGCAGTCTTGATCGATTTTGGGAAGTGCATAACAACAGCTGCTGGGTCTGTCAAACACCTCTCACATGAAGAGCAACAAGAATACCACAAGAAGCATGCTCACATAGCTCCAGAAATAGTATCTGGAGCAAGTAAACCTTCTGCTGCTAGTGATATTTACTCCTTTGGTAGAATAGCTTCTGTAATTGCCAAAAGTGTTGAAAGCACTGTCCTTAAAAGTATAGGGAACAAGTGCACTAGCTTCAATCCAAATACAAGACTGCATTTAAATGACATCATTAAGCAGCTTGGTGCTGTTACCAAATAATTGTTGTGGATTGCTGGAAATTGTTGGTAGGAGTTTGTTAGCATGACATTTATATTCTAAGAAAAAATTATTCACATTGACAAAATTAAAGGAAATATTTCATTGTTTTAATTATCAGATCCCATTGCAACTGCTTTCAAATGCAATTTAGATAGTGACTGAATCCGAATAAGTATTGGTACTTGCAAGTTTGAATTATTTCTTGAATAATGGAGTAGCTCACCAGAGTACTGAGCCGCTTTCTTGATGGCTCATCAAATGTTAGCAAGTGGCGAGATGGCGCATCTTGTCAGTCAGTTCTTTGGTGATGCTAGCTTTCAGAGTTTTCTGAAACCTACCCAAATAGTGACATTCATAGATGTGTGCACAGATTATAAGAAAAAACCATTAATTTTCATTTTTCTGCTGACATGGCTCCATGCATAGCAGTTTCTTGGGGATCAAACCAGACAAGATTATTAAGAGGGCTTAATGGACAAATGAATTATTTATTGTTTAAATTTTAAAATATTACAGTAATAATTAAATTTAAGTATCAGTTCATGTTGTGTTGATTTGCCAATAGAGTGAGAACAAGAGTAAATGAGTACATTTATCATCATGTTTATTTATAAATACATTTGCTGAATATTAAATATACATTTATTATTTCAACAGAGATTTTTTTCTGAAAGTAACATACATGTACATAATTAGTTTCATGTGTGTAGATTATATTTAAGATGAAATAAGCTACATTATTTTGCTGACCTTGCTTATTTTATAATGGATTTAATAGACAAATGAATTATTTATTGTTCAAAAATATCACAATATTCCCATTCAAATTAAACTTACGTATAAGATCCCATTTATTGATGGAGTAAGAACCTAAATAAGCAGGTGTAGTAAAATTCAGTAACAAATTTGCATTTCTGTATGATGGCGTAGCTCACCAGTGTACTGAGCCGCTTTCTTGATGACTCATCAAATGTTAGCAAGTGACAAGATGACACATCTTGTCAGTCAGTTCTTTGGTGATGCTACAGCTGTAGTTTCAAGAGGTTGTTATGAAACCGAGATGCAAATACCTACATACAGGTATGTACAGATTACAAGATGAACAAATTTGATTAATTCTGCAGATGTTGCTTCATGCATTGCACTTTCATAGGGACCAAACAAATCAAGATTAATAACTCTTTACCCACTAAGAGTGACTTCATAGATTTTACTCTATCTAATGCCAGACGGTTTTACTTGTCACAAGGAGACCTCTTAGGAGAGGTCTCAAGGAGACCTCTAAAAGACAAAATATTTAAATTTTTAAAAATTTCCCAGCATTACAGTTATAAATGAACTTAAGTACCACATCCCATTGTTTCTAGTTTCGAATATTAGAGAGAGCAGTGTTTATGGAAACCTTAGACTTTAATCATCACCTTTAATTTCAGGAAAGAAGTTGCTGATATGTAAAAGGAAAAGTAATAAACTGTATTGTTTTGGTGGGTTGACTTTCACTCACCACTTTTGTGTCTTCATTGTCAAATTTAGGTCTTTTTCATGGTAGAGATCTATCAGTCACATTATTCATCATGTAAACACAAACTGGGGGTCATATGCCATTTAGCAAGTCAATCAAGTCCTGAGTTATGTCATAACGAACACAACAATGGGCCCAACCCTTAAACAACATAATATACTTCACACAATAGAACAACACAGTAGTGTATATACATGTATTGACTTGGTATATGGAGCATCACCCGAAATTGGTGAATGGAAAAAAGGGCTTTTTTGCAATAACTGGTAAATTGATATTCTCCATTGGTTATGAGTCAAAAGCTGATAATGAGGTCAGTTTCAACCATGTGGAAACCCAATATCATACTGATACTGTAGAGAAGAGTGTGATGTAGTTGGGTTGGGATGTATGCAATGAGTTTTAATCGTATGGAGCACATGAAGTTAATGTTCATTGCCGCATACTGAGTAAGGGACTGAGTAATTTGTTTAATTATGTAATTTGATATAATATTTTTGGAGTATAAGCTCAGAGCATTTTATTTAAATCATTGGTTCCTTTTGTATTGCCTTGTGGGGTAGAGAGCTCATGGTTTTTTCTCAGCAACTTTGATAAATTGGTTTTGTAAATTGTACTGGTACACTTGAGCTGCACTGTTCTTTAATACATGTAGCATGTCAGTTTGTTTTTCTTTATTTTTGTTGGTTTGCTTTTAACTGTTGTCTTTACGAAAATTTGAGTGTTACCGCTTAAATACTGTAGTACATTTACTGGATCATGTATCTTATGGGGGTGCCTTGACCGATACATCGGTCGACCCATCGTTTGAGATCGGTCAATGTCTCGACCGATATACTCGACCGATACTCGGTCGTCATATCTACCATGTATCGGTCGAGTACCGATCGAGACATCGATCGATATCTTGATCGATGTGTCGACGGATGTATTGGTCGAGGCCCCCATAAGGTACATGATCCCCATTTTCTTAGTTAAAGGCATATTTCAATTTAACTTTTTTTCTGAGACCTCATTAAAGGCAGTAAATTCATGTTTGTTGACAAGTACATTTAATAAAACTTAAATGTCATTAAAGACATCTTAAAGCGTTCCTTACCCTTTAAGAAGCTTTAAGAAGCTTTATGGCTTAAATTAAACATTCTCATCAGGTTTAAGTGCCATATAAATCTTTCCTAAAGATTTATAAATGTGATTTTTAACTGTTGTCTTTACGAAGATTTAAGTGTTACCACTTAAATACAGTATTACATTTACTTAACCTTTAATGGGAAAATTAAAGTTAGTTAAAGGCACATTTCAATTTAAGTTACCTTTCCAAGACCCAATTAAAGGCAGTAAATTCATGTTTGTTGACAAATACATTTAATAAAACTTAAATGTCATTAAAGACATCTTAAAGATTTTCTTGCCCTTTAAGAACTTTAAGAAGCTTTACGGCTTAAATTAAACATTCTCATCAAGTTTAAGTGCCATTTAATTTTTTCTTAAAAGTTCATAAATGTATTAATTCGCCCTGTGGATGCCATTTCCCGCAATGAATACAGAGAAGTCGATCAACGAAGAGTCGATAGTCGGCCGCGTGCCGATCGACTCACGATCATGTGTCGGCGGCGGTATCCTTATCGGGAGGACTAGTCGGCCGATAGACGTTCGACTGTCGGCCGAAACTCTGCTGATGCTCGGCTGACCTTTATCGGTTTTTAACATTTATACCGTTTTACTTTCAAAAAAAGGTATGGAGGTTCGGTATAACTGTCGACTCAGATCGGCTTTCATCATTCAATCTTTCATTTATTGTTACAGTTGTTATTTTCGTCTAGTAAGGTGGCTAATTAATAACTGAACCCCTTCAGGCGGCTGATAATGTCCGCGGCTGAAAGACTCTCCGAAAAATGAATATTTGGCTGACAAGCGAAGTTTCGAGGGCACACGTGAAATTCAAAGAACAATCTCTTAGCCAAGGACATTATTAGCCCGGCAACACACCAGCAAGTCAGAAAGGCGCTTTTTCACGTTATAACGCCCCAAGGCGAGTAAAAATGCCGACTCCATGTTTTCAAGTGTGTTTGGAATTTTTCTCTCGTCCCTCCATGCTAAATTTGGAGGAGAGTGCTTGGTTTATTTTGTAGATGGCAAACACAGTATATTATTTCTCTGTTTTCATAAAATGATTCAGTTTAAGCTTGCAAAGTACTAAATCTAAAAGTCTACTTGCAACTTTCTTCACCATCAAAGACGTTGACACCATATTTCGTTGACTTCTTTGCACTTGCAGGAACAGCATCTTTAAACTTCTTTAAACTTCTTCCATGCAAAATAAGAAAAATAAAAAGTTGAAACTCTCAAGCTAGCTAGGGAATTCTAAGTTATAGCCCACGATTATAATCGGTCATACGTTATTGCTACTACTTGGCTGCGTAAAAAACGCTAATATAGCCTTCATTTAGCGATTAATTTTCGCTACAGAAACATTCGGGATTTTACAAATATTTACTTTTATAAGAACAAGAAGGCTTACTTGAAGTACGTGCGTTTCTCAAAGTCTCGCAACTGGTCGCAGTTTGTCGTGCGAATCGATCAAATTTACGGAAAAATTCCGTTTTACCGGAAGTAGATTTTGAGCTCAAATCGGGCAAGACGAGTTTTCTCGAATTTCTACGAAAGTAAGCAGTGTTTGATAAAACTAAATACAGTTTGTTTGGTTACTCACTTAGGGTTATCAATGAGTAGAAATTGAGCGAAATTGAAATTTCAAACTTGTGCCGGGTCGATATTTACGGAAAGTCGCTCGTAAGGCGTCTACAGAGCTTTTCCACCTCTCTATGTTCGCTGCGACAGCTCTTACCTCCATCCGCGATTACCACCCCTTCCTCTTCCTTTCTCCCTCTATCGTTCACATGCATGTGGCTTTCGGTCTTCCCCTTTCTTCTTGTTCCCTCCGGCGCCCACTCCAGTGCAACGTTGATAGCACTATTACTTGTTATTTGACGTCTACATCTTCACTTCCTCTCCTTTGTTCATTACTGGTACGCTTTGCTTACAACTGTCCTTGCATATCTTTGTCGTAAAGAATTGACTTCACATGCTTCGGTTCTCTTGACGTGTCGTCAACCCATTTCCTTAGCTTTTGCCTGCTTTTATGCTCACATTCACTTAATCATTCTTCTTCGGGTATTTCGCCGTAATCTGTTTCTTCACTGACCCTCTCCGAACTTGTATCTAGCATCTTCTTTTTAATCTCCAACCTCTCCTCCCCAGGGTTCCACGACTACTCACTTATCCACGGTCTCTTCTAAAAAGTTCCACCCAGTGCTTGCTTTGCAATCTGTGTGTGCCTTCATTAGTTTTTTAATCTTTTTTAATCTTTAATTGTCATAATTTCCATTAGTACACTTACATGGCAATGGCTTATCAACGGCTAGCTTAGGACAACTACAATATATATTAAACTAAATATACTAGCAAATTACACAAGCAGCTAATAAGAACAGAAAAGTAATAAAGTAACATTAATTAAATACAATACTAGCTTTGAAATGACCTGCAGATGACGCATGTATCACTGACAGAAAAACGGAAGACCGTTCCAGACCGGGATCATCCCGGTCTGGAACGGTCTTGGTTCTTCCCTAGAACAAGTTGTTCTAGGGAAGAACCAATACTTATATATATGCATCGAATGTTTATATTACCTGCAATTCATGTCCAATTTCTTACTCTTCCCATGCAATCAACCCTGAATCATTCAGGACACCACAACTATGCAAACTACCTCAGGCAGTCTTTGTTACGATCATCTCGTCTAAATCATACCTGACTCTTAAACTCTTCTGTCCATTTAGATGCCTTTTTAGCCTCAGTTGGCTTACCTTTACCTCACGGTGTGTATCCCATATGTAGGGCTATGTATGTGTGTATAGCATTGTATGTGAGTGTATGGCTCTGTATGGCTATCTATTGCTATGTGTGACTATGTATGGCCATGTACGTGTATGTATGGCCGAGTATTGACTAACAATAAAGCACTATGTGACTGTTACACCACGCACATACTTTTTGCTGATGCTATAGTTCGCTCCACAGGGGGACCAGACAACCTGGGTGCTTTCTCGAGCAGAAGCAAAACAAAAAATAAATTAAAGAAATTGTCATCTATGTGTTTGTTATGTATGATAAGTATAGGTAAATCAATTGTTTTCGACTGTATAAATAAGCCCAAGCAACGTTTTCGCCCGAAAGGCGAGTATAATTTGTTTTCTTTGAAACATTTACCTTTTATGATATACATGCAAAGATATAATTTCAAATTCCTGCCCTCAATTACAACTTCTTGCACTCAACTTCAACTTTCTGCATTGTTTGAGATCAATCTATGTGTCTTAAGCCAATCAGCGGGTTGAAATTTCTGCATGCATACTATTCTGTACATATTAATAAGCAGCACAGCGCAAACTGAAATTTGACTTCTCCCGCTACAAACTCCACCAGGGAGAGTTTACCGATGAGGTTGACTGGCTTGTTACAGAGTATTGGAAAAGAGCGATAGGAAGCAAGAGAAAATGAGGAAAAAGAACATAACCCCGTCTGATATTATAGGGGGGCATGTGATGTGGAAAGCGAGCCGATTTTAACGCAAGGCGATGTTCGGGTGTTATAGATATGTGACATATGGTAAATAGAAAAGAACATCAAACATAGTTTGATGCTACGCTGGTTTGAAATAATTAATGTAACTTAAAAATTCTCAATTGACCGACCGTACGTTTCGACAATCCTGTATTAAATAGATTTAGGCAAGCCTAAAAGCGGAGCTCCTCACACAGACCCTCACACATTGAAAATGCTGTCACTAAAGTTATTAAATACGCCTGGTGTGCGCAACTACTTGAAGAAGATTCGATAGCTGAAATAAATCGTCAAAAAAAAAAAATCTAGCTCGCGACTCAACGGAAGAACCATTACCTGGTCAGCAAAATTATACTAGTTTTAAAGCAACACCAAAAGCAGCTAGGCAGCTCTTAAACAAATGAAAAATAGACACTCAGCTTTATGCTTATGTCCCTCCAAAAATGCTTGAAAACGTGTAGGAAGAACTCAGCTTTATGCTTATGTCCCTCCAAAAACGCTTGAAAACTTGTAGGAAGAAAATTTTTCCTCCAAAACCGCTATGAATAATCCGTTTCTTCAGCAAAACATTGTAGACTGCTGTAGACTGCAGGCTGTAGGTTGTGTAGCCGCGGCAAGCCGCGAAAAGCGCGCGAAAAACAAAGCCTCGTTTCGGTTAAAGACCTTCTAAATATCCCGGATGACTATGGCCGCCATGTTGGGGCAACGTCGTCGTCGTCGCTAGGCGCACGCGCCCGCGAGCCATGCCGCTAGCCACGATGACCATGAAAACTCAAACGCATGGTTTTCTCAATTTCTATCCTCGCACGGTAGTTATGGGGCTCCGCTCTGCGGCTCTTCGAGCCGCTGTGGAGCTCCGCTATAATGTCTTCTTCAGGGGTGATTAGGCTAGGCTATGGTAAGCGGCCGTTAGTGGTGATAATTCGAGAATCGAGCCGTATACCTTCACCAAGCCTAAGGATCCAGCCGGAACAACTCTTCACAATATAAACAGGATCTTAGAAGCTTGGCATATCAATTGCGCTCAGTTCGATTGAACCGCGACGATGGCGGGTTATTGCCCAACCGCTTTTTACATCTAAAAGAAGCTCCACAGCCACGCCCAATCACTCCTGACTGGGAGACACTAGACAGTAGTCTCGAAACGTCAAGTTGGTAAATTGTAACTTAAGGGGATCAAAAATGGTAGGGTTGTGGGATGTGGCTTGAAATGACAACATCAAAATGTAATAAGGGTACGTTATAACTTAGTTACGTTCATTATTTGAAACTAGCGTTGCATCAAACTATGTATGATCCTCCCTCTATTACATTTCCATCCCCAGTGACAAATATATGATTTATTCAATATACTTGACTTGACTGACTTTTCGACCACTCGAACAGAGGTCGCCGCTGGTCGTATTTGCCTTTCACTGTTTGTTATGGTTCTACTCAAGTTTCCAACAACTTTATAGCATCATTCTCATGTTTACAGGAGTGCATACCTTTGTGAGAAATATAACGAGAACAGAATAGTGTAAGCGCCGACTTCTGGGTTATATTCTCCAACTGCGATGTTACATTCGTTAACTGTGTTATTTGTCAACAACAACAACATTCACTTTATTTGCATATTTTTGAGAAAGGGGCCTTTGTAGCACCCAGTTAGGAGAGCCATACTAGGCGGGCTTGGACTTAAAGTGAGATTTTATAATAAGCTCACACACACACACAAAATAAAATAAAATAAAATACATGAATAAATGACTGAAGAAATAAAAATAAAAAATAGTAATAATAATTATGTTGAAAGTTGTAACAAAACCAGTTACACATAAACTGTGTTAGCCGGAGGAGAAACTAAGGAAATAGATTCATAACAGGTCATAGAAAAAGTTGGTTAATTAAAATACTAATACGATCTACAAAGGTCAATGTAGCGCATGTCAACATTCATCTCCTCAGTTTCAAGAATCTTCAAAAGCAGTTGAGTAACCTTGCGTTTAAAAGATGCTTTCCTTAGCTTACGAAGCGCAAGGGGGATACCATTCCATTTTTTCGCAGCAACTCATGAAAAATGAAGTAATAGATGATTTGTTCTCGCCTGTTTGATATACAAGCTTGCACCTATACTGAGAAACGAGTAGAATAGGAACGAATCTGTTCACAGCGAGTAAAGAGTTCAGAAATATATTGGGAGGGGCACAATGATTTTCGGTGCCATGTAACTGAGAAGCAACCAATTTAAAGTAAAGCAATTTTATCGGTAGAATTCCCGCAAAAAGAGGAGCACCGTGAGGTGTATAACCGGAAAAGTAAATTAGACTAAGGACTCGCCTTTGAAAAATAACAACTTTGTTATTTGGAATACATAATAAAATAAACTCTACTCAAGATACCACTTTTCTCGTCCGGCCTAACACTTCCTACTCGCAAAGAAGGCACCTACTAAGTTTACGTTTTTCCCTTGCCTTATATGAACGGGCGTGGATGGGGCTGTGTTATCAGTGACTTCCTTGATGAAAGGTTTTGACAATAATTACGATAGCTCGGACTATGAAGAGTTCTCTGTTGTTTTTCTTCTCCTGTATACGTCGCACGCACAGAAACACTTGATGTGATTGACCAGGGACGACAATGTCGACAATCGGCCCGAGATAACTGACAGAGAATGTGAAAGAGAGCCATGCTCCATGGATTTCTAACCCAGTGAAACTAGGTAAAGCGCCTGTGGTGAAGGTGTGTCTCAGTGACTCCACAGCTCTATGTAGATCTCGAAGCGTGGTCCGGCTGCTCCTGGTCTTAGCCCGCTTTCTGCACAGAATTTTTATTATGGATTAAGATAAACGATCGAAGAAATAATGGTGCGTTTTATTTGAAAGCCCATTCGTGCTAACCTCAGGATAACTGAAGCCCACCGTCATTAGAGACCGGTCATTATTTATGTGGGGGGGTGGGGGGGGGGGGTTGGGGGATTTTTTTTGTTGTAGCATGAAAGAAAAAGCGTGACCCACCCCTTTAAGCCCATTAGTTAATTCTTGACCCACCCCCATATAACTTTATTTAAGAGGTGGCCCATCCCCAACCCCCTTCAATCTATACCTCTATAAGGATTCCTGTTCACTGAACGAAATCAGCATATCTTGTGGACCAGTGTCCTACTCTGTGGCCACTTCTTGTTGATGTGCCTTCTTGTACTGTTACAGTATGACTGTCATCATCTGACTCACTTTCGCTTTCACCCCCAATCATCGTGAAATTCTCTTTTGGCCCCACCCCTTTTCTCTAAAAAAAAATAGGCCAGGTCCACCCCATGATTTCCCCCCCCCCCCCCCCACATAAATAATGACCGGTCCCTTATCTTGTTCAAAGGCATTTGAATTTCATTGTAACTGGTATAACTTCAAAATATTAAAAAATCCGTTCGTAACGTTATGTGCATATGAGTTCAAAGTTTGTGTTAACTGTGGAGATAGTCATGTTGACCTTGCTTTGTGCAGCCCAGCCCTAGTGGTTGGTCAACAAGTAGACTTGTTATACACCAAGACTTTCACTCAACAAAACAAGCGCGGTGATTGTTTGGTTCTTGGTCACGTGTCCCTGATTAAATTCAATTGTTGTATACCTTGACTTTCAGGCAACAAAACGAGCACTGTGATTGGTTGATTCTTGGTCACGTGCCGTTGATCAAATTCATAAAATTGCAAAGTTGTTGAACTCGCCCCAGTTGTGCCGTCTTTATTTGTTTGTTTTTGCTGTATGATTGTTTAAGGGAAAATCTAAATATATAACAAAGCACTTAATGTATGGTTCTTCGGGAAACTAGTTAGTTTTGTTTTCCAATATCAGGACTCTCGGGAAAGCAAAACTGATTCCCTTGGGATCATGCATTAAGTGTATATTATTAGGTGTGGTTTAACTGGCACAGGGACAGTGGGATGGTTTGTACGTCAAGAACTACAAAAACAGTCCATAGAGTACAGAATGGAGCTTCGGGTCCGGTTAGCTATTTTATGATCATGTTTACAACGGGGATAACAATTTTGCTGGTTTTCAAGGTTCAGGAATACAATTATAGCTTACCTTTCACGTTTAGCTGATTTCTACGCTCAGCACTACAAAAACAGTCGGTTGACACCGAACTAAAGATAGCTTACCGAGCTCGTAAGGTTATCGGGACTGCCGAGAAACGGCCCCGGGCCTCTCAACATAATCCACAAGATTGCATTGTCATGCAGCGTTTTCCAGCGGTGTCAGACCATGGCATTCTCGAGGAGAAAACACCAAGAGAGAGCCTTCATCAAAGGCTATGATCTTGTTCTACTGGATTCCTTGTCATCCAGCAGTTTTGGTACATGTTCGATTCCTCAATAGAATTTTATTCGAACACATGCGATACTTTACTTCTTCAGACGAGTGTGGAGAAACACAAGAAAATACGAGTGACAAGTCAGGGGATATTCCATAGTATGTTTGAAAATGCATTGCACAGCCATCTTCATCTAGCAACACTCTGCAGTACATGATGGGAACTTCGCGTGTTAAACCGCACAATGTGCAACGGGCTCCATGCTTCTTAGGGGCTCTATCTTGTAGGAAACGGAATGCAACAAGCATATACGTTATAGAAGGTAAGTGCTGACAACATCTGAAAAAATACCGTTGAACATTAATGTAAATGTCTTGCAGATTTTCTTGGGACTCAAGTCAGCATTCACAGATCAGCAAAATTGTCAGAGTATTCTTAAACGTTATCCTGCATTTTTGCCTTCGCAATACAGAACTAAGAACTAACCTCACCTTGAAAAACATTCTCTACACGATTCTCCAAATTTTTATTCAAAAATCCTCTTTCAACCTTTTTTACAATAAATATATCGAGGCTCTCAAGCAGAGAGGTGTAAAATACGGTTGTCTATGAATATTTTTTGGAATATGCTTTAATATTTTCGAGCTTTGTTAACTATACTAGCTTCAAAGAAACATCAACGAAACAAGCATTATTTTAACAAAAACCATTAGGTGGAAACGTGTCAGTTTTCCACGCGGCGAACTCGATTGACCGCCATATTGAAAAGACCTAGGAACGACGTCGTCAATTAAACTCGAACTCAAATTTTCAAAAAATAATGCTTGATTTGTTTATGTTGTCTTGAAGACACTGTAGTAAATTAACCAGCCTATTCGCATTATAAAACTTCCGGATCAATGGAAGTCTCTGGGCAACTGTGCACCTACCCCTCCCATGACCCAACAAGTTATAACAAGTTAAAAAGTTAGTGTTAATGTTGGGTTAGGGGAAGGGTAGGTGCAAGGTTGCCCAGATACTTCCATTGATCCAAACTTCCGACCTGCTGAATAAACTGTATCATTTGGCGTTCAAAAGGGAAACAAAACTCACATTTCTCGCACTACTGTCTGCCGTTTTTAGAGAGGAAAAATAAAACGATCCTATATTTGCATTCGATATATCGCGCACAAGCACTGTAAAATGTGGTCTCGTATAATACATCTATAAATCTCTCGCTTAATCACATAACTCGTTCTTAATCGTCTATTTCCTCGTCCTCCTCAACTATTGTTGGAGGAATTTTATTCTTCATCTCATGAAGAAGCTCTCGAGTGGGTGAGCCTGGTTTCAAGTGAATTAGATGATTCCATGGAAGAAGATCAAAGTATGAAAATGTAAATGCTTTGGTTAGTCTCTGTCCTAGGGAAAGATGGAGTTTTTCTCGAAGAATTCCTGAAATGAATAGATGCCTTTGCAACTGTTTCTGCCGTAACTGCGCAAGTACCTCATCGCGCTGTTTTCTCGCTTCTTCTCTAGCTATTCTTTGTTCTTCCTCTATTCTCTTCTGCTGCTCTAGTCTTAATCGCAATTCTTCTTCTTCGCGTCGTACTTTCTCCAGGAACGCTACCCTCTCTGATTCTTCCATGGCTTTGATCCTCTCTTCTTCTTCTCTTAAACGTGCTGCCTCTAGCTCCGCCTCAATTTTCTCCTGTTCTCTCCGCATTTCGTCTTCTAGTTTCCTCTGTGCTATAACTTGCTGTTGTCGTCTTTTCCATTCTTCTCGCACGCGGCGTTCTTTCTCCGCTTTAGCTCTTGCCAATCTTTCTCTTTCTACTTCTTCGTCCATCAGCCGGCGATTGGCTTCCTCCTTCTCTTCACGAATTCGTCTGAAAAACAGGGAAAAAAACATGCTAGAATTCACTTGGAACTTATAGCGGAGCTCCACAGCGGCTCGAAGAGCCGCAGAGCGGAGCCCCATAACTACCGTGCGAGGATAGAAATTGAGAAAACCATGCGTTTGAGTTTTCATGGTCATCGTGGCTAGCGGCATGGCTCGCGGGCGCGTGCGCCCAGCGACGACGACGACGTTGCCCCAACATGGCGGCCATAGTCATCCGGGATATTTAGAAGGTCTTAAACCGAAACGAGGCTTTGTTTTTCGCGCAATGGCTCTTCCGCTGAGACCCGAGCTAGATGTTTTTTTTTTGACGATTTATTTCAGCTATCGAGTCTTCTTTAAGTAGTTGCGTACACCAGGCGTATTTAATAACTTTAGTGACAGCATTTTCAATGTGTGAGGGTCTGTGTGAGGAGCTCCGCTTTTAGGCTTGCCTAAATCTATTTAATCACTTTCGAATACTAAAGCAATATTCTGATTTGCAAGTGAGTCTGCAAAAGTGAGATGGTACTGTTCCTTAACTTTACTAATGTCAGTCGCTTATGCTTTTGAGGTGGGAACTGTTAACCCCACTACTATTTACGGCAAAAACTAGGATGAGGGGACTTCAGATGTAATGTTACTATCCTTTCAGTCGTCTTCTCGCGTATGTGTGAGCAACAGAGTACAGCCAGCACTGCCTTGGTGTATGTGTTGTGAATACAGTCGCCAATTTAAAGAAAATTAGCAAAAATGTACAGTTCTCATATTTCGATGTAATTTTCCCCATGCTCAAGAATGCCTGGTTAAAATAACAAGGGCGAGGTACTACAGTGATGTTGCCGTTAACAGCCAGGGGCCGGTTGTTCGAAGCAGGGTTAAGGTAACCCAGGGTTAGTGCGAAATTTAAATGCAGATATTAGAGCTTAAAAATCACCTTCAGTATAGTTCTTTTTTAATACAATTTGATGATTGTATAAAAGAAATAGAAAGTTATCGGAGAAAATGCTTCTTAACAAGAGGAAAAGAAACCCGGTTTAAAATATAACCCTGGTTTAGCGCTAATCGGCCTTTGAACAACCGGCCCCAGACGATGCCTTCAAAAACCAACCTTTCTTCTTCCTACGACTACACTCCTTACCTCCTTTCCTCTTCTCTCTTTTTCATCTCTTCCTCTGCTTCTAACCTTATCTGCTCTAATCTGGCCTCCTCTTCAAGGGCCCGTTTCTTCGCTTCCTCTCTTTCCCTTCTCTTACGCTCAACTTCGTGACGCCGCCTCTCAGCTGCTGCAGCACGTTCAGCGGCTCTCTTTGCGGCTCTGGACTCCTGGGGTTTCTGTTCTTGTGGGGAAAGGGGATGTTCCTCTTTTGTTTCATCTCTTGGTGGAGGTTGTGGTTCAAATGGCTTAGGTATCATTTTTGGCACTTCTGGAGCCGACACTACGTTATCTTCAACAGGGGAAACGAGTTTGCTTCGTGAAATTTCTTCAGAAGCTTTCGAGGAGAGTCGGGACGACATTACTCTGGACATCGCAGATGACTGTACAATCGGTTCTGAGGATTCGACCTCTCTCTCGCCTGTTTCTGAATCCACTCTAACAGGTGGCTCGGGAATCTCTTCATCTGCTCGTTCTATCTTCGCCTCTTTCTCATCACTCACGGTCACTGCTTCGTCCTTTCTACTGGTTTCTTTGTTTTCTTTGTTGACAGGCAGTTTCGGACCTTTGGCTCCAGCTTTTACCTTCTGCTTAGTTGGCTTTTTCGACGCTTTCTTTTTCCCTGCAACTGGCTTCTTTGCTGCAGCTTTTTCTTTTCCTTTAATTTTTGCTCCCTGTGTTTGTTTGTTTTGGAGACCCGCAGGTGGCTTTGATTCTGCCGGTCGAGGAAACTGGAACGGTTTCTCCTCTTTCTTTGGCGATTCGACAGACTTCTTTGATTTCGCTTCAACCAATGTACGATCTCTTTTCACTTCGGTAACTACGAAGTCACTCGATTCCTCATCGTCAAGCTCTTCGGCTTGCTCTTGCTCGAACCTCGGCTCCTCATCTTTGCTGACATAACTAAAGACGTCTACTTGTACATCAGCATTAGAAATCCGTTCCCAAGGAATTGACCGAACTGAACCTGGTGATCCTTTGCTTTTAGTGGAACCAACCTCAGCATTGGCTGAGAAAAAGAACACAAAAGATTATATTTAAACTGGCAAAAAAATGCCCAGCTGTAGTTGTTTTCCTATTAAAACATCACAGTTTGTGGTAATTGACAAGCGTACAAATATTTATAAAACGTTTAAAATCGTTATTGTAGCCGAATGGGAAAAAATATATGATTCCAGCTCCAGTGTATCTAAGTGCCCAGCCATCAGATGATGTGGGGAAAACAGAATAGAAGGCACAGGCAAGATTAGCAATTTTGCGATGCTTCGTTCCGGGACCAAAATTATCATGGAAGTGACGAGTTCGGAATTGACCACAAGATAAATCAAAGGCTCCCGATATACATATAACAAAAATTCGGCAAAAATGCTATGACTTTTCGAGCATATTTTAAATGTCATAGTAGAAGTATTAAAGTAGAATAGTCCAGGTTGTACAGTGGATCGCTCAAGAGAACTGGTTTGCCTAAAAAGTAATGTGAGCAACCGCTGGTCATACAGATAAATTGACTGAAAAAGCAAGCAAGCCTTAAGTTTTTTTTTTAGGAATTTTTATTCTTGTGATGTAGTTATTGGATTTTTCAGTAACTTTAATTCAGAAAAAGATACTCTCTTTCTTTTCCAAAGTAAGCCTGTGTATCCGCCTCCCCTCTAGGGACTATATTTGTCTTCCATCACCTCTGGTGGTTACTTTGCTTCAAGCACTGACGTAAGATTTCCGGGTCTGTCTGAATTGTTTGGGTTTACGTGTGATGCCACACTGGTCATAAGTTGGCCAGTGTTTTAATGACATAAAAAACTATAAGACGATACAATTACAATAATTATGTACTTCACCTGCATGTCCATTAGACACCCCACTTGATGGATGATCATGGCTAGGCCTAGTAAATTTCGGGGAAAGAGGCGGCAGATTTCTTAACGCTTCTATTCCTGGAACGTCTCCTAAAACAACGAAAATGGTGTAAAGGATTTCATTCTCATTACAACTCCGCTCCGGTTTAAATGTGTACCTCAAATTTTGAGGTTATTAAGCATTCATATATTCAAGCTATTGTTTGAACTCATTGCTTATTCATTCCGATGCATTTGCCGACTAGCCGGCATCCTTCCGAAGATCGTGAAGAGCGCAACCGCTTTGATGTAGGTGAGATGTACTTCTTTTGTTATCAGACTGAATAAAATCTCCTGGGAATCTGCTTGACTGATTTTACTTCCTATGCCTTTAAATGCGTGGATAATTAGTCAGAGCAGATCAAACAGTCAGCTCATGCGAACAGGACGAAAATTGTGAAAAAGTGAATTCGCAAACAAATGCTTGCACTATTTATGGAATCAAAACATGCCCGTATTTGCATAAGAAAGATGAAGTTTATTTAAGTGCACTCATTCGAATCGAACAATAAAAGAAATGCGTTTCTTTTCAATTAGTAAATGACTGTCTAAAACAAAAACTTGGCGTGGCACACGATTAAGCAAAAGTAATATTTATAGTAAGCTTGATGATTCTTGACGGAAAATAAACAAAAAACCGGCGCGTATACTCGTGTGTTTATAGCGTGGCGACTGTCGGAATTTCAACAAATACGCGCACGCGAGGCTTAATTGGGCCGCTTAATTCGTGGCCAGAGATAGAGCTCCCGCCACGTTCACAAACACATAAATCAAGGTTTTAATTGCTTTGTTGTTCGGAAATAAAACTGATAAAACAATTTTTTTTATTCTGGGGGAACAGACTACTTCAAAGACGTTCAAGACAACACTTCAAAGGTTAGCGGGCCCGCGCGCCCGAGTTGTAAACAAACCACTCACTCGGCTTGTACAGAGAAATGAATTCTCATTTATATCTCTTTTATATGCTTTTGGAACTTCTTCAATTAAACACTTGTAGCCAAAAGGAAAAGTTTGAAGTCATTAAAACGATCTAGGCATTCGATTCAACGCGCGCTGCGTTGGACAAAACGTGAGTCAGAAGATCATGGCTACGCATAATAATTAACTTCGCGAATCGGGCCCGCCGTTCGGCAATAAACAAAACTAATCTCCCCTACGGCGATCAAAATAACTCGTTCAAGATCTCTTTTTAAAGCTATCAACACGCTCTTTATTGGTAAAGACACATGAAAGCTCAAAATACATTGCGAAAAAAAAAGGAATCCACGAAATGTCTGCAGATTCTGGAGTTCATTTACAAGTTTAAGAACAAAAGGATACGTTCGCAACTCCGTTCACTCAAGGTAGCTTAATTGCGCTATTGTTCCAGTCTTTTGAAGTCGCTTCCGCCTGTTTCTCACCTTTTTCGAAACGAATAAAACCGAAAGTGCCCGACACGTTTTCAGCAACTGCCGAAGGTAATGCCCAAAGGAATAAACTGAGCCTTCAAGCAAAAAAATCCAGCAGTATCACCCATTTCAGAAAGACACACTTAAACCGGCGTGAAGTTGTAATGTGGCGAGAAATGACACATCGTAACTTACATAGGGTTGGTAAATTCCAGCGTCAAATCTCAGAACGACTGAAGGAGAAGCAATAAAAGGCTATGGTCTCGACTGAGAAGCAGCAATTATACTGTTTGGTCCTTCGTGCTTCATATGGATCTTTATTAAATTCTCAACCTCGAATATTGCATTCCTAGCCTTCTGATTGGCTCGATCAATCTGAGTTAATCAGCTCATATACATCGTTTTGACCAAATATGGGAAACCATAACGCCAAATGATGCTAAGCTGAAAAATCTGGCGAAAATCGAGGGATAAAAGTAGCTTTTTATACTCTTTCTACCGAAGAAATGCAAGAGCAAATGAAAAATACCGTACCGACAACGTCCAAGAAAGCTACAAACTTCGATTGAAGGTTATTTCGGGCTACGTATCTCAAATTTTCTAACAAATAAAGAAAGGAATTCTAACTCTTCCGTACGACGAAATGTGCGAAGCACTGATAAATATTACACAACAAAAACAACAATAAAGTTTACCTCTAAAATTCTCAAAATGGTTTAAAGTCCGTGTAGGAGTAAGTTTTCAGCGAAAGCGAATGAATAAACGAGCAAAGAAGAGTTTAATTCAAGACTCATGCAAGAATTTTCACACATCGCTAAGGAAAAGAGACGGATGTTTCTTCAAGGGTACTTCAATAATATCAATAGGAACCGTATCAAGTCTGTGACGGGAAGCAACTACCTCCACACATCCAGATCATGAAGCCCAAAATAGCAGTTACACCAAAACACTGGAAACGTCATGGTGATCAAAGTTTTCCGCAGAAGTCTGGTACGGTAAAGCGCAGGTGCACAGTTGTTAACCTCCTCGACGTGTTAAACCTTAAGCACATTTTGAAAATTCCCCACCGTGGATTTATCTCCTTTAATTGGTCGATGTTCAATTAATAACTGTAATTCAATACTATGCTGCAGTGTGTCTTGCTTGAAATCTTTTCATTCAGCGAATTTTTCAAACAGCGCGCATGTCATGTGACTTCCTGCGGCCTCCTTGCAGTTTTTGGTACGACTACTTCCGGTCGTTTTGTAAATTAAAACAGAATTCAATGAAATTTAGCTCAATCCTCAATGATCAAAACGTTTAGAATTCAATAAATTTAATAAAGCAATTATTCCATTAGCGCCTGTTGGACATGGGATAGTGATAGCCAACGAGGCGCTGTGCGCCTCGTTGGCTATTTACCATCTTATATTCAACGCGCGCTCATGGAATAATTATTAAATAAAAGCGTAACACTGCTCACTTTATTCAAGAAGCCACGTGCGTATGGAGGAGAATACTGGACATTATTGTTATTAGATCCTGTGCGGTGAGGCATTATATCGTACTACATGGATATGTCCCCGGTGATACTATATCGTACCCTTTTGCTGTCTTATGGCAATGGCGATACCATTATGTCGCACCACATGCTGCTATATCGTTCCCGGTAATGCTATATCGTAACCGGTGTGCTGTTATATCGTAACAGTGATGCCGTTTCATCGTACCACATGCTGCTATATCGTACCCGATAATGCTATATCGTAACCGATGTGTTGCCGGTTATATCGTAACAGTAATGCCGTTTCATCGTACCACATGCTTCTATATCGTAACCGGTGATGCTATATCGTAACCGGTGATGCTATATCGTAACTGGTGATGCTATATCGTAACTGGTGATGCTATATCGTAACCGGTGATGCTATATCGTAACCGGTGATGCTATATCGTAACCGGTTATGCTATATCGTAACTGGTAATGTTATATCGTAACTGGTTATGCTATATCGTAACTGGTGATGCTATATCGTAACCGGTGATGCTATATCGTAACCGGTGATGCTATATCGTAACTGGTGATGTTATATCGTACGTCGAACTGGTCAGTGGCTTACGGCTAAATTGGGGTAAGTAAATGATGTAAAAGTCATATAGTGGCTTACAGTAAGTTAATACTCAGCCATGCCAGGAGCCCTGGCCAGGCATAACCATGCATAGCCATACATAGCCATACATAGCTATAAATAGCGATACACAGCCATACACAGCCATATACATAACGATACACAGCCATACACAAAATTCTCAATCTGAAACAGTCTATTGGTAGGGTACGCATGTCAGTGCAAGGCTTTTCTTACGACTTGCCAGACTAGAAATTTCAGCTGACTTCACACCTCCTAGCCAATGAAAAGAGCGAAGAAAGCTCGCAGAAATATAATAACAAAGAAGTAAGTGGCGTTTCCGCGAGTTCCGATTGGCTCCCGTAAACCGGAGTAAGCGTGACTATTCACTGTTTCAGATATTGGTGACGGGAGACAAGATATAAATGGGCGCTTAACATTTAACAAAAATTCTGGCTATTCATGGCATACCTTTCGCTTGTCAAAGGTAACGGTGCTTTCCAATTTAAATTCTGCGCCATTTTCAATGAAAGGAAACCCCAAACACGAAACAAAAAAAAAAGAACAAAATAGAACGTACCATTTCGGTTGCGCAGACTGGCCGGTCACTTGGGACCAACGTTCAAAGGTGGTCTATTCTCTAATTCGATCGGTAAAAATCTTCAGTGTTTACAATAGTGCCTTAATAACACCGGCTCCATCTGAAGCGAGGTTCTATGCAACTACGACAGTATTTTTATTAAAATTAACAGAATGCGTTCGAAGATACGAGTGTCTTTGAGTCGTTACATTCACAAAAAATGACAAATGCCAAATGTCAGTATTACTAAAGCAGCAGCAGAATTAAAACTAAAATGTATTCAGCAATGGTCGATGGCTTAAAACGTAGAAAATCGCGAAAGATCGCGACCACGGAGAAAAAGGCATTGCAAAAACCGCCTGTTACCATTTGCCAGAGCTTAAAGGTGGAAAGTTGATTATCTGCGGGGAAAATCGGAAGACCACAGGGGATGGTTACTATCATGATTTCACAGGATATCACGTCAGTGACTTGATTTCGTGGATATCGTAGAAAATAAGGTAAGTACAGTGATTCGGGTTTCTGATCTTGTTTTGGGCTTTTAATCAAAAACTTTCTGATAATTAACACAGCATGGTACGAATAAGGTAAAATGGTACTGAAAAATTACGTCTTCAAGGTATCCATTTTTAGAATGATTATGCACACCAAAGTAAGGTTTGTAATAAACGTAGCATTTCGCATGAACACGAACCTGGATTTCAGTAGAAGTGCATGTGAAATGCGACGTTCATCGTCACTCAATTCGGGTTGTTTGAATAAAATGGGGACAGTCGAATAATCAACTGAAATGCAGCAGCGGGCCGGAGAAGCGTCGTATTTCATACACATGCATTTGTTAATGTTTTTCCTGCGGCTCGTGATTCACAAGCTCTTCTCGTGTTCTACAAACATCCCGCGTAGTTTATTACGCCGCTAAACCCATAGAAATTGCCGATCGTTGCTTTTATTAGCTAACAGAAAATGTACCTCTTATCTATGGGTTTACCGGCACAATAACCCATAGGTTTTCGACCAATCATCGCGCGCGTAGTGTCTGAGTTACTTTATAAAACGAAAGGGACCGCTTTTTCCATTTCAGTCGACTTATAACCGTGAGAAGTAGGTTCGTGTGCATGTGAAATTCGACGCTTATCAAAAGCCTTAACGTTTAAGATGCACCTACCTCCAGATATCTGCAAAGTTTTCCTCAGTGCCACTAACGAGGGCGCTGCAGACCGACTCACTTTCCTTTTTCTTGTGGGAACTTTCCCTGTCGCATCGATCTGCGTCACTCCGCCAGCTTGCCGGACCCCATGCGTACCGGCAGAGCTCACACGTGCATCTAGTAAGAAAGAATGTAAGAAATTAATAAAATGTAGTGTTCCCCTACCTTAGACACTTGAATAAGGAATGCACCTTTCAACAAGTAACGCGTGACTGTCACTAACAAACGTTTGGTAGGTTTAAGGATGGTCTAATAATAGTAGTTGTTACTGACAAAATTGAACATTGAGTTTCCCTAGGCAAATTCTATTTGGGAGTCTTCGAACTCAACTCGATCGTACAAGCTGAGTCGGTTGAACAGGTTTGTTGAAATCTGAGTTGGTTGAAATCAGTTGCTTGGAAGAAGTTGTTTGAGACAAGTTGGTTCGAAAATGCTCCCCTTGCCTAGCTAGGTAGAAATGAAAGTGCTGACAAACGAAAATTGAATTTGAAATGAACTTAGGTGTGATATAAAGAAAGTGCGTGAAAATTAAAACATGAATTAATGAGTGACCGTGGAATGCAAGCATTTCACGTTTGAATCCTACAGTAGTTACCTTGGGTGGGTGGGCCCAGTAGGCCCAACAGACGGTCAGCCCACATAGCCATTGCAGCCCTAACATCTTGCACAAAAATGACTCCAGATTGTGGACGGCTAAGAACTTTGCTAGCAACGCCCCGTGCTTCTCCGTGTAGTTCCTCTAATGTTAGAGTGCGCTGCTGGTCGGACACATCTGACGGCTCGCTCTCAATGGATGTTTCACCTGATTCTAAAAAAAGCAAACACTCACTTCATTCATGCCAGCATGTGGTTCATGTCATCAAAGCTCACCAACTTCATATGATTTTTGTGTTGAATATCTGAACTTGTCTGCTGATTTGGCCACTTTCACTGTAACCATTTACCTTAAATTCATTACCTACATACCTAAAGGGCATCTGAGTGGCTGTCTGATTCAGGGAGGGGTAAAAAGGAACACTAGATGACCTAAAACATCAAAGGCCAATGGTTTTACCCGGGATGAAGTTCAAGCTCTGACTCAACTGGTACATGTAAAGGAGAACCAGTAACAATAAATCACTCCTGAAGTTATGCACAGTGCACACCTTGTTGTCCAGGTTCCCTTGGTATTTCTTTGGTAGTTTGATGCACATCAGCTGTCTCTTCTCTTACATCAGGGTCTCCTCCATCAAGCTCAACTCCTCTGTTTTCTTCATCTGATCCTGTTGCCATGTGATCAGCGATACCACTTCCTGTTTCTTGGGGTCCTAATGTGACATCCTCTTCGACATCCACCGCTGAACTGGGACATGAACTAGAACCTGTTTCATACTTGTTTTCCTGATTAGTTTTACTATCCTCCATATCAATTGTTCCTTCACTTTTTTGCACCAGCTGCTCTTTTTCGTAGTGAACACTGGGATCAGCCATGCTATTATCAATGATGACATCTCCAGGATCCACAATATCATCCTCAATCCCTTTCCTTAGATCCTCCACAGAGTCCTTAATAGACGAAAGCCTTTCATTGTCCTTGGAGTCACTTCCTTCAGATAATTCTGGAGAGGAAAGAAATGTTCTTAAAAATATCCCTCTGCCTACTAGTAAGACCACTTACATCTCTAATCACAGCTGATTCCAGGGGATGAACTGCTCCCACAACAGGGGTTATCCCAACAAAGATTGTTCGATTTTATAAACACCAATCTGTAAACAACTGGAGAGTACGTGACCACACCCTTGGAATTGTAGGTGCAAAATGCCAGAGTTAAAATTAGTGCAAAACGCTTACTCCCATTGAATCCCCTACTGTTATAAAGCTTACTCCCCGTGAATCCAATACTGTTATAAAGCTTACTCCCCTTGAATACCCTACAGTTAAAAAGCTTACTCCCCTTGAATCCCCTACTGTTACAAAGCTTACTCCCCTTGAATCCCCTACTGTTACAAAGCTTACTCCCCTTGAATCCCCTACTGTTACAAAGCTTACTCCCCTTGAATCCCATACTGTTACAAAGCTTACTCCCCTTGAATCCCCTACTGTTACAAAGCTTACTCCCCTTGAATCCCATACTGTTACAAAGCTTACTCCCCTTGAATCCCCTACTGTTATAACGATTACTCCCCTTGAATCCCATACTGTTACAAAGCTTACTCCCCTTGAATCCCCTACTGTTACAAAGCTTTCTCCCCTTGAATCCCATACTGTTACAAAGCTTAATCCCCTTGAATCCCGTACTGTTACAAAGCTTACTCCCCTTGAATCCCCTACTGTTACAAAGCTTACTCCCGTTGAATACCCTACTATTACAAAGCTTACTCTCCTTGAATCCCCTACTGTTACAAAGCTTACTCCCCTTGAATACCCTACTGTTACAAAGCTTACTCCCCTTGAATCCCCTACTGTTACAAAGCTTTCTCCCCTTGAATCCCATACTGTTACAAAGCTTAATCCCCTTGAATCCCGTACTGTTACAAAGCTTACTCCCCTTGAATCCCCTACTGTTACAAAGCTTACTCCCGTTGAATACCCTACTATTACAAAGCTTACTCTCCTTGAATCCCCTACTGTTACAAAGCTTACTCCCCTTGAATACCCTACTGTTACAAAGCTTACTACCCTTGAATCCCTTACTGTTACAAAGCTTACTCCCCTTGAATCCCATACTGTTACAAAGCTTACTCCCCTTGAATCCCCTACTGTTACAAAGCCTACTCCCCTTGAATCCCCTACTGTTACAAAGCTTACTCCCCTTGAATCCCCTACTGTTACAAAGCCTACTCCCCTTGAATCCCCTACTGTTACAAAGCTTACTCCCCTTGAATCCCTTACTGTTACAAAGCTTACTCCCCTTGAATCCCATACTGTTACAAAGCTTACTCCCCTTGAATCCCCTACTGTTACAAAGCCTACTCCCCTTGAATCCCCTACTGTTACAAGGCTTACTCCCCTTGAATCCCCTACTGTTACAAAGCCTACTCCCCTTGAATCCCCTACTGTTACAAAGCTTACTCCCCTTGAATCCCTTACTGTTACAAAGCTTACTCCCCTTGAATCCCATACTGTTACAAAGCTTACTCCCCTTGAATCCCCTACTGTTACAAAGCTTACTCCCCTTGAATCCCCTACTGTTACAAAGCTTACTCTCCTTGAATCCCCTACTATTACAAAGCTTACTCTCCTTGAATCCCCTACTGTTACAAAGCTTACTCCGCTTGAATACCCTACTGTTACAAAGCTTACTCCCCTTGAATCCCCTACTGTTACAAAGCTTACTCTCCTTGAATCCCCTACTGTTACAAAGATTACTCTCCTTGAATCCCCTACTGTTACAAAGCTTACTCCCCTTGAATCCCCTACTGTTACAAAGCTTACTCTCCTTGAATCCCCTACTGTTACAAAGCTTACTCTCCTTGAATCCCCTACTGTTACAAAGCTTACTCCCCTTGAATCCCCTACTGTTACAAAGCTTACTCCCCTTGAATCCCCTACTGTTACAAAGCTTACTCTCCTTGAATCCCCTACTGTTACAAAGCTTACTCCGCTCGAATACCCTACTGTTACAAAGCTTACTCCCCTTGAATCCCATACTGTTACAAAGCTTACTCCCCTTGAATCCCCTACTGTTACAAAGCTTACTCCCCTTGAATCCCATACTGTTACAAAGCTTACTCCCCTTGAATCCCCTACTGTTATAACGCTTACTCCCATTGAATCCCATACTGTTACAAAGCTTACTCCCCTTGAATCCCCTACTGTTACAAAGCTTCCTCCCCTTGAATCCCCTACTGTTACAAAGCTTACTCTCCTTGAATCCCCTACTGTTACAAAGCTTACTCCGCTTGAATACCCTACTGTTACAAAGCTTAATCCCCTTGAATCCAATACTGTTACCAAGCTTACTCCCCTTGAATCCCCTACTGTTATAACGCTTACTCCCCTTGAATCCTATACTGTTACAAAGCTTACTCCCCTTGAATTCCCTACTGTTACAAAGCTTTCTCCCCTTGAATCCAATACTGTTACAAAGCTTAATCCCCTTGAATCCCGTACTGTTACAAAGCTTACTCCCCTTGAATCCCCTACTGTTACAAAGCTTACTCCCCTTGAATACCCTACTATTACAAAGCTTACTCTCCTTGAATCCCCTACTGTTACAAAGCTTACTCCCCTTGAATACCCTACTGTTACAAAGCTTACTACCCTTGAATCCCTTACTGTTACAAAGCTTACTCCCCTTGAATCCCATACTGTTACAAAGCTTACTCCCCTTGAATCCCATACTGTTACAAAGCTTACTCCCCTTGAATCCCATACTGTTACAAAGCTTACTCCGCTTGAATCCCCTACTGTTACAAAGCTTACTCTCCCATAATCCCCTACTGTTACAAAGCCTACTCCCCTTGAATCCCCTACTGTTACAAAGCTTACTCACGTTGAATCCCCTACTGTTACAAAGCTTACTCCCTTTGAATCCCCTACTGTTACAAAGCTTACTCCCCTTGAATCCCCTACTGTTACAAAGCTTACTCTCCTTGAATCCCCTACTGTTACAAAGCTTACTCCGCTTGAATACCCTACTGTTACAAAGCTTACTCCCCTTGAATCCCATACTGTTGCAAAGCTTACTCCCCTTGAATCCCATACTGTTACAAAGCTTACTCCCCTTGAATCCCCTACTGTTACAAAGCTTACTCCTCTTGAATCCCCTACTGTTACAAAGCTTAATCCCCTTGAATCCCCTACTGTTACAAAGCTTACTCCCCTTGAATCCGTTACTGTTACAAAGCTTACTCCCCTTGAATCCCCTACTGTTACAAAGCTTACTCCCCTTGAATCCCTTACTGTTACAAAGCTTACTCCCCTTGAATCCCATACTGTTACAAAGCTTACTCCCCTTGAATACCCTACTATTACAAAGCTTACTCTCCTTGAATCCCCTACTGTTACAAAGCTTACTCCCCTTGAATACCCTACTGTTACAAAGCTTACTACCCTTGAATCCCTTACTGTTACAAAGCTTACTCCCCTTGAATCCCATACTGTTACAAAGCTTACTCCCCTTGAATCCCCTACTGTTACAAAGCCTACTCCCCTTGAATCCCCTACTGTTACAAAGCTTACTCCCCTTGAATCCCCTACTGTTACAAAGCCTACTCCCCTTGAATCCCCTACTGTTACAAAGCTTACTCCCCTTGAATCCCTTACTGTTACAAAGCTTACTCCCCTTGAATCCCATACTGTTACAAAGCTTACTCCCCTTGAATCCCCTACTGTTACAAAGCCTACTCCCCTTGAATCCCCTACTGTTACAAAGCTTACTCCCCTTGAATCCCCTACTGTTACAAAGCCTACTCGCCTTGAATCCCCTACTGTTACAAAGCTTACTCCCCTTAAATCCCTTACTGTTACAAAGCTTACTCCCCTTGAATCCCATACTGTTACAAAGCTTACTCCCCTTGAATCCCCTACTGTTACAAAGCTTACTACCCTTGAATCCCCTACTGTTACAAAGCTTACTCTCCTTGAATCCCCTACTATTACAAAGCTTACTCTCCTTGAATCCCCTACTGTTACAAAGCTTACTCCGCTTGAATACCCTACTGTTACAAAGCTTACTCCCCTTGAATCCCCTACTGTTACAAAGCTTACTCTCCTTGAATCCCCTACTGTTACAAAGCTTACTCTCCTTGAATCCCCTACTGTTACAAAGCTTACTCCCCTTGAATCCCCTACTGTTACAAAGCTTACTCTCCTTGAATCCCCTACTGTTACAAAGCTTACTCTCCTTGAATCCCCTACTGTTACAAAGCTTACTCCCCTTGAATCCCCTACTGTTACAAAGCTTACTCCCCTTGAATCCCCTACTGTTACAAAGCTTACTCTCCTTGAATCCCCTACTGTTACAAAGCTTACTCCGCTCGAATACCCTACTGTTACAAAGCTTACTCCCCTTGAATCCCATACTGTTACAAAGCTTACTCCCCTTGAATCCCCTACTGTTACAAAGCTTACTCCCCTTGAATCCCATACTGTTACAAAGCTTACTCCCCTTGAATCCCCTACTGTTATAACGCTTACTCCCCTTGAATCCCATACTGTTACAAAGCTTACTCCCCTTGAATCCCCTACTGTTACAAAGCTTCCTCCCCTTGAATCCCCTACTGTTACAAAGCTTACTCTCCTTGAATCCCCTACTGTTACAAAGCTTACTCCGCTTGAATACCCTACTGTTACAAAGCTTAATCCCCTTGAATCCAATACTGTTACAAAGCTTACTCCCCTTGAATCCCCTACTGTTATAACGCTTACTCCCCTTGAATCCTATACTGTTACAAAGCTTACTCCCCTTGAATTCCCTACTGTTACAAAGCTTTCTCCCCTTCAATCCAATACTGTTACAAAGCTTAATCCCCTTGAATCCCGTACTGTTACAAAGCTTACTAACCTTGAATCCCCTACTGTTACAAAGCTTACTCCCCTTGAATACCCTACTATTACAAAGCTTACTCTCCTTGAATCCCCTACTGTTACAAAGCTTACTCCCCTTGAATACCCTACTGTTACAAAGCTTACTACCCTTGAATCCCTTACTGTTACAAAGCTTACTCCCCTTCAATCCCATACTGTTACAAAGCTTACTCCCCTTGAATCCCATACTGTTACAAAGCTTACTCCCCTTGAATCCCATACTGTTACAAAGCTTACTCCGCTTGAATCCCCTACTGTTACAAAGCTTACTCTCCTTGAATCCCCTACTGTTACAAAGCCTACTCCCCTTGAATCCCATACTGTTACAAAGCTTACTCACGTTGAATCCCCTACTGTTACAAAGCTTACTCCCCTTGAATCCCCTACTGTTACAAAGCTTACTCCCCTTGAATCCCCTACTGTTACAAAGCTTACTCTCCTTGAATCCCCTACTGTTACAAAGCTTACTCCGCTTGATTACCCTACTGTTACAAAGCTTACTCCCCTTGAATCCCATACTGTTACAAAGCTTACTCCCCTTGAATCCCCTACTGTTACAAAGCTTACTCCTCTTGAATCCCCTACTGTTACAAAGCTTAATCCCCTTGAATCCCCTACTGTTACAAAGCTTACTCCCCTTGAATCCCTTACTGTTACAAAGCTTACTCCCCTTGAATCCCCTACTGTTACAAAGCTTACTCCCCTTGAATCCCTTACTGTTACAAAGCTTACTCCCCTTGAATGCCATACTGTTACAAAGCTTACTCCCCTTGAATCCCCTACTGTTACAAAGCTTACTCCCCTTGAATCCCCTACTGTTACAAAGCTTACTCTCCTTGAATCCCCTACTGTTACAAAGCTTACTCCGCTTGAATCCCCTACTGTTACAAAGCTTACTCCCCTTGATTACCCTACTGTTACAAAGCTTACTCCCCTTGAATCCCTTACTGTTACAAAGCTTACTACCCTTGAATCCCTTACTGTTACAAAGCTTACTCCCCTTGAATGCCCTCTCGTGACGCCATATTGGATACACGTGTATTTACTTGCTCCGCGAAATTTTGTGAAAATTGGACGAAAATGTCTCACTTATCGTCTCCAGATGCTCTTAACATTTATCAACAGCATTTAGGCTATAACACTGCTAAAAACCAGCTAAAATGGTCTGGTTCGGGCGACGTTTTGAGTAACTTTATTCGATTCATTCTGGATGAGATCGACGAATGTTCAGTAACAACTGCGGAAGATCATACTCACAATCTTATATCCTACAAAGCCAAAGATGTGATAGTCAAATGGTATACGGCTACTAAAACTCTCCTAATTCAAGGCGCTGGACATGCACGTTTCAGAGAAAAGATGCTTCGAGTCGTCAACCTGAAACCGCAAATTGAATTACAAGACAGCGTTAATTCCAACATGGCCGCCGCTAATGGTGAAGCTTCACCTTCTTCTTCGATTCCATTTGCTACTTCTTATGGTGAGGACACCTTCCCATCTTCAGTTTCTATCACTACTTTTGAGGAAAATGTTTCTCCTCTGCATAAATGCAGTTGTGACTCAGTTTTAAACGAGCTAAGCTCCATGAAGAATTCCATCGCTGAGCTGTCGAAGCGAGTTGCTCAATTTTCGAACCTCGACCCGTCGTCGTTGTCTTCATCGACTGACCAGGGCAGGAATGATCCTTCATATTCTATCAGCGATCTAAAGGAGGAAATTATTAGTTTAAAATCTGAACTAAGGGATCAAACTAAAGCCAACAAATTGCTTGAAATGGAAAGAGATAGCCTTTTAACAGCACTTAGGCTTCTTCAAGAAGATCAATTAAAAGCAACACCTCATGTCAAAGGTCACATTAATGCTGGCACGACGTCGCCGCCTACTGAGAATATTCCTACTGAGAATATTCCTTGGATCGAAGTTTCTTCTAATCCCAAGAAGAACAAAGAGAAGAAGTCGTCGCCTACCGAGACTGCAGCTGTTAGAAACATGCCCCAAGATAATCCGCCTGAATCGAAGCCTAAAAAATCAGTTATTATTCTTGGCGATTCGATGACTAAAAACTTACAAGGTTGGAAAATGTCGAAAGCCACTCGTGTGGTCTCCATGTGTTTTCCTGGTAGTTCAGTTGATGATATGTGGCATTATGCGATTCCAACTATCAAGAAGAAGCCAGACGAAGTCATTTTGCATGTTGGAACTAATAACATCCCTGAGGCGGATTCTGCTAGGCACATCGCCGAAAAAATTGTAGATCTTGCCACGTTCATTGAAAAGGAATCGCCTCAGACAAAGGTAACCATATCTAGCTTAATTACTAGGAAGGATAGTGAGGCGTTCAAACCTAAGATTGAAGAAACAAACAAGATCCTGAAGAGCTTTGCAACTCAACGAAGCTGGAACTTTATTGATCACAAAAATATTAATGATCCATGCCTTAACAATGGTGGTTTACACCTAAACAAGAAAGGCCATGGTTTTTTAATTAAAAACATGATTAATTATCTTAAAGTCAATTGATGTTCTTTGAGGGATGATCAATCTTGGGCTCCTAGGGAATTAAATCCTACAAATTCTGCTTTGCCAAAGTCTGCCTCCGTTGAAACCAGACCCAAGGGGAGAATCCCTAGGAAAAGGGGTTTTAAAATGGCTTCTCTCAATATAGCTAGTCTTGTTAAACATATTGATGAACTTAGGATCTTTATGCAAATTGAAGATCTTGACTTACTCGCCATTAATGAGAGTAGGCTCGACCAACTGGTACCAGATTCACTTGTGATGATCGAGGGCTATAACATTATCAGGAGAGACAGAAAAAGGCATGCAGGGGGTGTTTGTATTTATATAAAGCATAGTATTGAATTTAATCTTCATTCTATTGTTGATCCTAATAACATTGAGGCCTTATGCTTAGATATTAAGAAAGAAAATTGTAAGTCTTTCTCTGTTTTATGTTGTTACAGACCACCCAGCTCAGATAATACTTTCTTCACCTTACTAGAAGACATTATTGCCAAATTAGATTCTTCTGGAAATGAAATTATTTTGATGGGTGATTTAAATTGTAATTTATTGGCATCTAATCCTAATAGTAACACCAGAAATCTCAACTATATTGCGGAGCTTTTCCAGCTGCACCAGCTGTTAAAAGAACCCACACGCATTACTGAGTCTTCTAGGACGTTAATCGATGTTATATATACTAATAATATCAAGCATATAGTTGACAGTGGCATTATCCACTTGGGAATTAGTGATCACAGCCTTGTTTATGTAATTAGAAAAATCTCAGTTCCTACTAAATTTAAGCATAGGTATATTACTTACAGAAGCTTCAGGAAATTTAACTCTAGTAGTTTTAAAGAGGACCTGAGTCAACTGCCTTGGGAAATATTAGCTGATTATTCAGATCCCAACCTTATGTGGGCCAAATGGAAAGAACTATTCCTTACAGTAGCTAATAAACATGCACCCATTAAGTCTGGAAGAGTGCGTAATAAGAATTCACCTTGGATAAATTCTGAAATTCGTAAACTGATTATAGAGAGGGATTGCCTTAAGAAACAAGCAATAAAGACTAGCAATCAAGATGACTGGATTAAGTTTAAGAAAGTCAAAAATAAGACAAATTGCATTATAAAGGAGACTAAAGCTAATTATTATAAATCCAATATTGACTCAAACTCTGGCAACCCTCGTGCAATCTGGAAGACATTAAATGAATTAATGGGTCGTAATGCCAAAAGCAGAGGTATTAATAGCATTAAGATTGATGATGTTGCAGTGACCGACTCTCAACAAATTTGTGAGCTAATGAACTCTCATTTCACTTCCGTTGGAACTAAGCTTGCTTCATCGTTGTCCAACTCTGATTATAGCTTTGTTGATTATCTTAAGTCAGTTGACTGTGATTTTAAATTACAGTCCATTACAGCTAAGAGCGTTTTCGACTTAATAAACAAATTAGATGTTGCCAAGGCAACTGGATTAGATGGTATAACAAGTAAATTATTAAAGGAGGCTGCTCCTGTAATATCGCATTCTTTAAGCTTAATTTTCAATGCTTCTATAACGAGTGGTATCTTCCCTGATCAGTGGAAGTATGCTAAAGTCTCCCCAATACATAAGAAAGATAACACTGATGATCTTAACAATTACAGACCTATATCGGTCATTTCTGTTATTGCTAAGCTTTTTGAAAGAATCATTTATAATCAGCTATATGACTACCTTAAGGTAAATTCCCTTTTATCAAATTGCCAGTCTGGGTTTCGTTCCCTGCATTCTACTCTTACTTCGTTATTAGATGCTACTAATGAATGGTTCTTCAATATTGACAATGGTTTCCTTAACTCTGTTGTCTTTCTTGACTTAGCCAAGGCCTTTGACACAGTTGACCATAGCATTTTGCTTGCTAAATTGGAGATGTATGGTATTTCTGGAACAGCACACAAATGGTTTTATTCGTATCTCTCTAATCGCAAGCAAAAATGCTACTTAAATGGCTGTCTCTCGGAGTTCTCAGATATCCCTTGTGGTGTTCCTCAAGGATCTATTCTCGGCCCTCTGTTATTTTTAATATATATCAATGATTTACCCAATTGCTTAAATTTCTCAACCCCAAGAATGTTTGCAGATGACACTAATTTAACCGTTTCTGGTAAAAATTATTTTGAATTACAGAATGGTACAAATCATGACCTGGAAAATATTAGACAGTGGCTCTTAGCAAACAAATTGAGTTTAAACACCACTAAAACAGAATTTTTGATTATTGGCTCTAATTACAATCTCGCCAATCTTGGCTATTCTCCTGAGATCAGATTAGGTGATACAAGTATAAAACGAGTCTACTCTGCTAAATCTCTTGGTGTTTATATTGATGATCGTTTATCATGGTCCACTCATATTAACCATGTGGCAAAAAAGGTCTCATCTGCAATCGGGGGCTTGAGACAAATAAGGCAATTTGTTAATGATGATACTCTTATAACTATTTATAATTCCCTTATCCAGCCATCTTTTGACTATTGTGATTTGGTATGGGATAATTTATCTAAAGGTCTAGCAACCAGATTACAAAAATTACAGAATAGGGCTGGTAGGGTTATTTTAAGGGCTGCCTATGATGTAAGCTCAGAGGATGTTTTAAGGGAACTTGGATGGTCTGATTTAAAAACCCGAAGAGCTCAGCATAAGGCCACCCAAATGTTTAAAATTTCTACTGGTGCAGCCCCAAACTATTTAATTGACAGATTTTTCAAAGTCGAGGCAAGAAATCCTTACAATATTAGGAACAGTGAATTAAATATTAATTTACCATTACCGAAAACCGATTTTATGAAAAGGAGTTTTCTTTACGCTGGTCCTAAATTGTGGAATTCCTTGCCTAATTCAATTAAGTCGGCTAAAACTCTTGCAGCCTTCAAGAGAGGACTGGAAGATAATAATATTTTTGACTTTGATATGTTATTATCTTGTTATTGATAGTTTGTCCCACTTTTTAATCTCTGTTTAAATTTTTAATCTTACTCGGCTTTCATGAAAACCAATATTAATTGATGGAATTCCGAGTTTAAATAAAGTGTCACTCACTCACTCACTCACTCACTAATGTTACAAAGCTTACTCCTCTTGAATACCTTACTGTTACAAAGCTTACTCTCCTTGAATCCCCTACTGTTACAAAGCTTAATCCCCTTGAATCCCATACTGTTACAAAGCTTACTCCCCTTTGAATCCCCTACTGTTACAAAGCTTACTCCTCTTGAATACCCTACTGTTACAAAGCTTATTCTCCTTGAATCCCCTACTGTTACAAAGCTTAATCCCCTTGAATCCCATAGTTTTACAAAGCTTACTCCCCTTGAATACCCTACTGTTACAAAGCTTACTACCCTTGAATCCCTTACTGTTACAAAGCTTACTCCCCTTGAATCCCATACTGTTACAAAGCTTACTCCCCTTGAATCCCCTACTGTTACAAAGCTTACTCCCCTTGACTACCCTACTGTTACAAAGTTTACTTTCCTTGAATACCCTACTGTTTCAAAGCTTACTCCCCTTGAATCCCCTACTGTTACAAAGCTTAATCCCCTTGAATCCCATACTGTTACAAAGCTTACTCCCCTTGAATCCCCTACTGTTATAACGCTTACTCCCCTTGAATCCTATACTGTTACAAAGCTTACTCCCCTTGAATCCCCTACTGTTACAAAGCTTTCTCCCCTTGAATCCCATACTGTTACAAAGCTTAATCCCCTTGAATCCCGTACATTTACAAAGCTTACTCCCCTTGAATCCCCTACTGTTACAAAGCTTACTCCCCTTGAATACCCTACTATTACAAAGCTTACTCTCCTTGAATCCCCTACTGTTACAAAGCTTACTCCCCTTGAATACCCTACTGTTACAAAGCTTACTACCCTTGAATCCCTTACTGTTACAAAGCTTACTCCCCTTGAATCCCATACTGTTACAAAGCTTACTCCCCTTGAATCCCATACTGTTACAAAGCTTACTCCCCTTGAATCCCATACTGTTACAAAGCTTACTCCGCTTGAATCCCCTACTGTTACAAAGCTTACTCTCCCATAATCCCCTACTGTTACAAAGCCTACTCCCCTTGAATCCCCTACTGTTACAAAGCTTACTCCCGTTGAATCCCCTACTGTTACAAAGCTTACTCCCCTTGAATCCCCTACTGTTACAAAGCTTACTCCCCTTGAATCCCCTACTGTTACAAAGCTTACTCTCCTTGAATCCCATACTGTTACAAAGCTTACTCCGCTTGAATACCCTACTTTTACAAAGCTTACTCCCCTTGAATCCCATACTGTTGCAAAGCTTACTCCCCTTGAATCCCATACTGTTACAAAGCTTACTCCCCTTGAATCCCCTACTGTTACAAAGCTTACTCCTCTTGAATCCCCTACTGTTACAAAGCTTAATCCCCTTGAATCCCCTACTGTTACAAAGCTTACTCCCCTTGAATCCCTTACTGTTACAAAGCTTACTCCCCTTGAATCCCCTACTGTTACAAAGCTTACTCCCCTTGAATCCCTTACTGTTACAAAGCTTACTCCCCTTGAATCCCATACTGTTACAAAGCTTACTCCCCTTGAATCCCCTACTGTTACAAAGCTTACTCCCCTTGAATCCCCTACTGTTACAAAGCTTACTCTCCTTGAATCCCCTACTGTTACAAAGCTTACTCCGCTTGAATCCCCTACTGTTACAAAGCTTACTCCCCTTGATTACCCTACTGTTACAAAGCTTACTCCCCTTGAATCCCTTACTGTTACAAAGCTTACTACCCTTGAATCCCATACTGTTACAAAGCTTACTCCCCTTGAATCCCCTACTGTTACAAAGCTTACTCCTCTTGAATACCCTACTGTTACAAAGCTTACTCTCCTTGAATCCCCTACTGTTACAAAGCTTAATCCCCTTGAATCCCATACTGTTACAAAGCTTACTCCCCTTTGAATCCCCTACTGTTACAAAGCTTACTCCTCTTAAATACCCTACTGTTACAAAGCTTATTCTCCTTGAATCCCCTACTGTTACAAAGCTTAATCCCCTTGAATCCCATAGTTTTACAAAGCTTACTCCCCTTGAATACCCTACTGTTACAAAGCTTACTACCCTTGAATCCCTTACTGTTACAAAGCTTACTCCCCTTGAATCCCATACTGTTACAAAGCTTACTCCCCTTGAATCCCCTACTGTTACAAAGCTTACTCCCCTTGACTACCCTACTGTTACAAAGTTTACTTTCCTTGAATACCCTACTGTTACAAAGCTTACTCCCCTTGAATCCCCTACTGTTACAAAGCTTACTCCCCTTGAATCCCCTACTGTTACAAAGCTTACTCCCCTTGAATCCCCTACTGTTACAAGCATTTTGACATATATATATGCACTAACCTCCTTTGCTTATATCCATGAAGCGCTCTTGGCTGCTTCCATCACCAAGCACTTTTTCTTGTTCCAAACCACTTTCAGATATAGAGGGATTCCCTTCAGAATGTTCACCACCAACTGATCCATCTAAAAGACCAGAAAAGAACATGAGGGGTTCTTGTAAACATTTCAGCGAGTGGGAAAAATTTGTAAACAGGTGGCTACTAGTATGTTCTAGGGGCAACAGTTAATTAAGCTACACTCTGTGATTAGATAATTACGTTAAGCATTAACCATCACTAAGGCAACTCAAACAAGGCTAAATTTATCACAATGCCATCACTACCCGTTTTGGGTATAGATGTATAATTTGATAGAAATATCTGAGGCTTTGTCTGTGTGGCTGGTGCTCACAGGTGAGGGGAAAAGGAGAGATCAGGAATGAGATGTTTAGGAATGAATTGTGAGGGTTGCGGCAAGAAAATGAGGGTAAGGGTACAGCCAAGCTCACACCTACATGTACATGCAAGCTCCCTCTCTCCCCTCTCCTTTGAAAGCTGGCCACAAAGGTTATTTGATACCATAGATAGGTGATGAAGAATGCTAGGGTTGTGGGATGTGGCTTGAAATGACAAAATGTAACAAGGGTAAGTTGAAGCCACACATATGCACACTGAGGCAACAGTGGTAAAAAGGATAAAACCCTGTTGCTACCAAAAAAAAGAAAGATTATGAGAATGGAGTGTTTTCTATTCTTAGCTTAAGGCTATGCTTGCATCGTACATGTAAACCAGTCTTTCAGCTACAGAAAATAATGTTGCTAATTCCCTACCAGTGGATGCAATTTTATGTAATATGCTGTAACATAAAAAAAAGAGTACCTTCTGTTTTCCTTTGGTTTAATGGAGAATTTTCACGTAGCAACCCAAAATCCACCTGTATAGCATCTAAATCAAGCATGTCTTCATCAGGTTGTTCATCACCTGGTACCTTTTGTAGTTCTTGATCTTTGTCTTTGGCTTGTTCTGTATCAACAGTTCTATTATCATCACTAACCGTCACGACTGCTTGATCAATTGGTTTTGTCTGTCCAAAAGGAGGGGTTGGCCGAGAACCAGCAGACTGTATTGGGGGCAGCCGTGGAATTGAGGAAAAAGAGCCTGATTTCAGGCTGCCACGGTGCTTGGATTTAGGCTTTTCAATATTCAGTGCAAGATACGGATCACTTAAATACCTTAGTCCTTCATTCTCAAGATTATTAATTGCCCAACCTTGTAAGTCTGAAAGATCGGAATCTAGAGTCTTTTGAAGGAGCAGATGTGACAAAAGATCTTCTTTCTGTTTGGTATTTAACATGTTATATTGGTCCCTTCCCTTTGGTAAGATCTCAACCTCGGAAAGACGATTGCTCAGTGATTCCGTGGGGCTGACAGCTCTTGATGATGATGCATATTCTTCCAAGTCTCCTTCACTATTAAGAGAGATCAAAGATGCTGCACCAGTTGACATGCCGTTCTTGTAAAAATTAAATGAACTTTCAACCATTGAACTAGCTGGAGAAACAGGTGGAAGAGACATAGTACTATAGGGTTGGGGCTTGTCAGCAAACAGATTACCCAAAGGGCCATTTCCATGGAAAGGTGGCAACTCAGTATTGTATGTTAAAACTCCTGGGTCTTTGAGAGACCCACATGCTGCAAGCCTGTTCCAAGTGTCCTGTTCCAGTGAATTTCCAAGGACTGTGATGTAACGTTTTGGTGAATACCCTGGTCGTACAGAATAATCCTTGTAACCACTCAATCTTTTCTGCAACAATGCCAGGAAGAGAGGATCTCCCTAAAAATGAAAGAGGGTTTTAAAATAAATAAAATGCAATTCTTGAATGAACCGTCGGGTTTCTATCTTAAATGTCAACTATCTTCGCTAAAGTTCACAGTTTTTTTTCCTTTCAGAATTCCATTTCTGATTAGTTAGATGTATGAAACATTGAAAGTGGTAAGTGTAAAAAAGGAAGTACTGTAAATCACTTTTTAAACCATGTTGTCTGATTGCGAACCCAGGAGGACTCCCATGAAAAGATGACAGGGGGTACTTGTTGTACCTTTTGACAGCATGTTTACAAGCACACATGGGATTGTGGGTTGTTTGGAAACACCACAAAATTACAGTACGTCTAAAATTATTTAATTAAATACATTGGGGATATTACAGGATTCTGAAGGTAAGTGTTTGAACCTTATAAGTACAAAAAGGAAATTCTGAGTTTCACGTAGCTTTTAGGGTTTTTTGGAGAAAAAAAGAACTTGTTCTTCCAAAGTTATAAGTCACCTCACCAACTGCATGTTTGGTAGCAAGCTTAAATATGAGGCATGGGATTTGTTTGTCAAATGTTACTTCATCTTTGGCTGGCCTTTGTTCTTAGATCTTATCATTGTTTAGAAATACAAGCCTGAAATTTCCTCCTTATATAGGATAGATACTACCATAGGCGGCTCAAGTTCTTGATTTCAAACAGTTTGTATGAAGTCCAGTAGTATCAATAGTAGATGGAAATATGATCTTTTTTACTAAAATCTATTTCTTTGTTCCTGGGTAGTATTTAACAATTATTGGTTGAGGCTGAGTTAATGATAGGAAAAATTATGCAGATTGAGGAAGGTGTTATCTGCCAAAGCCAAAGGCTAAGGCAGATAACATTCTATGAGATTTGCATAATTCTTCATATCATACAGAAGACAAATCCAATAATTATATATTATACATTCAAAATATTTTCAGAGCTTTAAAAGACAAAATGTACTGATATCTTCCTCATTCAATGTTGAAAACCCTTCACTGCCATTTTCTCTCAGATATGCAAGTTCTCTGAAATCAACTGTCCAAAAATCCATCCTATTATACTACAATTAACATCAATTGATGTCAACTGTAGGATAACAGCATGGATTTTTGGACACTTGATGTCATCTTGCTGGATATGACAAATTAGCCAGGGAATTTTAGCCAATCAGAAATGGAGAAATATTTTGAATGAATAATAATTTATGTTATCTTCCTGCTTCTCTGGCCATTCAAAACAAATCTCTGTAAGTTAATACTTCCTTGGTTTTCTGCTGCTAAATGAATTGCTTTTGAATGGCCTGAGAATAGGGAAGATAACAGGAACAAAGTAAGTTGATTTTATTGAAAAACACTGAACTTCCTTCAACTTTAAAATGAAACTGTTGGACTTTCATACAAACCCTTTCAAATTGGAAGCTTGGGCTGCCTGTGAATACTACAGATTTAAATAGCATCTATGGTATGGCATCATTATTGGTTTAGTATAAAACAAGCAAACAAGAACTATTACATTAAATTACTTGTTTGTAGGTTTTTGATTCCAGTTTCTCAATGTTTTAATTACACCAAGTCAATTAAATTTAATAAGTAAACTTACGCCATTCTTATAATCCAAAATAATGTTTCTCAGATCACCAAAGGTCTTTAACTTTACTGAAGGTTGTCTTTTTAGCTTTCGATGTTTCTTTCTTGGTCTTGGGGAGCCAGGCAGGAAAGAGTCCTCTGTATATAAAAGCAGTGCACCTTTACGTGTGGTGTAAGTCTTTGGTAACAGGTTGTGTCTGGAAACATTCATTTTAGGGAGCTGAAAGGGTTTGTTCTCATATCTTGGTCCTGTCTCGTGCTCTACAACATTTGGTTTGATTGATTTTTGGTGGGCGGGTCCAATAGGAGGAAGGCGCAAATCTTCCAAAGAGAAGTAGTCCTGTGAGGAGACAATAAAACTGCATAATTTCTCGACAAACAGTAAAAAAGAACCCCACCACTCAAATATGGAAACTTCTACAACCATGAAAATGGTTGTAAATTATATCAGTGTGGTTGGGTGACTAGGGTGGTAAATTAATATAGAGCCTTTCAATCTACATGTATAACCCTCGGATCCCAAGAAAGAGGTCATTGTTAACAGGGAGGCTGGTATGGAACATACACAATTAGTACTACCTGGGAAGAAATTTCTAAAATAATTGACAAAAGACTCAAAGCCACTTGCAGAGAACATTACTTCAGAAAAAGACAAAATTGTATAAAATTACATAAACAATTCTTAAACAGCCAAACAGCTCCCATTAAAGACAGTCTCCTTCACACCGACTTTGTTCATACATAATTATACATGGATAGGTGACTCGTAATCTATAGAGACTTAACTAAGCTATTTAGATAATGATCCATTCCTTTTGGATTCTATGTAACACCAAAATTACTCATTGACAAATGAACGCAAATCTGCAATAATTGTTTCGACTGTAAACATCAGGCAACACAAACAAAATTGCAAATTTGTTCGTCCTCCCTGAAAAAAGGAAGAGTAAAGAGGAAATTACATTGTCAATTCGGTGAAAATATATGAGTAAAACATTACAATAGGGTATCGGTTTATGCAGATGTCTGGTTCTTTCTTTGACCAGCGCCATCGAACGCGCTCGGTTTGTTTACATTGTAACTTCGACACAAGAACGAAAAAGATTACCGAACAAAAATTAAACAATATTGTGCTTTCATTACGAAAGTAGTTACGGCGATTTCTCAACTACCTGTAAAACGTTTTATTCTTAATTGACATGATCATTTGAGTTCAGCAAGTCACCCTGCCCGGCTAACTGTACGTGCAACAATTCATCACATATTTCCGATTCCTATTTTATGCTTTTACCCCGTATAAAACGTCTACCTTCTCTCGCATCATTAGCGCGATGCATTCCTTTGAAAAATATCCACTCTTTCACGAGGGGGACAATGTAGATTCAGTTCATTTTCCGCAAAGGGAAATTAGAATCATGGAAGCCATAATTGAGGGCCTGTTAGGGGTAAATTCCGACAAGCGACATGGCCTTGAAATGGCGACACGAAGGAGCTGAAATGACGACGAACGACGAGCCGCTCACGCGAAATTACGACAGCGACCTGCGAACCTTCCGAAATTGCGACGTGAAAAGGTTTGAAACTCAGACGGGCGACATAAAGAACCCCGCTAACAGGGCCTCATAATTATGATTAAATGCAGAAGTATCGTGTGGTAGAAGATTGTGACGATGAAGTTCGGACATTGCTGTCTCGAAAACCACTTTGCTATACTCATAATAAGTTCAGGAGTAAAGAAGCGTTTAAAGGAAAACGCATTATTTATCACAGGCTTCCTACAAGTCAGTCTACTAATGAGGAAACTTGCTCTAAAATCAACAAGTTACCTTTTGGTCTTCAATTTCTTGTATATCAATCTTGGCTGTGCCATCCCATGTCCCATATCCCTGGCTGAGTAAAGAGAACATCCTCTCTTAGATAGTGTTTATAACATTTGTTAAACAACTACGACGCACTTAATGGACAGAATACGGAATTGCCCCCTCTACTCTACGGCATCGCTTGAGTTAGCATGGTTGCCATAGACCTCCGAGATGCTCATTTTGATTAATTTATTACAGCAGTGATTATATTGGCGTGAACACCTAAAATATGTCTGGAATGTTTATTGTGTTGCAACCAATCACAGGTGAGATCTTCACACCACAGAAAGCACAAGCAACGAACGGTTTCCGATCGGTCATGGAACAAATTATTTTCGTTTTGTTTAAGGATACAAACTGCCTTATTCCTCGCGAAGCGAGGCCGAAGGCCGAGCGTAGCGAGGTTACTAATCGTGTCGCTTTCGGTCAGACCACGTGGCTCGCAAGCGCGAGTAAATCGAGCCGAGAGTTTTTATATATGTATATATATAGAATTGGGTTACTAAATGAAAACACACATGATTCCCTGCCTTTAAAGGTGTCCGTTCGCAGGCCAGGTTACCTGGCAACATTACTCCATGTGAAATTCCGTCATTACGAATTCCTTGAATGATGTTTTGAAAATAATGTGAATTTTGTGGAAACCGATTTCACTCGTCTTGGAAGTACATCCCAGCAAGAAGATCTCCGACATATACAAGAAAGAATGGTGAGAGATCGTCGTCGAGTAAGTTTGAATGCCGCAAAAAATCGGCACACGGAAAGCGACGACTCAAAGCAGAGATTGAGAAACGACGGTAGGGACGATAACAAGAGACATCGCAGCTAAGACAACAACTGCTCGCTCAAAAAAAGCAAAGGAATCAACAAAGAAAAGGACCAGGAATACCATCAAGTTACCATCAAGTCAGATTGGAAATTGAATTTGTTATCGATAGAAACAAAGACTCGTTTTAGGTATCCAGGACATGAGCAAGCGATGACATAACGAAACTGGGGAACAAAATCTAGCAAAATGACTTAGAACGGAAACCGAGTAGGAACGACTTCCAGCATGCAGACAGAATCAGAAGACGAACGACAAAACAGATTACCATATCGTCGTGAAAAAAGTGCCAGGAAAGGGGAAACAGAAACCAACCGCAAAGAAATGAAAGATGACAGTCACGTAGTATTAATACTGCAATGAGAATGCAAGTAGGTATTTTTCGTAGTGAAACGATTGCCTTCCATTTGAAAGAAATTCCCAGTACAGAGATTGCAGTTGTGATAGCAATTATTTATAATTATGTGATCTGATATCATATCAACAGTGAAAATATACTTATTGTAGATTTGTTTGATGTAGTAAGTTATGTTCAGCATTTTCAACAGAAAAGATACCAAACAATAGGTTACTGGTTCTGCGATATTATCAGTGATCAATGCAATTACTTGTAAATAAAGGAGATGTTGTTACTGACTTCTGAGTAGTATTTCTCTTTGCTATATTTCTTTGCTACATATATGTATTACGTAATTAAAAAGTCTCGTTGGGACAGACAAGTTCCATATCCATTTCAAAATGAGTTTTTACCTTTGAGTTCCACTGATGTATTCCTGGGAATTACTCTCTTAGCACCCACCCTTTTCCCACAAAAGAAAAGTTAATTTAAGCCCTACTTTGCAAAATTAGACAACATCTTAACCTTTTTCCTTAATGCTGTTTAATTCATTTTTATGATGTCAAATACAAATATTTAATAACAACCACAATATACAGTTGACCTTTTACATTGGAGAAACTCTACAAGGGAGAAACTAAAGTTTGAAATGCCATAAAGTTTTAGCGATTTTTCTTATATATTCATTGCAAGGGTGCTGTATGTAATAACAAGTCTTTGAAGTTTCCTAAATGCTCTATGCTTTCAATCATGATTTTCCACACTAACTGTGTGGACAAATGACTGCACTAGCATGATTGCCACAGGTCAGGAAATAGTAAGGGAAAAAAATTCTTCAAGGTCAGTGAAAAGTAAGGGAATTTAAAATCAAGTCAGGGAAAAGTGAAATTTAATACTACTAATTTATTTCTTGCCAATTCAGCGATGGTTTGGTGTGGTCAAGAATGTGACATAAAATGCGTTGGATTGGTAGAACTAAATGACAAGCTGATTTTGGGTTTCCAAGAAAATCAATCCTTTTTCATGAATTGGTTATCTTAAGAAACTATCAATCCAGTTACAGGAGCGGTTGGTTGTGAGGAGGTTGGAGGTCATTACCAGGACTAATTTGGGACTTTCCTAATTTAGTTGGTAGGGGAAATTTTACATTTGTCAGGGAAAAGTCAGGAAATTTAAAGATCTTATGGCTGTGGCAACCATAACTAGATTCTAAGCTTAAAAGAAGAAATGGTATTGTTCAGAGTTGAGTAATTTTTACTTCCTATGATACAAACCCTATTCAGAAGAAAAACAGAATTGCTTGTAGTAGTAGAGGAACAATACCTTTTCCCAGATTAGGACATACACCCCAACCCCATAACAGTATATTATGATAAACATAAAAAATAACAATACTAATAATAATATCAATACCAGTAATAATATTAAAAATGATAATGATAATAATACAATAATAATAATCATGATACTTGCAAAAAATGAGAAAGTACAAAAAGTAAAAATAATATAATAATAAGTAAATACATAAATTGGGGTTTTATACCTCATACGGAAAACCATTAGGAGTCCTTTAAAAACTAGCTTCGCGAGGTTTTGCGGGAGTCGTATTTCTAGTTAGGAATTTAAAACATGGTTGTTCCCCCAAGATAAGTGCCGAGGACCGCATCTAGCACATCGTTCGCGTTTTAAAAGCCAACGCGACGCGACGCGACGCGACGGCGACCTGCTTTCCATGTAACGACATATCACATAAAGACAATAAAAAAATGAACAATCGTGTTTTCGTTTCCGATAGTATAATCCTTGCTAATATTTTTTGTAGAACAAGGGGATTCGATTTGTGTGGACTAACGATTGAACCTTCGAACTACTGTGCTGGCAGAAGTCCGTTGATCGCAAGGTCGCAAACTGGAAAGACCGCCGACCGACCAAAGAATGATTGGCAGATCGCGCAAAGTAAACAGTCCAATTTTCGGTATTCCTCCCAAAATATAATTTTGCTTTGGAATGATTTCCGCACAGGTCCCTACTTCATTATGCATGCTGTAGCTGTATTGTCTTGGGCATTTGTACGCGCAAACTTTACATATTTTGGAGGAACGAAATAGCATATCTACAGCATGCATAATGAAGTAGGGACCTGTGCGGAAATCTTACCGGATTTAGTCAAGAAGATTTCAAGTCCAAATTAGCACATTTTGCGCGCAAAAGAAAAAAAACATAAATAAATCACCAAAACAGTAAATCTCCCTCACGTAACAAGAAAGTGTTTACGCTTACTGCATTAGCTGCGAAGCGATGGAAATAAAAAAACTCTAGCGGCTTACCTTGCAACATTGTAACTTGCGATCAGGCGTAACTACCGATTTCGACCGTTACAAAAAGTTTGAAAACTCGCGCGCCAAACCGTCGCGTGCGTAGGCCCGGCACATCGGCTTTGTAATTTACTTCAAAATCGCTCAAACCTGTATTCTTCGTTATTATAGCAAATACTGAAAACAAATAGGAAGGAAAAGCAATTGTTTACTTGTAAAAAGACTGAATGTTAAAACAAAATGAAAATAATTTCCGTGACAGATAGGTAACGGTTCGTTGCCTGTGGTTTCTTTGGTGTGATGATGTCGTCTGTGATTGGTTACATCACAATAAACATTCCAGACATATTTTAGGTGTTCACGCCACTATGATCACCGCTGTAATATTTGTCTTCAGACACACATTGTCCATTTGTCCTGCTCGAGCCAATCACGGAGCCGAAATATTGAATTGGATTGTTCTCACTCAAGCTCAAAAGAAGGAAAACAAAGGGCTTTATAGCTTACAGAACTTGGATTCGTTTCGTAATTCCCTCAAAACTTCGGCTTTGTCGAAGAAAGCAAACAATTTATGTCCCATGGAAATCTTGGAGCCCTTTGTTTTTCCGGATTAGACCAACGCGGACTGAAACTGCAAGCAGCCAATCTCAGTCGAAGGCGTGGCGGTCTAACGAACTTCGAAACACCATTTCTAGCGACTGAAACTGTGCTGGAGTTGGATTGCCGAAGGAGGTACGCTAACAGTTCAGACTAGCTGTACTTCTATAATATAACCTCACAACCGGAGAGTAGTAGGGACTGAGTCAGCTAACGGCCCCCATTATTTTCAGATTTAGCAAGCAAAAGGGGTCTGTACAGGTCCGCGAATGATCCCAGGGCCGCAAATGATCCCGGACCACAAATAGGAATGGCATTGATGGTAAAATAGTGTGGTTAGGGAATTGGCGTGAATAGCGATTATTGTTATTAAAACCATCTTTTCCACAAGTTCTGCTGAATTTTTTCTTATTAACTGCAACAACTGTTAGATAAAAACTGATTTGAATTGCAGGCTACAAGTTTTTTTTTTTTTTTTTTTTTGCGAGCAGATTCTCTTTAACAGATTTTCTTTTTATGACGCCACATACGTCTCGTATCTCATGATCAACTTATTGTTATTTTGGTGTTACGGTATCTTCAAACCAAATTTTATCAGTCCATTAACGTCATACGCCTGATAATAACGGCAGCAACAATAACAAGAAATTAATGTTTTAGATAATAAGATTCCATCGCACATATGCAGCGCTGCTTGCTTTTTCGTTGCCATGTGTGTCGTCAGCTCAAGTATGTAACTAAAATTCCTCCAGAAGGTAACTGTTGCGAAAAACGCTGTCGTCTGAATAAACCTACATCGCTCACCTTCACCGCTCTAAAACAAACCGTGTGAGTAACACTCGAACTGCCTTCCTCATCTGGGGTAAATTTCTTCAGTTATTTTTGCTTCACCGTATTTCTGCTTCAATTCCTGGACAATTGCTGGTTGGGAATTCTGAGATGCTATTGGTTCCAGGCTATGGTAATGAAGCTCAGCTTCATGGCCAAGCAAGGCCAGAACTGAAATCCGATTAAGCAAGTTCTCCAATGTTCTAAACAATAAACAGATGATTAGCAGCCCACGATCACAACAAGACTAGTGTCTTTAGAAAATTACTGAACTACGGTCCTGTAATCAACAAAATCTTTGACCCTTTAAACGGGGGCGTGTTACTCGACAGAACGTCACGCAACGGTCACAGATTTTCCGCTATTAAAACGAAAAAAAAATCAGCTATAAAATATTTCTTATAAAATAATAACTGACGTGTTAACATATCAATCAATTTCATTCCTATTTTTCAGCTCGGGATCATTTGCGGTCCATGGGGATCATTTGCTGTCCGAGATCATTTGCCCATCTGCTGTCCATTTGCGGACCCGTACACATGATTATGAGCTCGAGATTTCAATAAGGTGATAGTTGATGCGGCCTTACCTCACAAAAATCGAGAGCGAATAATCTAATTGTTTTAGTAAAAATCATAATAAACAAATCATGTGTTGGTAAAAAAAAAACACCAAAATACTCAATATTCCTGCGAAACTTCGTTAACAGCACTCATACGTCGCCATTTTGAAAACGATCTTCAACCAAGAGCTGTCTGATGGCCGATAGTTTGCAGTAGCTCAGCCAATCAGATTGCGGCACTTGCATTAGTTTACAAGTAGATTTTTACTAATATCGGATCACTGTTACTTTCGGATGGTTAAAAAACGTTTATACGGTAATTCACAGTCGTTTCAGACACTGAAGAGGACGTGTAACATGAAATACAAGTTTCATTTATGTATGTTACTCACTACCCGCATAAACAAAACAGACTGTGTAAACAAACGAGGCCCCAAGTGTTGGTACTGTAGGACGAAAGTGATGGTTGCGCTATATCGTAATGTAGCTAATTATCACAAATAACTCTTCACGTTTTTCAGTCCTGTAGTTAGGTTGTTCCCTCCGTATTGCACATGACATCAGAGAGTTTCTCTTTTAGATACTTCTTTAAATCTGGAAGGCCTTGTTTCAAAAAACTTCACTAAGAAGCAATGAATCCTCCGTCCTCCTCCTTGGAGAAACATAGGGTGAGTTGCTTTGGTATGATCCGGATCTGGATTTGTGATCCGAGATCACACGGATTATTATCAAAGTGCTCGCTACATACATAGCAGTTTTTCAGGTTGGGTAAATTCTCCCTCTTTATTCAAGCAAGCCATGCTTTCTGAAGAGCTTGATCGGTCGGGATTTTGTGATAACTGACAGACTCAGTCTTAACAGAATGGTTGGTACACTCGGGCACACAACAGTGAACCATTAGGAACAATAAAACTACTATAAAGATCTCTATACGCTGTATTTTGCACGTGAAACCTACAAATTCTCAATGTGTGAAGAAATGCTCTTCACGTTGTGACGTCACGGGCTTAATGCGGTAATGTACCGCGGGCTCAGATATGGCGCCATTCAATAGTAATTTTTCGCGATTTGAAATTTTGTTTTCGGCTACAGGGAAACCGTACATGGTATCAAAGTTGGATTTTTCTGATCTACATACTTCAAAGTTTTATGTAAAAACGGCAAAAATGGGGGGTCAGTTGCCCTTTAAAGAAACCAATGAATCCACTCTCAACGAGGATTCATCGGTTTCTTTGATGCGGTTTGATCCGTGTGATCTGCCAATGTCATCTGCCAATGACACTAAGTGCACTCATATAATCCTCCAGTCACAGAACTGATTATATTAAGCATAGCCTCGCATAAGTTGATATCAAAAGCCTTTTCCCAAATACATGCATGTTTTCTCGAAAATTGTAACAGTTATTTTGATTAATCGGTAACGGAGTATTGACATTTCGGTCAGTAGATGATACTCGTGGACAACAAAGCGGACTCCCGCTTCGCCACTAAGGTGCGGGATTGCAGAATATCAAAATATCAAATAAAATGTGAGACTTTGATATTATAATGACATTTTGATATTATCATGATATTGTGATATTATCATGATATATCAAGCCTCTCAGCACTTAGTCACATCCAGGCAAACATTTGAGATGATATTGATATCGATATTTTGATATTATCATGATATATCATGCTAGTTTAACCATGGGAAAATCAAAATATCATAGACAATTATCAATGACATATCATGATATCACTAAAAACTACAAGAAATGTATGAGAGTTTTTGATACATGTATATCAAAAATGATAGCAATGATATGATATTCTGCAATATCGCACCTCACTCCGCTTCGCGGTCGTCAGATTTTGTAGTCACTCGTACGATTACATGCGAACTTGGACCCCACTAAGTACTATTACTGTTACACACATCTTGAGACCGAGAATATTGATATAAATATAGCCATATCGACAGTAAAACAGATCTTAGCTTGCAGGCATGTCTTTAAACAATAGCTTTGCAGAATAAGTACATGGTATTAACATTTGCAAATGACACAATAGGCCCAAAACATTTTCGGGGGCCTTTCGAGAAAAGAACCCTCCCGCTGGTTTATAATTACCGTTACAACAGTAACTGCAAAAATGGAATATTATGCTGGCTAACATATTTGCATTGTTGCACGAGCACTTAGCTTATTAGAAACAAACTGTGGACAGGACAGTCACTGCTAGAGTGCGTTTATTCTTTAATCACACATGCATTACTACAAAACAACAGCCAAACTGGTAAAAAGGCCCCATATTCTCGTTTTTTCTAAAGCTTGACACCAACTGTATATAATTGAGTGTTGCCACTTGGTTTGGAGTATAGATAGGAATCAGTGTTGTGCACCTAACCAAATGGTTTGATACTAGTAGCACAACAGTTACACACCCACACTAACCTGGGATCGTTTTTATACCCCTCGTCATACAAAAAACAAGGAAATGACGCCTGGTCGCAGATTACACCCACACGTTCAAACACTTTGGTTAGGACACTACATTATCGCTTAATAAACAAAAGGATTCATACGTCGAGACACGAATTAAAGTAGCTTCACTCAATAATTCAACAATGTCATAATAATCAAGGTTGTTCATTGTGGGTTTAGCGTTGTGCAATGTAAAGCCCCGTCCAAACGAACGCAACATGTTGGCACAACATCACCCAGCATTGTTGGCCACAACATGTTGCGTTCGTTTGTACACTATGTTGGCATATGTCGCGTCAAATTTGAAACCAGTCAAACTATTTGCCCAACATACGCACACATTTCGTTTGTTTTCGTGATTGATGAAGCATGTCACAAGATGACAAGAGTTTGGGGTCAATAACGATCCCAGACTTCTCTGCGGTGTCATTGTAAATGCAACACTGCCCAACATGTTGTGATCGTTTGAACACTCTTAGCCAACATCAGCAACACTATCCTAATAATGTTAACCAATATGTTGCGTTCGTTTGCTCGGGCCTAACTGTTGATTATTTTTTGTTTCTCTCGCAACTTATACAGGCTTTTCAAACAATAATAGCACTTTTTGTAAACTAGTCATAGTTGTCACTAAATCTGCCCCCGACTTTGTAAAAACTGAATGAAGACTGCATGTGGTTGTCCATGTATTTGTTATGAACCTTTGAAATGTAGTTTTCGTTTGAGAGTGCAAATTCCTTGTTGTGTTTGTGTTTTGTCAATTATCACACTTTGTTTCTTGGGTTAATGGCAATCCTCATACATATCGTGTTTAGGATGGGTTTACATTATAGCTTGGAATGAAATAAGAAAGCTTGGAATGAAATCGTGACGACTCGTTGCCAGGCGCACATGCTGAAAATTAACCGGGACCACCGTGCGCGCCTATTTTCGTCAAATCGAGAAAATTTTCGCATACTAACCCTACGACCATACGATACTTCTTATTTACGCGGGGAACATTAGGGTGCCTCCTCGGGTTCCGGCCTCTGGGCCGGAACCCCGCGGGGGCAATAAATACAATAGTCACAGATACATTCATTATACCAAGACTATTAACAATCTTTTCTGTCTTCTAGAGTAAAACCGTACACTTGCTAAGTTTCCAGACTCTGGGAATCCTTAAAATTCATTTTAAATTATAAATATATTACGACCAATAAGTTAGAAAATTCTAAAAATGTACAACAATTTATATGGAAACACTTTATACATCCTAAAATAGTTGATATTCCTTGTAACAACTGACTGCATCTAATAATGCGCAGGCATGCCTAGCGATTCATGAGAAATCGCATGACCAAAAACTCTTGTAGTTTCTGCAGTCTCTAAGTTCCCATTGTCAACGAACAGAATTTTCGTTTCGAAGTGTTAACCTTATACTGCCTGTAAACAGGAGCTTTAAAAGAAGTGGTGAAAAACCTGTTCAGTTTAACATGACTTCAAAACGTATTAAGAGAAAAGAGGTTCCGTGTACGTTATTTGTAAAACAGAAAGTTATTTAACAAATCAAATAGATTCTTTACCCCATATATAAAGGATAATGTTCTGTTTATTTTATAGATACTGATGAAATTTCCACATAAAACAACTTCGACAAATCTTCCTGGATGCTCTACAAACTCGGAAAAAATATCGACGTTAAATTTTGGCTTCTCATCGAGAAAGTCACCAGTAACCGTACCGTCTTCGCACCTCGAAGACATTTCTTGAATGAAATTTCAAACGAACCGGCCACGTGCCTGAGCGGGAAGCTCTCTTGTAATTGGCTAATCATGTTGGTAACCATGGCGACACCAATATCTTCACACGTGAAAGATAAAAATAATATTTTCACTGCGCGCGATGAAGATATGATTTTTTCGTCACTGGAAAAATCCTGGTATTTCATCGGTGTCTATATAATAGAGCTACATGTCTGTGCATTACTTTTTTTTGCACGCTCGGTGTAACTAAACAGGTTTGGTGAATATGAGAACGCAGCTTAAACAGAGGCCTTGATATGTTTCAGCAAGCTGATTCCAGCATGTTTAGCCTGACTTTTCTAGCTAGGATTTATTGACCTTGTGGTCTTGTAAGGTCCCACAGTAAATAATAAATAGTGAAATTAAGATTCTATTACAACTATGTATAATAATATACATGCAAACATTTCAACGCTGACTGGCTCAGGACACGTCAATTAATCCCAAACAGTGCATAAAATGGAAATTGAGTGCAGAAATTTGAAATTAAATTTCTGCATGTATATTATTAACAAGTGATCTAATGTTCTTGAGCGAAATTTGGAATCAATAGGCACTCATAAATTTTCAAAGACAACAAATTACACTCGCCCTACGGGCTAGTGCATCTTTTTTAGTCCTTGAAAAAATTACATTTAACTTGTGTTTGTTTATTCCAGATTTCACTCGAAATCATTTGATTACCTAATCCAAGTTCTTCAAATGCTGAAGACAAGGTACTTGCAGCTGTCTAACTCTTCAAACATTTCACTGAAAACTTGCCATAATCTCGACGTCGTAAATCTCACAGCTAGAAAATAAAGTTATCTATCATAGCAACTAAAAAAACTAATGGAAACCAATTTTTCAATTCCCTATTCTATACAGTAAATAAAACACCACCTAAGTTGGAGGATTGCGACAAGCGAAATGCATTGAAATTGAAGTATTCAAAACGGAACAATGCAAGCTTTCCACTGATTCACATTTCCCACACTGTTCTAGTGCACTATATATTGGTGCACCTATCAATGTTAAGCCGGCGGGTGGGGGGGGAGGGGGGTAGAGTCAGGGCATGGGGTGGGGATTTGACATTTTTGAAAAATTTGCCGTCAAATTCTCTGCCCACGGGCAAATCATTCCAGTCAAATGCAACCAAATTTCCCCACCCCGGGCTGCACATCGCTGTGAAATATCCCAAGGCTGGCAAAGAAAGATTCAAATATTCCCTCCCCCAGGAGAACAAGGTCAGTCAAATGCCCTACCCCAGGGCCAACAAAGACAATCAAATCCCCACCCCATGCCCTGACTCCCCCCTCGCCGGCTTAACATTGATAGGTGCATAACTTTCACTCTATGAATGGTAACACTTGAAAAGTAAACGACAACGCCTCGACGAGCGCGAATGAATTCTCCACTGGTTTGGGTATAAGCACGTTTTCGTCACCTGGCAACTCTCAACCCAAGGCCTGTAAAACCAAGAAAACAGAACGATAGTCTTAACATTCTTCTCGGCGACAGTGACTTAGATCACTACAATCACCTGAAGAGGGCAGGATTGCCGAAACGTTGTGACGCAAGACCAAGAACCTAGGAACACAAGCACAAGTGGAAAAGAAGACGCCGAGAAGAATGTTAATACAGAGTGCCACGTGCGCCCAACTCAAGAGTCATTCAAGATGAAGTACGATAGTCACTACTCAGAAAAATTACGAAGCGACCAAATCACAAGAAAGCGTAATATTTGCCGTGTAAAGCATAGATTTCAACATGAAATGAGTGTTTCTTTTCCTTTATCAAGTTTGGTACAAGCACTGCGCAGACATAACTGAAGCACCTGACGGCATCCGGCAGGTGCTTTGGTCATAACACTTTTTAATTTTTAAAGTTTACACATCCTTGACCTTACCTCAACTTATTCATCATCCTTAACTACTTGGACACCAGATAACGTGAAGATGGATGACACTTTAAAAGGAACAATGCAACATGGATTTAAACGATTTGCAGATGTGAAAGATGCACAACAAGAAAAGCAGTTAATCCTCATTGGAATTGACACCATAGAAATTGGGAAAGAAGAGTTCGAACATGAACTACACAATGCTGTACCATTAGGAAGAGTGTAGAGCTCCTTGGGTAGATCACTGAAATATGCATGTCGCATGGCATTAGCGGCAGATATTCTGTTCTTGGGAACGCACTGAAATAAAAAATAACATCTGTGGATTACTTGTGGCATGTCGTAGTGTGTGGTTCCCTCCCTTGAAAAAAAAAGGAGCAACTTTAGAATAGCCCGCCACTTCATTTACATGTGTCGGTTTCTTTGAAGAACGAGGCATCTTACAATGGACTTTATTGTTATTCATCAGTATGTTAATGAGTGGTGGGGTATTCTGAAATTTAGCCGAAAAAAACTTGGTAGCCGAGTCCTACCTAGCATTGGAAGATGCCACAGTACACATAAATCTCTTCCTTATAACATCGCACACAAACAGACCAAAAACTCAGGTGATATCCGCATCCCGTCTATACCATGGCTTTTGAGCTCAATTTTTTCATCTTTTTTTTTGGTAGCAACAGGGTTTAATCCCTTCTACCGCTGTCGCCTTAGTGCGCATATGTGTGGCTTCAACTTACCCTTATTGCATTTTGACGTTGCCATTTCAAGTCACATCCCACAACCCTACCATTTTCCGTCTATACCATACCTGAATCATATCTGTCGCCAGAGATTCTGCACCAGGGATGAGTAGTAACCTGCCATTGCACATAACAACTGATCAATATTAAACACAAACGCTTATCTTACACACACTGATCGCAACCTAAAAACCTGAGACGATGGAAACGAATTCTGAATGTTTTCAGTGGAAGAAATGATGCCATATCCTGTGTAATGGGTGGTCGTGAGTAACCAAGAACCCGTTGTGAAACGGTCTCGGTTTGGTCAGGAAGTTGAAGCAAGATTAGTCCAAGTTTCTCAATGCAGCACACCGCTTGCAGAGCAAACTCAGTTTACTATAACATTAACATGAATGCAATCTAACAAATAATCAGCATTTCTAAACTAAAGTTTGAGGAAGAAACCTAGTCACTTACTTTGGGGCAACAATGCCGAGTCTCTGAGGTGGAAAGGGGTAAAATAAATCTGAAAGAAACGAACCAAGGAACTTAAGCTTGCGTTAAAAACAATTTTGTTCCTATAAAAACGTGAACATTATCCCTCTAAGAAAAGAACGGGAAGAGGGTCATGAGTGGCGAGGTACGATTACTCATGTCCTGAGCTGAAGTGAGTAAGAATCATTCAGTAAATGTAATCACCGTTAACACGCCACCACCTACAGATGTGGCTGGACCAGCGTTTCTCATGACGCCACAAACTTTCCACGTTGAGTTCTGGTGTCATAATTGACATAAAAGGCCCTAAACTTAGCAAGATCGAAGAACTTTTAATTAGACAACATACTGAAACTCGTCAGGAGAATTGATAATTAATGTTACTAATTTTTTCAGACTGGGCCCAAAACATTTTGGAGGGTTTTGAAAACTACATGATGCCGAGATCTATAACTATGTATGATGTCATTTTACTAGATTCTACGTTATGTATCTAAACTGCAGCCATATAAAACAAATAACTATTCTGACATATCTTACTGTTTTTTATTATAATTTTCAAACTCGCACTGCTTGATCTGAGTGTTTTCTCAGTTTTCTTGCATTCCTTATTCCATAAAGATATCCTACCAGCACTAATTTACCAAAATGCTATTACTAATTTACGCACCAGCACTGTATTCTGGCAATTTTGAAACTCCAGGCCATGTTTCCTCTGTAGCTGTGCCTGAGATCTAAGAACATTAGCACAAGTAAACTATCTTAGCAGAAGAAATTACCGCTAAGTTTGTGAACCAAGTGAATCTTTTAATGCCGTTCTCTCTCAAAATATAAACACAAAACAAAACTGAAAGTTAAAACAAATAAACAAAATGTAAATAAAAATAAAAACAAAAAAGAAGAAACAGTTAATGATAAATCTGAACGTAATTAATTCTATAATTTTCAAACAATTGTTTTGGGTCAATGTATCTTTAAGACAATACGAAAGAACCAATTTTTTTTAACAGCACATAGCTCTAAAGCATGAACACCATTTTGTGCTCTTGTCACGTAAGCCTAAAGATGTGTCTAGAAAATAAAAAGGACACAAATGGCATTGCCAGTCAAGCTGGTTACTTTTTGAAGAATGTAAAGAAATCAAAGGTCTTACTCCCGTAATACGAGCTAAGGTATTGCGCACTAACAACACCAGTGTATACCTGCCATATTTTATTGAGCTGATCAACAGAATCTTTCATTCCTGGAAAGAGAGCCATTCCTGTAATCATCTCTACAAAGATACAACCCGTGCCCCTGAAAATATATGTATATATACATATTTAGTATAAATCTTCTTGCGTTCTATCACAAATGCCGCGCTCTGATTGGCTACGCTACCATTATCTATTCTGTGATAGATGGTGAGTAGCGTAGTAGTGTGCCCTTGCTAACAAAATGGCGGCCGCTTCTTCACGTTTACGAAGTGTCCGTGAAGAAGATTTAGACAGTTTACTGGTCGAGGCTGTTCCAAAAAAGACAAAGTTTTGAACGACTAGTAGATTTATACAAAAACAATTTTTGTATGCAGATGATGCTGTTCTTTTTTGCGACGCATCAACACGTCAAGATCTTCAAATTGCCCTGGAACGTGACTTCACTAAAATAAGTAATTGGTACACTGATAACAGGTTGACTATAAATGTCAAGAAGACCAAACTTATGCTGGCAGGCAGTAAAAAGATTTTGCCCTTATTTGAAGACTTTGAGTTGCAACCAAATGGTACACAAATCGATCGCGTGCAGTCATTCAAATATTTGGGAGTAACAATGGATGCAAAATGGAATTGGAAGACACACATCAGCAGTTTGCTAAAGAAACTAGGTCACCGCCTTTCTTTGTTTAATCGCATATTTCACATGTTAGACAATAGAACTCGCATAGCCTTTTACAATGGGCTAGTGCTGCCACACTTAGACTATGCCGACACAGTATGGGGAGATCAACCCGGTCTAAAATCAGAAATGGAAAAATTGCAAAGTTTTCAGAACAAATTTGCGAAGAAAATTAAATTAGGCAAAATGTCTTCTTCAGAAGCTCTGAAGTCTCTGAATTGGCTCCCTCTGGCAGGAAGACGTCTTTCTCACCGATGTACCGCCGTACAAAATGCAATCAAAGGAGACATTCCGCAACATTTTGAAAGTTTTAAATCAACATTAAGAAGTTCACATGGCTACAACACTAGACATGGCTACCTACCTAGACTACCTAAACCTAAAACGGAAAGCGGAAAGAGAGTGTCCTACTTCCGTTTTACAAGTGACTGGATGTCTCTCCCAGTATTTTTAAGAAAGCCAATGCCATGCACAATTTTTAAGAAAAACCTTACAACGTTTTTAATGGATGAACATTTTAAATGAAAACCAAATATTTTTAGTTGTACGACGTATTGTTAATAGATAACTATTTGTAATTAGTTTTTAGGACGGTAGGTTGTTTTCGTAGTTTCAATTATTGTATATTTTATATTTTTAGATTTGTGACATTTGTACTTTCTATTTTCTAGTTTTTAGTTTTTAATACTTTTTTATTTCTATGGAGGACCTCCCTGAAAACCACGTATTTACGTGACGGGCGCTTCCTCTTTAAAGATTGTTTTATTATTATTATTATTATTATTATTAATTAGATTATTCGCTCTCGATTTCTATGCTTGATAGTTGACTCGGGCTGTGCCCTCGTCAACTATCACGCGATAGAAATCTCGAGCTCATAATCTAATTGTTTAATAGAAGTAAACATTTGCACTTTTCCAGTATAAACCTCAATAATTTAACGATGTCAATCTCGTTTTCTGCTCCCCTATGGGACTACTACCAAATCACGGTGGGGCTGTTTGCCCTGTCCCACCACCCAGGAGAGCTATGGCAGGTAAAACCTTGGGCTCTTGAAAGGTCGCTCATGTCAGCTTAAGTAATGGTCCGGCTAAGAAGCAGGCAGAAATACAGTAGCGCTCGGCATTAGTGTCAGTTAATTTTGTGGTGCTAATTGGCGCATAGAGCAAAAGCCAAATTTGGCCGAGACACAGAAAATAGGGATATGGAAAAGACAAGGTCTAAAAATGACGTTTTTTTGAAATTTTTCATTGTTTTTTTTTTTTTCGTTTTTTTTTTGGTATTAGCCAATGAGATGAGGCGATTTAAATGGAATTAACAATTAACTGTTCGCACCTTTTTAATTAGTTTTGCCCTACACCTGCGCATCTTTTAGCTGGACCATTACTTAAACGGGTCAAAGGGCAAGGGCGTGACAAATCTCCTGCCACTCGACGATCGGGTTTGGGAGTGTTCTAACAATCCTGTCTGATAAAAACAATGCCCCGGTGCAAATTCAGACATTTGCTGCCAAGGAGAGACATCAAATGACAAGGATGAATGGCGGCGGTACGGTTAAGTGGTGGAAGTTGGGTACGAAACGATTCGGTATGAAACGACTTTGGATACGAAACCATTTGATTCCAAGCAATAGTTATAAGAGTGAATACATAAATACAAACAAAAATTTCTCTTTCAGTGTTGAAAAATGTAGCAAATGAGTGTAATATTCTTCAACATGGGAAGAGAAATTTCGTATCTCTAAGCGGCCAAGTAATATCCTGATTAGGGAGCTTACGAATCAACGACGTTTTCACGACGACGACGCTGGTTCACGTCTTCTGTAACATGCCGCCGTCCTGTACGGATAGCTCTTAACTCTAATTACCAACTCAAAACACAGTGTACTTTACAGCCCTATCATTTAACTCCACAGTCCATCATTTGTCCTCACAGAGGGGTTGGGGAGGGGGATAGGGCATACACTTGACATCATTCAATTGACCCCACTCATCTTACACACTTCACAATGACATTAGCCACTACGATAGAAAAACCACAGGGAAACTTTACTGTAAACTTGCAACTATCAATGGGCAAATCAAGCATCAAAGTTCATCTTACCAGATGTCTAATGATGTGGTGTAGTCTTTCGATCCAAGGAGTACATCTGGCGGACGATACCTAAGAGCGAGCAACAAAATCAATGTTACGTATTGAAACATGTATTAATTTCATGAGGAATGTATAAGAAACTAAGGATAATTAGGGGAATTAAAACATGGTAAATACTTCTTAAGCTACGACTCACCGAAAAATAAAAGAAGAATTGCTTTAGTAAGTTATACCAAAGAGGAAAGCTTAGTCATATCACAGTTACAGTGAAACTTTATTTCAAAAACTAGGCCAAGAATCACTTGCACAAAGCTTTCCCAGACCCCCAGGCAATTCTCACCTCATAGGAGGAGAATAGTCCTGAACATCCAGAGATAGCAAGCCGATATTATAGATTACTGAAAATGGCAAGGTTGCTAATTTGGTATACACTAAAAAGACATATTACATTGAGTGACCTGAACCAAGACTAAAAGAGGATAATTTCCAATTGGTTCCTTAAGAGTTCCTATTTTTCTCAACAGACCTCTAATATGGACAGCTCACACTCTGATTTCACTAACTAGATGCTAAGAAACAATGAACACAAGCGAACTATTTTGAGCCTGGCATATCCCCTCTGCCATTATCTTTGATCTGACAAGTTTGTGTAAGAGCCGCTATAAAAAATATACTAAACTAGCTCCATTTCTGCGGGGGAAATAAAATCTCCCCTTTCAGCACTGCCATCCCACTCTACTCAGCACCAGCCTGATTGGCCAGTTCAACAACTATAGTTATAATATGTCAATAGTGCCTCTGAAGCAACAGTATCGGCATAATTTGTCCAACAAATTAGAGGGATCAGGGCATAAGGAAACTTAAGTGCATATTAGTCATCTTACGTCTCATTATACTGACTGGCACGTTACAGGATGCTCAGTCCACTTTGCCCAACGGAATGCCAAGTTTTCTATTTAGATATTACAAGAAACAAACATGCTACACTGTATCTAGTGTTTCATCACCTAGAACCACATCTTTCTCACAAAAGTGGCAAACAATTGGATTTTCAGTCATTTTTTTGCCTTTCTCTCCAGTTGCAAGTTACATGTTTCTCTTACCAAAGTGTAACAACCTCATGTGAATAGGTACGACTGGGAACTGACTTAGCCCGTGCTAAACCTGAAAAAAAAAAGAGATTGGAACATTTCAAAACCTTCACTCACAACAAATTTGACTAGCACAATGAAAAATCGGTTTTTGTTCGGTGTAAAACGGTGTGAAGATTTTCTTTGTTTTAGGCCATTGTTGTAGTGGTCTGCATTGTTTGGATTTTCTTTGCAATCTTTTGTTACGTTACTGGTGGGTTTTACACTGAACACAAATCGAAAAAGCTGTTATTTTTCAAGGTTAGGTTTTCCAAGATAAACTTCACTTAAAACAGGATTGACCAAAAAGTTGAATTTAGTACCTTAATTAATAACTTGGGCAAGACAAGCAATGGCAGTTATTCTCATGAATGACAGACAGAACATTTGCACATCTGTTGCATTCTTAATGCAATAGAAAGCACTGGAAGCAGATTGAGAAAGCTGCCATATGTTGCAGATTGTTTAGTACACAGTTAATTTTGAATAAGCAAGAATGTACAAGGTGGAGTCCAGAAAGGAGTTTACAAAACACCACCACAGAGTATGCGTATACTCACCAAAATCAGCTAATTTCAATTCCCCAATTTCATTTATCAGCAAATTCTGAGGTTTCAAATCCCTAAAACCGAACAATTGACACCATTCCAGTTAAACAATGATATCAACCTAGGAAACAAGCCACACACTAAAATGAACTACCTACATAATAATTATACATGTGTATCTTGTGGTTCAGTTTTATCCTTGGTCTAAAATTATTTTGCTTTGTTTCAAACTTATTGCCATAAAATTTCCACCACCAAAATGAAAAAAAAACAACTAGGACTTTTCCAACTCTGAGGGTCAGTAGTTCATGTATGACCCCATGACCCATGAAATGTCCAGAGGCACAAGTGCCATGTCGGGCCTCTAGGCATAGACCGCCGACCGTTTAGCTCAGTTGGTAGAGCGTCGGACTAGCGTGCGGTAGGTCGTAGGTTAAAACCCCGGCCGGACCAACACTCAGGGTCTTAAAATATTTGAGGAGAAAGTGCTGCCTTTGTAACGACATCTGCGAATGGTTAGACTTTCTAGTCTTCTCGGATAAGGACGATAAACCGTAGGCCCGGTCTCACAACTCTTCATAATTGATTCCGTGGGACGTAAAAGAACCCACACGCTGTTCGAAAAGAGTAGGGGACGTAGTTCCCGGTGTTGTGGTCTATCTCTTATCTGATGGTTAAATGCTCGGAGAAATTAGCTGCATAAAGCTACTCTAAACAAAATCCGAGGGTAAATAAAGTAATGTATGTATGTATGTATGTATGTATGTATGTATGTATGTATGTATGTATGTATGTATGTATGTATGTATGTATGTATGTAGTAACTGTAGCGAATTTAACAAAGTGTAGTAGCTGTACTAAGTGTGGTAGCTACTAACCACTCTGAGTGTGTTTGAATACCAAACAAGATCAACCATCAACTGTGAAATTAGTCACTGCATGACCCTCAATCAATCAAGCAATCAAGCACATGGTATACTATGGAACAGTAACTCTCCAAAATACATGAACACTATTAACACTAACCTGTGAAGAATTTTTCTTTCATGTATATATGCCAAACCCCTCAACAGTTGAAACAAGAAAAGCTATAAAATAAAAAAGAATACAATTATTGTTAGCTACCATAATGCAATCATTTATACCCAATTACCTTTCTTTAACATAATTATTCATATTCTTAACCTAAGACTGAAATAGTGAAACCTCTTGGTGAAGGCTAAGGATTATTTTCAAAAATGTTTGTTTGGTGAAACCGATTCCACATCATTTAGTGGTTTACAATGTCTTAATTCTCCTAACCTGCTTATAAAATGACATTTTATTTTTACATATACACCTTTTTTTCCACAACATAATATACCTAAGTAGGCAGTATATCTTGTCTATTCTAACACTTTAGAGCCAGCAAATGTAAGTTAAGCATGCAAAGATTAACAGTCCATAAATTACTGCACACTTCTTCCTATATTAACAAGAGGCTCTTGAAAACTACACTGAGCTGCCTGTTTGAAGCCTACACTGGACTACCTGTTTGACGCCTACACTGGGCTGCCTGTTTGAAGCCTACACTGAGCTGCCTGTTTGAAGCCTACAATGGGCTGCCTGTGTGAAGCCTACACTGGGCTGCCTGTGTGAAACCTACACTGAGCTGCTTGTGTGAAGCCTACACTGGGCTGCCTGTGTGAAACCTACACTGAGCTGCTTGTGTGAAGCCTAAACTGGGCTGCCTGTGTGAAGCCTACACTGAGCTGCCTGTTTATTTTTTTATTTATTTTATTTATTTATTTTCCTCCAAATCCTAGCTAGTACATAGATATGTAAATATAACGCATAAAAAAAGAACAGAAATTACATCAATAAAATTGAGTTACATTGAATATTGGAAGGAGAGGAGAGGGGCACATCTAGGTAAACTAATTTTGTGCCCCTTAAAGAGTCCTTAAAGTTATGTATAACTTGAGATATTTAATAAAAGGAAAAAGAAAAGGAAGAGGAAAAATGACAAAATAGCTTAGAAAGTTATGAAGAGATGATGTTTCCATTAGTATTGAGCAAGGTACCCGCGTATTAGTGCTTTGCTAAACATTTTTTTGGATGGTTTGTCTCTAATCGATTGCGGAATATCATTCCAAAAGAAACTTCCAATAATGCTGGGGAAAAATCTACTAAGGTATGAAGGTATTGCAACTTGATTGGATGAAGCACTACGGGTATTATAATTATGTAGTTCAGATACTAATGAAACAGGTAAATTAGGAAACTTATCATGGTGGAAATAATCATAAAAAAGTATACACGTGTTCAATTAAACAATATCAGGAAATTTCAGAAAGCCTAAGGATAAGTAGTGTGGAGTTATTGATTCCATTAAGGGAACATCATTTATAACACGAACCGCTTTGTTTTGTAATTTTACAATTTGAGACAATGGAGCATTATAATTATTTCCCCAAAGTGTACAAGCATAGATAAGGTAAGGATAAATTAGAGAATAATACACACTAATAAGTGTTGCTTTTGATACATAATGTTTCAACTTAGCCATTATATTTATATTCTTGCTAATTTTACCACATATGTATTCAATATGGTCATGCCAAGTAAGGTGACAATCAATATACACACCAAGATATTTTACACAAAAGGATTTTTCTAAATAAACGTTTGCTACAGTTAATGGTGGATAAAGATTGCAACTTTCCTTTTGACGGGGCATAAAAATAAGAAACTTAGTTTTTGTCAGATTTAGGGTCAATTTGTTACTGCACAACCATTCGTAAACAGCAGGTAAATGATTGTTGATTGCACACAATAGACTGTCAAGATCATGTCTGGAAGCTGTTAGAGATGTGTCATCTGCATATAATCTCGTAGAAAAAAAGGAGGAAGACTTTGGAAGGTCATTTATGAAAATAATGAACAGCAAAGGTCCTAGTATCGATCCTTGAGGCACACCAGTAGAGATAAAACGTATGTCAGAAGCAACCCCGTTTACATGTACCTGCTGTTTCCTGTTACTTAAGTAAGATTGAAACCAGTTATGTTCACTTTGCTGTAATCCATAATACGTACGTTTATTTAATAATATTTGATGGTTTACTGTATCGAATGCTTTACTTAAATCTAAGAATAAAGAGACCACATAGAGGCCTTTATCGAGAGAGGAAGTTATTTCTTCAATGAGATCAATTAAACAATCAGAGGTTGTGAAACCTGGTCTAAATCCATATTGATTTGAGGAAATCATATTATATTTCGTAAGGTAAGCTATCAGCTGATTAAAAATACATCTCTCAAATATTTTACTTACGGAAGAAAGAACTGAGATAGGTCGATAATTACTACATACAAAACGAGAGCCTTGTTTAAAAATTGGAACAACTTTAGCAAGCTTCATACTATTAGGAAAAATACCTTGGCTAATGGAAAGATTAAAAATAAATGTTAAGGGACGGTATATTTGAAATGCAGCAGTTTTTAATAATAGTGGATGGATCTTGTCAATCCCGAATGACTTTTTTGTATCAAGACTTTCTAATAATAAGAATACTTCTATTTCAGAGACTTGCGCGAAGCGAAATTGTTTTTGTTTCTGAGAAAGATAAGAGGTTGCACTCTTATCAGATTTTGGCAGTTGTGCAGCTAGTGTAGAAGGGACATTACAAAAAAAGTCATTAAGGCAGTTAGCGATAGTTATAGGTTGTACATATTGTTTATTATCCACCTGTAGTTTTTCTATGTAAGAACTTGGCCGCTTCGTATTTATCATTAAATTAATGTTATCCCACATCTTTTTCGTGTTATCTGATTTGGTTAATATGTCATTATAAAAACAGTCACGATATATTTTGTTAATGATAGCAATTTTATTACGATATAATTTATATTTGTTTGAAGCCTATACTGAGCTGCCTGTGTGACGTCTACAGTGTGCTGCCAGTTTGAAGCCTACACTGGGCTGCCTGTTTGAAGCCTACACTGGGCTGCCTGTTTGAAGCCTACACTGGGCTGCCTGTTTGAAGCCTACACTGGGCTGCCTGTTTGAAGCCTACACTGGGCTGCCTGTTTGAAGCCTTGATACGCAAATGGTTCAATTTTTTAAACTGTTTTATCCATTCAAATTTGTGTCAGTTGAATTCAGTAGAAGTGTACAAGGATCTCAATATAAAGAGTTCAAGTTTATCGGCAGACCGAGTCAAAAACGAGTCTCAGTCAATTGATCAATTCACTGGTCAACAGTAATAACATATATTTATTTCTTTAAAAAAAAAATGTTAAAACAGCATAAATATCTCTGAACTAGATGCTCTAAGGAGCATTCACTTGGGCTACACTTTATAACAGGTCTTTCAACAAACTTGAGTGTGTCAGTTCACGCTTGGTTGGTATTATATGGTTGGTTCCACGACAGAAAAAGCCCTACAAGACCTGCAGTTCTAGTCGATGTCGTGTTTAAACTGAGCAATTTTATCAGAAAAATTTCTAAGGTTCTACAAAAAGTTCAGTGATAATTGGGGCTCGGCTTGTGGTAAAGTTTTTTTTGGAAGTTTTTTTTTTTTAAAAAAACATAAGACAGTCAGTGAATTTGTAACCTGTTCAACGCAGACAACAGTTTGGCTTGAAGCCAACAGTAAGATAAACATGAATTTGTTTCCTTTAATTGATCACTGACATTTATGCGTGGTGGCTCTAAAAGAGAGCCAGCCGTCAAAAGTTTGACACTTTCTATTTCTTCAGCCATCCTCTGCCCTGGGTGTTTTGAATTCCATTGTGATCTCGGTTTGTTTACTAATCGGATTAAAATGTTGACCAACAATTGCGACACTTGATGCCCTTCAGCGTGGTTCCAAACCACTCATACCGACCACTATCATGCTATGGATACTTAGGAGTAAAAATGTCCATTGTTTTGTTTTTGGGCAACGAAAACAGTAAACCCTGATCCGGTTCCCAGCATCACACCACGCATTTGTTTAAGCCATAATCTCTGGCAATTTCCAAATTGTTTTTGACTTCCCCTGCCTCAGCAACGTTTTTTATCATAAAGGAAATTAGAGTTTACTATGTACAATGCATTTTAGGTATGACTACAAACACTACCACAAGCTGAGATTGCAGTTGTTGTACAACTCAGTCAGACCTGGATAGTTAAATTTACCCCTACCAAGTGGAGGGAAAGCTAAATTGGTAACACGGCTTATGGTCATGACTTTTAAAGCTTCATTCTTCCACCTCAAAGGTCATATTTTGTTTAAAGATCGAATAAAAGAATGCAATCTTCTAACTGGAAAAAAAAAAAACAGAAAAATAAACCAACCCCATTATAAGATTGGGATTGCAACAGGCATCCCCAGTAAATAGTACTGTATGTGTATTTTACATTACATTCTTTAAATGAATGCATACTAATGAAGTGGATTTTAAAAACAAACACATTACTTTGTAAATGAATAGGATGTCTTTTTTATGAACTAACAAACTATACTGCAATAGCATTACCTTTGCATTGTAAGGTACGATTCCCCTTGGATACTTCTCCAAGTATATATTTAGATCAGTGTCCTATAAATCAACAACCAGTCACGAAAATGTGCTATTTGCAATTGACTGTACAATACAATACAAAATATAGCTCAAAATATAATACAATATATAATGTTCTCAATTCTAGGATGACACTTTCTCCTGCATTTTTTTAAAAATCTATTCCTGGTGGCTTAATTCAGTTTTCGGGTGAATAAAGGAACCTAAATAAACATTTTCTAGCATAACACTGGGAATAAAGAAGATGGCAGAAGAAGAAAAAAGAGTTAAGGTAAAATTAATTTGGAACTATTTGGAGGCAAAAGCAAATCCAGACTTTCTATACTCTGGTATATAGAATGGTATTTTCTGTTCCCTTGGCAAACATTTTAAAATAACAACAGAATGAAGCATCATTGTCTCAAATTGAAAGCCTCGGTGAGTGGATCAAAATAGAATAATGCGGTTAAAATCTTTCAGTTTGAATTATTTCTTCTTATTTCCTTGATCACTGGAATGGAAACACCTCTTAAAACCACTCCCTGTTGGATTCCTCAAATTTGTATCATATGAATACAGTGTAGCTAACTGTTCCTGCCTTTTGAAAGCCTACTTTCCAATGGTAGGTAAAGGCGCACACGAGCATTAAAGGCCCACATGGCAGGAGCTTATCCCACTTTCGATAGCATGAAGCACCTGGGAGTATTAGTACTCCCCCCTGGATGGGATGCTAGTCCATCACAGGGTCACCCCCAGCATTGTATCGCCGCTACCCATTTATACACCTGGGTGAAGAGAGACAGTGTGAAGTAAAGTTTCTTGTCTGATGAAACAACACAGTGCCAGCACCAGGGCTCGAACTCCAAACCTCCAAACCTCGACACACTAACCACTGCACTAGTGTGCCTCCATAATACTACTTTCCAATACTACAATATAATACATTATACTAGGCATAGTGCATGTGGTGTAAAGACAAACTTACCACAAACTCAAACACAAACATAAGTGTATCTTTGGTATGAATAATGTCATGAAGTGTAACGATGTTGGCATGCTTCAGCTGCTTTAATAATGATGCTGAAAAACAGAATAAATATGCAAATAACATTTACAATAATATTAATTATCAACATAGATGACCAGAATGGAACACATTTCCATTGTCCAAAAGATAGGAAATTAACATTCTAAATTCTTTTTAACTGACTTTAAACCATCTATAACTTCAAAACACCTGGATCACAATCCCTTCCAAGGAACATATATTACCCAACCACGTGCAAATGATCAGTTGCCACTATTCAACATTTCTTTATACACGGTTAAAAATCATCAGGTAATACTAGTATTTAATATTTAAAAATTAATACTAATAAACTATTAATAAACAGTCCATTGTAAATACTAATTAATAAAAATTTGAAGTAAAAATTCCTAATTAAATATTTAGCTAATCCTGTTTTCCATGAATGCCGTGTCTACCTTTACTTTTAAATTGATTAAATGATTTTATCATCCTGAGATTGCAGGGTAGGCTGTTCCAGAGAATTGCACCACTGTAACTAAAGCTGTTTTTCATATAGTTAGTTCATGGATGAGGTACAACCAGTTTGTTTTCGGAATCCCTTAAAGAATAGCGCATTCCACTATGTTTTAGAAATTTGGACGATAGGTATTCAGGAACCAAGCCATTTAAAGATTTATATACCATTAAGGCTTTCTGAATTTGACGCTGGGTACACAAATCTTTCCAACCCAGTTGTCGTATTAGACCTTTGGCATCAGTATCATAACTAGAAAAAGTTGACACGCGAGCAGCGCGGTTCTGAAGCTTTTGTAGCCTATCCGACAAAGTTTTACCGCAATTACCCCAGACAAGATTGCAGTAGTCAAAATGAGGTTGAATTAGAGCACTGTATATATAAAGCAGTGTAGCTGGTGGAACAAAAGGCCTACCTCGTGTTATGGCACCAATCCCAGATGCAATCTTTTTAGACAATTTATCAATATGGGTTTGCCAAGTTAGGTTTTCGTCGATCAACACACCGAGCGATTTGACCGAGGAGACACGATTTATTGGAACATTATTAATTGAGAGCTCAAGTGTATCTGGAAGGGTACTCAATCTTTGTCTAGAACCAATCAACATAAATTCAGTTTTTGTCGCGTTTAAAGTAAGTTTGTTAGAAGTAAGCCATTTGTTTAAATTACTTAGTTCATGATTTAGATTAGACTTTATAGAGCTCAAATCCGCTCCCGCATATGTGATGTGGGTGTCATCAGCATACATCCGAGACTGACATGATGATAAGCAGTTGGGCAAGTCGTTAATGTAAATAAGAAATAATAGGGGACCTAGGATTGTTCCTTGAGGTACCCCACATTTTAGCGAACAGGTTTCAGAAAAGAGAACCATTAACAAGACATCGTTGTGTACAGCTAGTTAAATATGAGTTGAACCAGGCAAGAGCTATTCCTTGAACTCCGTAAAGGTTCATTTTAGTTAACAGAATTTCATGATCAAAGGTGTCGAACGCTTTTTTTAAATTGAGAAAAACTACGGCATTAACATTTCCGCGATCAATTTTAAGCGCCCAACTATCGGTAGCTTCTAATAGAGCAGTAACAGTTGAATGCAAAGAGCCAAAGCCCGACTGCTGCTTAGAAATTACGTCCTCTTTAGTTAGAAAGCTATATAGCTGGTCATACACGATCCTCTCGAATACCTTAGCAATTACCGGAATGACTGAAATTGGTCGATAATTATTTAGATCAGATCGCTCACCCTGCTTAAACAGCGGAGTAACTCTAGCACATTTCCAATCATCAGGAAATATACCAGAAGTCAAAGACTTGTTAAAGAGGTCAGATAAAGAGACCGAAATAAGATCAGCACATTCACGGATTAATCTAGCAGAAATGCTATCAAGACCTGTTGCTTTAGATCTAGATAATTTGTTTAGATGAGAAAAAACAATATTACTGCTAGTTGGACAGAAATGGAATGTTTTGTTGTTACATGTGATAAAGTTAGTGTAGCTCGAATCATCATTTTGACCTATTGGAGGTATTTCATTGGCAAGTCTGGGCCCGATTGTTGAAAAATGGTCATTAAAAGTATCTGAAATTTCACTAGAATTATTGATTATAACGTCATTTACTTTTAGTTCTTTCACAGTATCATTGCTTTTACGCCGAGATGTAAGTTCATTAATCGTTTGCCAAGTTTTCTTAGAGTTGCCCTCAAAATGCATAAAAGCTTTCGAAAAATAAGATGCCTTAGCAGTTTTCATCCTATTATTTATTGAGTTTCGCAGCTTTTTATACTTTGCCCAATCGCATGGATCATTTGACTGAACAGCTTTTCTCTTGGCAGCGTCACGATCGCGCATACCTATCTTCAAGTCTGAGTTGATCCAGGGCGCCTTATGTGATCTTCTACGTTTAGTTCTAAATGGAGCATGAATGTTGACAATGGTCAGAAATTTTGCTTTCCAGTCAGCCCACAAAATATTTGGATCATCAGAATTACAGCTCCAGTCTTGTTGATAGATATCGTTGCGAAATTTTCTACGATTAAAGTTTTGAAAATTTCTGTAAGATATGGTAGAATGCCCCTTTGATGGGAAATCAGGAGATAGTTTACGATAAACATGAATAAGGCTATGATCACTGATGCCAATATGACAGACACCGGAACAGACTACCCTGTCAACATAGTTCGTATAGATTAAGTCAATTAATGTTGATGAGAATTCAGTTATGCGGGTCGGTTCACTGATGAGTTGTTGGAGCCCATATAAATCAGATATTTCACATAAACGACGAGTATTCATATCATTATAGGGAGAGGCCAAATTGCAGTTAAAATCGCCTACTAAGTAATATTCAAAGCCAAGAGAATCTAATTTACCGATAAATGATTCATAATACGAAAATAACTCTATCGAGGAACAAGGAGGTCTGTACCAAGTGATTACAAAAAATGGCTTTGAATTGGGTTTACGAATTTCTAGACATAAATTTTCAAGGTTAACTACATTCAAGTCAGAACGAACCACGAAATTAATCGAAGATTTTAGATAGAAGCACACACCTCCGCCATTTCTATCTCTATCACGACGAATAAGTTCATAGCCTGGAATATGAAGCTCACAACTTTTGATAGATTCATCAAGTTTGGTTTCGTTAAGTAAAAGAATATCTATAGAATAATCATCGAGAAGAATTCTAAGTTCATCAATATGCTTTTTAAGACTATTGATATTTAAACCGGCAATTTTAAAACCTCGTCCAAGCGGTAAAGAATAAAAGATATTTGAAAAAGTGGCCGTTGGGGAAGAGGTATGATTATTTTCATTAATGAAGACAGGATCCAACAAATTTGTTGAGACATCAGACTCCACATTCATGGAATTTGGGGATCAATTATTCCTTAAAAAATGTATAAAATTTCTTTGCAAGAGTTTGTTACCTTCTTTATTTAAGTGGAGCCCGCCTTTGTTAAGTTCCTTTGAGGTAATATTTGAGTGGCTTACGAGTTTCCAATCGTTTTGCTTACAAAATTGCTTCAGGCGTCGGTTAACAGTTTTGACTGCATCACCGTAGGCATCGTTCCTTGTTGTTAGTTCAGATACGATTATCTCTGCCTCACACGCACCTTCAATTTCTCTGACTAAGTCAACAATAGCATCCGCGACGTCATTCGGCGGAGAAGATCTCAAATCATTGGTGCCCACATGTAAACAAATTTGGTCGGGGGATCTTTCAATCGTAGGAATAATGTGTGATTTCATGTCATGAATGTTAGCTCCACTGAATGACTTATAATATTATTATATTATTATAAACGTTTTTTAATGAGGGTGACACTAAATATCTACAGATAATATACACGCGGCCCTCAAAGAAAGAAAACTAAAATATACAAGTCAAATTATAAATCCCTAGCTACGTAGATATAAATGACAAATTCATTTCTATAAAGCTACCTAAGCCGAAAGAGTCACACTTTTGAGTTGGCTACAAAAACCATCGTATGATTTACACGCTTTCATTTCATTTGGCAGGCTATTCCAAATTTTTGCTGCACTGAAGGTAAAAGTCCGCACACCAGACCCTTTTTTAACTTTCGGAAGTACGATATTGTGAGCCGAATTTCTTGTTCCCTTTGCATGAATTTCGCGGAAAAGCTTAAACTTGTCTCGTAAGTAAGTCGGACATTGTCCATTTAAAATTTTGAAGATCATCTTTGCCTTTGCTTTCTTTACTCTCTCTTGAAAAGGAACAATGTTCAGCTCCTTAAATAACACATCAGAGCGGGCATCACATCTAGAGTCTGTTATGATACGGGCCGCACGTTTCTGCAAGAGTAGCATGGTATTCCCTGATGCAGCTGTTGTGTCACACCAAATAGCTGCTCCGTAGTCCATTACTGGCTGTATTATGGCATTGTAATACGCCAGTCGGGCCTGCCTTGGCAGAAATTTTCTTGTCCTCACTTGACAACAACTCGGTGACCCACGGCTTTAGCAACTTTTATACCATGAACATTCTTTATGAGGGAGTCTCCGACAACGACTGTTATCCGCTCGTCACTCTGTGCTGAAGCCCCACTGTCGGTACGGTTAGGCTTGTTGTTCGTGGAGATATATTTAGATTTCGTTCCAGTTGAAGACCTTCTTTGTTTCTTGTTAACACCAGTTTTAACAGTTTTCCAGTCATTAGTGTTCTCTTGAGACTCTTTAACCTTAATTTCATCTTGAATTAATGACTTTGAACTATGCAAATTTGCCGATGATGGCGAAGTATCTGAAATGTTCTCTCGGCTTTGGTGGTACAGATCTTTCGAAATAATTGAAACAACGAGTTTTAAGGAATCTCGCTCCTCTTTTATACGGTCGTAACGTTCGCCCATGGCGGCCATCTGTGTATATAAATAATCGTTTTCTTCTTTAAACCTTTTGATCGAAGACTCCAAACCTGCTTCAGTAGGACGATCATCCGAGCAGAACATTTTTTGTTTGATGTCACATATCTCAGATTTAAGATCTTCAATAAGAAGACTGAGACGATGATAACATGGACAATTTCTAACCTCGGGTTGGTCCTCATTGGTCTTGACAGCCTCGATGTCTTTAGCAACGCTCTTGTTGGTAGGACTCGGGCGAGAGTCTTCGTTCAAAATTGCTGACTTCAGTCTCTCAGACAAAACGGCTTTATTCCCTGCTTTAGTTAAACCTCGCATGTCAGGTTCAGACTTGAGTTCTTTAAGGCTAAGGTTTTTAAGTTCTTTTCCTTTTAAGGCCGTTCGAAGAAGTTGTTCGTTGTTAGTCGTCCCACCATTGCCAGATTCAACAAAATATTCGCAAGGATGAGTATCTTTCACAAGAAAACTGCCGTTATTCGTTGGATTAATACATAACATTGAAATATCCGGCAAAGAAGATGACTTTCGCAACGTATTCGAAGAAGAAACTGAACTTTCTTTCAGAGCACATGTCAAACGTCTTGCCGCCATTATGCGATCTCTCTTCCCAGAACGTCAAGTTAATCGTTTGCTACTCTCCATGCTGGTAGTACTGACCTGAAAACCCTTCATGGCTGTGGAATTTTAATCTCTATAAGCACCACCCACCCCTTCAGATCATGAGGTAATACCCACGCTTTCTTTTTTTCTAGAACATGATGCATTTACAAATAGGTATGTCATAATATTGATAGGTTCAATAACCTCCAAGACATTTATCCAAATTGAAAAAGCAATTTGCAGTACATAAATTTTGACACAAGAACTGAATAACTCAACAGGTTTTTAGCATTTCAATGAATTTAGTAAATCAGGGTTCGTGCTGGGGTGAGTAAACAGAATTTAAGGACTTTTTAAGGAGTTTTTAAGGACCAAAATACAATTTTTAAGGAGTATTTTGTTTGTTTGTTTCCCAGGACCAATACAACTGGAGCAGGGACGCCTGACTAATAAAAGACGCAATGACTTTCATATTTTTTGTCGGTTTATGATGTGTATTTGCGGCGCTAATTCACATTTCATAGTTCTTATGGTACTCTGCTTTTGCAATACTCTAGTTTGAAGATTGTTCGACAAGAAATAAGGAGTTCTTAAAGAGTTTTTGCTGAATTTTATAAATTTAAGGAGCCCTTTAGAATGTAAATCAAATCTAAGGAGTTTTTAAGGAGTTTAAGGTGTAGCACGAACCCTGTAAATATTTTTGAAGGGCTTAGGCATTGGCTGTGACAGACCAGTGCTTGTCTATGAGTGACATTAGTATATAAAATGCAACATTTGTTGTATTTCAACTTTCAAAACATGTCACACAACATGGTGCACCCATTGACATACCTACAGCTTGATCAAACCTTACCTTCTCTGATTGCTGTAAAGGGAGCCCCTTCTTCTTCCTGTAGCCTTATCTCTTTGAGAGCAACAACCTTGTTATTGGCACTGTAGAGAAATAAGAGACACTTACATCTTGCATTTATAACGTCTGTATACAGATAGATTTTAACAAAGATGAATATGTACATGTACAGCAGGGTGCGCATGCACAAAACCCCATATGCATAAAACAATAAAGCTTAGCCAAAACAAATTAATACTTAAGGATTCACTGTTGATAATCCTTAGAGGAGGAGGGATAAATTACATAATAATAATAATAATAATAATAATAATAATACCACTTTGTTTATACAGGTTAGCACATAATAGCCATAGGTTAATAAACTTGTGGCCCTGATTATATCAACTTATTATTCAAAGGACGATCACAGCACCAGTGTCTATGTTGTAGTTCAACTTTTTCCTGGGTTCAAATTTTATTTCCTTTGTTTTCTGGTATGGTAATTTATGATAACGAGTTTGAAACAAAGGAAAATAAAATTTAAACCAAGGACAAAACTGAACTGCAACATCTATGTCCCCTACTCTTTTCGGATAGTGTTTTGTAGGGTCCTTTACATCCAACGTGCAAGAAAAGTGCTGCGAGACGGGGCCTACAGTTTTTCCTCCTTATCTGAGAAGACTAGAATGTCCAACCATTTGCAGATGTCATAACAAAGGCACCAATTCAACTGAATTGGCTCACTTTGTTCTGGACAAAGTATTTTGTGATACTTTGTCTTGTCTATTTGATTGTCAGGCCATTTGGAGCCTATGTTGGCCAAAAAACATAATCCTACACCATAATTCCTCAGTGGTTCAAGGATGAGACACCTACGTTCCTGCCATCTCGATTGCAATCAAAGGCCATCCATAACCATTTCCATTTTATTCCTTACTTTGAAAAGGCCAAACAGTCCTTTATGAACTACTAGGCATGTTCTCTTGCACTGTTTAAACCATAATACATTCGATAGCAAAAGTTACACTGACCATGCACATTCAACAAACAATATAAGGGAATTTCATTAAAAGAGATTAAAATAATGTTCTAGTACCTTCTAAAAACCAAACAGTTGCATTTCCGATACAATCCAATACAACAGAGAGATATTTTGGGCTGCTTGTCATCAAACTACAGATACCTGCAAACTCCCTTGAAAACTGTAGCATATGATCCTTCGCCAAGCTGCTCAAGTTTCTGGTATGCATCAAGCCGGCCAAATGGTGGCAAAAGTGTCTACAAAGAACGATCACCACTAGGTGAATTTAAAACAATCACCAAAAATTGAGAAATGATAAAGATCCAAGCCTCTGCAAATATCATGGTTTTTAAAAGCGTGGTAACTGAGGTTTTAACAGTGTGACAGAGGTATACTGTATGAAGTGTACCACTGTACCAGGTCAAATTGAAACTTGGAGGCACTGCAGGTTTAGGGGGAGGGGGAAAACTGGAAATACCAGAGGAAAACCTGCAGAACAGCCCGCAGAATCAAACCTTGTCACAAATGTGGGAGGTGAATGTTCTCACCACTGTGCCAACCTTGCATCCCCAGGTATTGGACTTGCTCTTATTCAACTTTCACATTTATGTAAATTTCCAAGGGTATGGCAGTATCAAATTGCGAGCAATATTATTTTTGAAAATATGTCTAAAAATACTGTAGAGTGATTTGCATCAGCTTGCAAGTTTTGGTTTGCTTCTCTTAAGTTGATAATCTTCAAAATTCAAGACGCTTTCTTCCCTGAGTTCCTAAGCATTTATACTTTGAATGTTGTTCCATAATTCGGCAAATTTTTTCTCATTCAATACTTAAAATTTGCAGTCAACATTTTCTCAAAGCTACTGTTGTGTGACATCAATAAAATCAAATCAACTTGTAATTTTCCTTTTGATGTCAAAAGTAAAAAAAGGTTTTGATTTTGGGATTACTCATATAATCTTGCTACCTTCAAACACTTAGACAGTTCATTTGGGCCACCCGAAATGGAGAAATGAAAAATAAATGTCATTAGTTAAATAGCAAGAGTATTGTTTTCATACAGTTCAAATGAAATTCTTCTTGTAGTCTCCTTTCATAAAAGAGGATCTGATTGAAATAACTGCCTTAATTACAGTATTACAATCAAAAAACATGATTGCAGGCTTAATGTCTACTGTCTCAGTCTTGGGCTCTCCTCAGATACATGTATATGTTGTAGTTCAATTTTTTCCTTGGTTCAAATTTTATTTTCCTTTTTCTGGTATGGTAATGTATGATAATGAGTTTGAAACAAAGGAAAATAAAATTTGAACCAAGGATAAAATTGAACTACAACATATACATGTACTAAACAGCAGCAGGTTATTGATTTGGAAAGACAAAACCAAAACTAACAACCTATTTGACTCTTTGCTGATGTTTACACCTTAGCATGTTCCTTATACTTCTCAGACAATGTTCAAAGTATTAAAACTAACAATAAAATACACAGCAGAAAACATGGTGCAGGAAACTGAAAATGAAAGGAATGGAAGCAGGGTGAATATAACAAATGTTAACATGTGCTAATTCCAACAGCTTGCCAAGAAAACACGAAGAAAGGAAATGCTCAGAAAGTAACCTACAGTACCCCTGTGGCACTCTTGAATGGAAACATGTCTGGCAAGAACTTAATCTAACCCTACAGATCATTCATAAGCTAGATCAAGCTAGGTGTCAACAGCTTAGAATTATACTGACATATATTTAGTATTACAATGCTCCTCAAGATAAAATATGCATGAGTATTCATGCAAAACTTCACAAGATCACCCTAGATTGATAAATATGTTTGTTTATTAATGATTTCAATCTGAGTATGTTCTTAAATCTCAAGAAATGAATAGGTCAGTAAATGTAGCATTCAATCAATTTTTCTCACTTATAGTTATAAATACTGATTCTGTTACACTAATTGCAATCTACAGTACGCTGTGAGTCTTCATGGCTCTCTTGCTAGGATTAATTTTATCTCTGCTTCCTTTCATTTAGAGTTACGAGGTAAAAGAAACTATAAAATTAAATAGCTATTATAAGCAAAGTAGGTAAACCCTTTTGCTCAGATTTAGGGTCAAATCAAACACAGTGAATAAACAGAGCAGCAATCTGGTTCCACCATTGACACATTTCTAAACATTATAGCCCTTATAAGCCTTTAATTGAACAATAATCATTACAATAAAAATAAAGCATCTCTAAATTCCTGAGGACATAGGTTTAAGAAACCACCTTTGCACTTTGAAAACACTTGGTGTAGAACGACAAACAAATGTGGATGTTTTACATTTCTACAGCACTTTGCACAATCTTTATAGCCATAACGCTTTAAATTATTCACAATAAATCCAGCTGTCTTCAAAATGCAATATATCAAAAATTAATAGCAAAAACCAATACCAAGAGCAGGCAACAAACAATGTTCGGTACAATAAAATATCCACCGGTATACCTGGAAAATTCTAAAGAAAATAAAATATTTTCTCGGCTGCAAGTGTCTGGATAAATAACATGATATTCAAATTGTACATTTAAAAAATAACTCCATTTATTACCAATGCAGAAAAAAGCGTGACACAAGAGTATTTGAACTGGGCCTAGTCATATCTGAACAAAGGATGTGGAACCTTTCAGTGTTAATGAAGCTTGACAAAAATCCAAGTCTGTACTGAGGGTTGTAAATACAACATGTATATCCCATTCAAATTGATCGAACAAATGCTTTGTACTCAACGAGCTGTACTTTTTCCCAATATCCAAGCCAAACGGAGTGAAACAAAGAGAGATGGCCACCTGGCCAAAGTAAATCAGGTGGCAATGGCTTGGTAACCTACATACTGTGAACCCTTGAATCTCTTAATTATTAAAGATTCTTCTTGGTGGTCCTTATGAATTTCATACAGTATAAGAAAACCATATTCTGATTATAAAGATTCACTAAAGTAACTATGTGTTCTTTTGCTTCCATTAATCCTGGTGTATTTTGGTTGAATATGAATAAATTATAAAAAGTCTGCAGTCACTGCATACTAAAACTTGTACCAAAAATCTGGTATAAGTGAAGAAAAGCTCCCAGAATAACCTGTCGGCCGACTGTCGGCCGACACATTACCGACAGTCTACCAACAGGTCACCGACAATTGGCCGACAGAAACCTTACAGTGGTGAAATCGTTGGCTTTCAACAGATATAACTTGGTAAATATTGCCCGCAATCAAAGCCAAAACAGCCAAAAATCTCTTAGACCCATTGCATGTACCTGCGAAATGCTCCCAAACTGTTCAGATGTGTACTCATCAGAATGTCTTCTGCAATTCACATTCTCTGGGGTGATCCTTCTAAGAGATGAGCCTACAGAATCAGAGACTGTTCGCCTGACCGTTGGTCTGTTGAGTAGCTGATTTCCACCAATTGAGGATGTGGCACCATCCTTAAAACATCAACAAAAACACAGTTTAATCTACATTTAAAATGTTCATTAGGCATCGGAGATCAGAGAATTCTTTGGGTACTACAAAGAATTCTCTGGTCAAAATTAGATGGCCCAAGCTAATTTTAAATTCAACGTCAAAATGTAATAAGGGAAAATTGAAGCCACACATATGCGCACTGAGGCGACAGTGGTAGAAGGGACAAAACCCTGTTGCTACCAAAGAAAAGGATAAAAAAATTGAGCTCAAAAGCCAGCAGCCATGGACAGCTGTTTCGGTCATGTTAGGCCTCATCAGCATGGCACAGCTAGCAGATGAGCTCTGGGTTCCCTGGGTTAAATTCAGACAAGGAGTGCTTTCAGAATATTCTCCTGTTACTTAATTTACACAATTCTCCTGCTGCTACAATTCTTATTGAAAGCCCTGAAGTTCACCCAATAGGATTATTACTAGTTCAGCTGCTTCTACTTCTGAGCTATAAGAAACTTGCGGGAGTTTGCCACAAGTGCTTAAAAATACATCTTTCGCAGAATGAGGCATATCATTGAATATTACATTTGACAAGAAGACTCATAAACAATAAACTTTCTTTGGTGCCAAAAAATATGTATACATGGATATTATTTTGTCTGTGAATGTCCTCCATCAAAGAAACTAACAATTTTGGAAAGCAAAGCTCACAGAAGACTGAGGTCTTGAAGGGAAGGATAACACCACACTACAAAATAATATCCATGAATTTCTCCAATCTAAAGGAAACTTATCATCCTCAATGCCCCTTAACCCTGAGAGTGACTTAATAGATTTTACTTTGGCTAATGCCAGACGATTTTACTTATCACAGGGAGACCCCTTAGGGCTTAAAGGGTTAAACACTCTAAGATGTGAAGACGCAAGCAAATTCTTGTTGCCACCAGCTTACTGCAGAAAATGTCTCTGACTCCTTTTGAAAAGAGTACATTACATGCATTGGGGAAAATCAATTTGGGGCTATCCTAGCACCACCTGTGGGGTATAGCCATGGCAATATGTGCACATTATATTAAACTACTGAACAAAGTGGTAAATTTATCCACAAGGGTAGGCATGTGGGGATAAAAGTGGACATAAACCATTAGAAGGTTTTAACTATCTCATCAATTTTATGCACAGTTTTCAACTTTTACCCTCTCCCTTTATAAATTGTCTCTAATTTTTTTATCAATTCATTAACTGTCATATGATTTTGGATGTTACAATTACAAAATATACACTTAAAAATCAAGCACTTTGCTTCCTGGCTTTCTTTGGGTTCGTACTGTCTCTGTTATTCAATACTTCAGCAATTCAGAGCATATAGTTTAGCCATTTACCTTGTCATCTTACCAAAGGGTTATTACTAAACCTTTTCATATTCCACTACACTACACTACACTATTGCAGGGCACCCTCTTGATTGCATCACAAACTACTTGACAAATACAAAACAGTTTGTACAGTTTACTTCAGTTTGCTCTTCACCAGAACCAATTGTATGTGGTATTCCCCAAGGATCAATTTTAGGACCTCTCCTATTTATTATTTTTAGTATAAATACTCAGGTGATTATTATAAATCGCGCGCTCTGATTGGTTCGCTATCTCAGATTATCAGCCGATAATCACCTCAACATACAAAATGGCTGCCAGTCGTTCGCACGCTTTTGACGAAATAATTTTTTTTTGTGTTGTACAATGCTTTTTCTTTTCTTTTTTTGAAATAATCACCTGTATATTTATACTAAAACAATTATTTGCCAAAGGCGAAGTGATTATCGGTGAATATTTACCTCAACTTCGTCCTGGTGAATATTCACCGATAATCACTTCGCCTCCGGCAAATAATTGTTAAATGTTAATGAAATTCCTAATACATCTAATCTAATAAGACTTTTTTATTTGCTGATGATACTAGTCTTTTCTATTCTCATAAAGATCGCAATCAGCTCACAAGTGTTTTGAATTGTGAATTAGCAAAAATAGCTGAATGGCTTAAGCCAAATAAATTATCACTTAACGTTACTAAAACAAACTATATTCTTTTCCGACCTAGGCGAAAACCTATAACTGTTAGTGATACAATTGTGCTAAATAATATTCCTACAAAACAGGTTGAAGTGACAAAGTTTCTTGGTGCTTTATTACATCAGCATTTTTCTTGGAAATACCATATAGGTCATGTTGCTGAAAAAGTATCTAAGACTATCAGAATCATAAGTAAATCTTGCTTTTTCCGGAATGGTTTCCGCACAGGTCCCTACTTCATTATGCACGTTGAAGCTGTCTTGCCTGGTGTAATGCACATGCAAATACTTCTTGTGTTTGAAGAACGAAATAGTGTACTTACAGAATACATAATGAAGTAGGGACTTGTGCGGAAATCTTACCCTTTTTTCTCTCTTCAAATTGTTGTTATCCTTATACTATACATAAGTTTACCCATAAATATCTTGCACATACTTCACCTCTTTATCGCACTCTTAACATCCTTGATATTTTCAACATGAATGCATTCTTTGTTGCTTGCCTTATGTATTCACATCATAATAACCTCCTTCCTAATACTTTAAACACCATCTTTGTTACTAATCGTCAAGTACACACATAACACTCGGATTACTAACTGAACTACCGGCAACATTTCTGCTGAACAAATATTATACAGTTCACAATCCTCCATCTAGGACCTAAACTATGGAACTCCCTTCCCCTGCATCAACTCAAACAACTGACAAATTACTCTGGATTCAAGACTTTATTAAAGAATACCTCATAGAAAGAGCTATAAATTAACTAGCCTGACCATGACATGACTGATTACACTATATAGTAACTAAATATGAGGAGCCCAATTTTTACAAGCTATATAGCTTCTACTGGGCTTCCGCGTCACTTTTCTTGTATCTAAAATTAATATTAAGATTTAGTATAAATACTCAGGTGATTATACAAAACCGCGCGCTCTGATTGGTTCGCTATCTCGGATTATCAGCCGATAATCACCTCGACGAACAAAATGGCTGCCAGTCGTTCGCGCGCTTTTGATGAAATAGAATTTTTTCGTGTTGTAAAATGTTTTTTTTTTCTTTTTTTGAAATAATCACCTATGTATTTATACTAAAACAATTATTCGCCTCAGGCTCAGTGATTAGCGATGCATATTCACCTCGACTTCATCTCGGTGAATATTCACCGATAATCACTTCGCCTTCGGCGAATAATTGTTAATTATTTACTTTTATTATTGTTATTTATTGTAGTTATCTCATTTTTGTATTATTGTAGTTGTAGTAATTATTGTTCTCTACCTCCGTATTTTTGTATATTTTATTCTATGTGGCAAACATTCAAAATAAATAAATAATACATTTACCGCAGTTCCACGTAATAATCTCTTACATTATATTGCTCTCATTATTATGCAAAACGTGTCAATTGTCTTATTTATGAGCTGCCTTAACCATAAGCTTGGGTTGTCTTTCAATTAAATGTTCCACATACACGAAAACGGAAAAATTGCAGACATACTAGAATTTCAAGTCAAACTTACCTTGAGTTCTTGCTTCCCTTCATAAGAAATACCTGGGCTGTCTTCGTCGTCCCTTATAAATGCTACAAGATAAAAGATGGATCATTAACAGGAACATCGCTCTGTACAGATACCGGGTTCGACTTAAATAAAAAACATCGAGGTTGAATAGACATGTCTCACGTTAAGGTCAATTGACTGGAAAATCAAGACAACGACACCTCGTGGAGGAAACAGGTTTATCTATGCACACATGTTGATAAAACCTTTAGACATGAAAGGCGTATAATTATACAATACATCCCTTTTTACAATGGGTGCTAGGTTGGAGGTGTCGCTGATACTCACATAATCTCAGTCCTTGAGATATCTTTCTTCTAAGTTTCCTGATCTTCGAATCGGTGGAAGATTTCCTGGCTACATAATGAACAAAACACAGAAAACGAGGACTCATACTAACATCACTTAGTGCATATTGACAAGGGCGAATCAAAGTGAGACTTGTTCATGACCTATAGTTTCATATGAGCAATGAATACATAATTTGTGCAACTCCAATTTGATTAGGTGAAATTGCCTAGCTTGAAATACGAACCTTCACCGAAGCCAGTGTTATTCATAGCGTGACTACAAATGGTCTCTTCATCTTCTTCGCATTTTCCATCCTCAGCCGCAGCAGATGCCATGTCTGACATGTTTTTCTGTTCGCTAAACTTTAAAAAGAATATGCTTTGATCGATTGACTTGTTTACGCACGACTCTTCCTTCCTTGTTATTAGCACTTATCTTGTAAGTCACTTAATCTCGACTCCTGAAGTGACACCTTCCATAACGCTTTCTCTCTTTGGGGCCGTGATGTTGTTTTCTGGACAACAAGAACAACATTCAAAGTTCAATTTGTGATTTTATGCCCAAAGAATAAGAATCCGCCATTGCAATCATTACGGCGACTACCCACAGTGCACCAAAGGACAACTGCCGCTGAGCACTAATTAAAACAGGTATAGCATGAATCCAAGTCCTACGAATAAACTTGACAGATGTTAAAATGATCGCTGGTTAGTGGTTACATATCTAACTTCGCCAGGTGCAAGTCCAAAGAGAGCCTGTATGTGATTTGCTTTCTCGTGACAGTCTCACCTATAAATTCTTACCAAGCTTGGAACATCTTTCAAGATTGACCCCCTACTCCATGTGAAGAACTTCTAGAACTGAAATGCTGGAGTAGCGATCGATCGGAGACTGCTTCACTACAGATGCACGAAAACGTGCTTCATGAAAGTGAAGGATGGTTTTGTAAGTCGCTTGCGTACACAGCTCACATGCTATAAATCTGTTGAGGAGTTTTTTGTACAATATACTTGACTCCTATTTGGGAAGGGTCATGGGTTCTTGGCAGGGTACGTGCGTCTCTATGAGAGGCAGAAACGTGATACATGTGATGTAAACCTTCGAAGTACTTGATAGCAGGGCGGCTTGAGTGTTCCAATCACCTCGAGAGCGGGAGGCGTTTACTTTTTTTAGGGGCAGCCACGACGGACAGGTGATCATGAATGAGTAGGGTCGCGAAGGGAAAAGTGATCCCGCCAGTCCACAAGCTTGATGGTGTAGGCTCAGGGCTTAGGGTTTTTTTTACATGAAACCGGAATGACCTTCTTTCCAAAATGAAGTTCGTACTGTATTCACATGACTAAAATAGACGGTCTCATGTAAGGGCGATTTTCGCGCTTGCATAAAAACGAAGATGGCAGAAGTTTCGCTCGAAATGCTATTGTATGCCTTTTAATGGCCCGATATAATTATCAGGAGGGGGTGTCTGAAAAATGAGCTTCAAAGGGGAAATTATTGTGTAGTGCCCCCCGTTCGAAAAATCAGTATTAGTTCAGCCCCACCTCTTGATCTCTTGATAATTTTTACTACCCACCATCCCCCCCCCAACACCACCATAACCACTGTCTCCGCCCCCCAGTACTATTGGTGTGTCTACCATATATATTGTAAGGAATATATTGTATTCCTTATATATATGAGCTTGGCAAAATTTCCGAACGTTACAAATACCTGAATTTACTTCTTGACACATACTGTAATGCACTCGATGTCTGCATCTGGTACAAACTTCACATTCTCTTAAAACATTGAGCATTGAGAGTCAGGAGCCCATTGTACATTTCCTGTTTTACAATGCATGTGGAATAGTTTTTACAAAGGCGCACACGAGCCAAAGGCCCACACGGCCGGAGCTTATCCCGGTTTCAATAGCATGAAGCACCTGGGAGTATTATTACTCCCTCCTGGATGGGATGCTATTCCATTGCAGGGTCACCCCAAGCATTATATCGCTGGTACCCATTGATAGACCTGGGTGCACGGAGAGAGACAGTGTGAAGTATTTAAAGTTTCTTGTCTAAGGAAACAACATAGTGCGAGCACCAGGGCTCGAACTCCAAACTTTACAAAGGCACATGGCACGAAATGAAAGTTAGGCTCCCCCTGTACTAAGAGTAATTTTGATCTGAGCCCCTCTATCTTGGCATTATTCTTACGTAAAACTCCCGTCCAGTTTCTCAGCGCCTCCCCACCTCTCCCGCCACAGAAAAGATGACCACGTTTTTCGCTCTGAGGCCTGAGACTGTATTTAGATGAAGGATGTCAGATGCAAACCTGGGGGAAGAGCTTGATAGATGGATTCTGTTGCTTTGGAAATGCAAATAGTAGAACAAATAAATACTTAGCTTCATCTCGAATATCATGACATGTCTTGTTTTGCATCAGCGTCCTTACCTCCCACCCCTCCCCTAGACTGCAAGTAAGCTCTCTACGGTATTCATGTTGTTGTAGGGGTGGGGTAGGTACTCAGCAAGTGAAGAGAAAAAGAAGAGTCCCCCTTCTCTCTTTCCTTTCCCTTCTGGAGGAGTGAAGAGCTTGCTTGCAGGCTATACCCTTTCGCCTGAAAATCCTAGACATTCTTAATAACTTTCCGTTGTGACTTATTTTAGTAGTTCACACTTAACTATTAAGTGCTGTGGTATAAAAATGGAGAAAATCTTGGCGGAAGTTAAGGAGGAGCTGGTGACGGCATTGTGCAATAATGATATCCAGCCGACTGACAATGAACGAGTCCTGAACTTGAAAAAGTATAGTGAGAAATTTGCCCCTAAGTGACAAGGTAAATGGCAAAACTAAGCCATCCGAATCGTACTGAATTAAAAGCCAGGAGCGGTTTGCTTATGCTTAAAGTGCTTCTTCTCCATCAACAATTTGCAACGACGAATGAATTGACAAAAGCTTAGCCACTATTATATTAAAATATGAAACTATTTTGAATGAATACGGACTTTTTACGATATGAAGAATAGTGTAGATCTCAAAGAGTGTTGTCCACTTCAGTCTTTGGCTTCAGGATATAGCTCTCTCTCTCTCTCTCTCTCTCTCTCTTTCTTCTGCCCTGCCACCAGGCAACTTGACGAGCAACCCAACTGTTGTTTCTCAGGCCGGAAATATAATCCGACAAACTTATGTCAGTTTCGAAGAGCAGCAACACCTTTGACCTTACAGCGTAACTTCCCCTTTTTCAAACTAATGAGATTAACAAAGATTATATTCTAGTTTAGTGTTCTTTTTGACTCAAAACACGGGTTTGTTTGTTTGTTTTGTTTTTCTATTATTTTTTTTTTCAAGTTTTGTTGTGGTAATAGATTATTGACCACATTAATTAATAAACAAACCCAAAATCTGGAGTTACACGGAAAATAGTTCAAAAACCATCTGTTAGGAAAAACCTGTTTAAGTGAGCGCAAACAGCATAATAGCGTTGTGAAAAAGAACCCGGTTTCCAAAAGATATCAAGTGCTACAACAGGAACCCATTACCGCTACAATTTAAACTAATAAGACATAGTTGACATAGCACCGAGTGGGTTTAATGCGGCCTTCGGGAAACTAGAATAGACGCATCATTGTTGTCTTTCTGGAAATGATGACCGATCCTCTTGACGCCTTTATCTTTCCTTTCCGACGAATTTTTGGTTAATGAAGGATGTGCCTTAGACCTCGCCCTTTTCACAGAACGATATTCGTCTGTAGGTGGTAATGGTTAGGATTCCTCCTCGTTATTTTATTAAAGGTACCAGTTGGACTTGCTTCGTGATACAGTTGGCAAATTGTGGGGATGTAGTCAGTTAAGTATGAAATACTAAATAATGTGGGTAGGCAGTACTTGACAAATATCGGGAAAAGATCCGGAGCCCAGAAAAAAGATATATTTTCGTGGATGTACGGGTAGACTCCTGGTTCACCACAGTCATTTCATACGTGCAATGCGGGCGGGAGTCATACAAACTTTTCGTCACGGTTCCGAAACGGACATCTCTTGGTTTTTATCGAGTCCGTGAAGAAGTTGCAACGATCAGAGTTTTTCTGCCCTGTGTTTTCAACTTCTCGTAGCGTTAAGCCTGAAAGTTTTAGGAATGGTGGAAGAAAAGACTGCCCTTGTCAAACCAAACCCCACCATCTCGACTGAGTGTTAGGGTTCTGGCCTGGCACGACTAGCTGGTTCGTTGATTTCAATTATCAAATCAAAGCAGTCCTTGTCAGGGCACCAAACAGAAATGCCGCAATATTCTTTGAGAATCGCGCGGGTTGCCATGGGTGGGTTGCCTCAACTAGACACAATCGTCAAAAATCAGTTTACAAAAATATCAAATAATTATATTATCAGCTTCATTTACATTGTTCATGCTATAAAATGTTCACGTAGGATGTTGGCGGTATGACAGGTTAAAGCAATCAACGTTTTTGAAAAAAATTTCCAAAAGATAAAATAAATAAATCAACAAAGAGAACGCTAACAAAGCGGTGACTTGAAAGAATGACGCCCAACTTACTCAGGCGACCCATTCAACGTTAATCTAATGATCTTTTCATACCCAGGAAGTCTACCTTTGATAAAGTTTGATTCGCGTAGAACATATAAGGATCTTTTCTACTGGTCGAAAAGGATTGTTTATTCTAGTCAAGAGATTTTATCGATCACATAGCCGAATACCCCGCTCGAGCAATTTACTCCCTGCGGCGTTCAATGTTGGCGGTATCTAATTCCTCGGCTAAAGGATGTCAACAAGAAACAAATTCCAGATGCGCCTTGCAATTCCTGTATAATGGAAAAACAGCAAGGGGTTGTTTGATTATTTTTTCAGTGAGGGACTTATCAAAAGTATTAAAACTTATAAGGTTCACGTGTCTTTCGCTGTTATTTGCTTAAGTGTCAAGGTATAGCTTTTTTAAGCCAAGCCACTTTGCGTCAGATCTACTGTTGTAAAAGTACACCAGAAAGTCTTATAGGTGTCAGGAAAGTGATCGAACATCCGGTGGTTTTTACATGGAGACGCTGTTTGACTCTTAATTAGACTGATCATTCACTCTTGACCAATGGGAGCGCGGTTTTTTATGTCTTTGTCGTTTCTGTCGCCGCTAGCCAATCACAAGAGTGGTATGAAAGAATGCTAACTCGTTGACATCCTGACTTTCAGTCAGTCATCTCGGGTAAGCTATTTCGTCTTTTCAGTAGCAAGGCCATTCGGTTTCTTTCGGCATAAAAGAGGAGTAGGATTCGTTCTTCTTTCTTCGGACGAGATGATTTACAGAATGAGTATAGGACGATTTTTACTCCCTACAGTCATCTTTGGGCTTTGTTTATTGCCCTGCCTGTGCCAAAAGTGTGAATCGGTAACAATACCTCTATGCACAGGTCTACCCTACAACAGGACACAACTCCCAAATATGCTGAGACATAGAACACAAGAGGAAGCTGCCCTCGAAGTTCATCAGTTTTTTCCTCTAGTTAAAGTAGGATGTTCAGAAGATTTGGCATTTTTCCTATGCTCTGTTTATGCGCCGATCTGCACTCAATTGGCGGTGCCTGTTCCACCATGTCGCTCTCTGTGCAACAGCGCGAGATCAGGTTGCGAGGATCTTTTGAAACGCTTTGGATTTACTTGGCCTGAGTCTTTAATGTGCGAAAAGTTTCCAGAGTTGGGGACTGATATCTGTGTTGGCAAGAATGTATCAGGAGGAAATGGCGGCGGGCTTCCCACTAACGAACCGTCGCCTGATGACAACAAGACTCGAGATAACGAAAATATCGATCTCACGCACGTTCCATTTCGTTGCCCTGATGAGCTGAAGATCGAAAACGACCATTACACCTTCTTTGGCGAAGAGAGATGCGCAGCAGTGTGCGAAAACATTTACTTTGACGAAAAGGAACGAAAGATAGCTCGTTTGTGGACAGGAATTTGGGCTATTCTTTGTTGCATTTCCACACTTTTTACTATTCTGACTTTTCTCATTGACATGAGAAGATTTCGATACCCTGAAAGACCAATAATATTTCTCTCAGGCTGTTACTTCATGGTTTCAGTCGCTTTCATCATTGGCTTCGCTGCCGGGGACTCTTTATCGTGCAATAAACCAACTGCACCCGGTTATCCCAAGACCCTCGTTCAAGGAACGAAGCACGAAGGTTGCACAGTTGTTTTCATGATGCTTTACTTCTTCAGCATGGCGTCGTCGATCTGGTGGGTTATTTTAACGCTCACTTGGTTTCTTGCCGCTGGTCTTAAGTGGGGCCATGAAGCTATTGAAGCAAACGCACAGTTCTTCCATCTTGCTGCTTGGGCTATTCCTGCCGTCAAAACGATTGCAATTTTACTCATGACAAAGGTTGATGGCGACGAACTAAGTGGTGTTTGTTTTGTCGGACTTTCGGATTTAAGTGCATTGCGAGGATATGTCTTAGTCCCTTTGTTCGTCTACTTCTTTGTCGGCGCTACATTCCTTTTGGCAGGATTTGTGTCGTTGTTTCGAGTGAGGTCGGTATTAAAGGATGATTATAGCAAGAGAGAGAAGATTGAGAAGTTAATGATTCGAATCGGCGTGTTCTCTATTCTGTATACTGTACCAGCAATCTCAGTTATCGGCTGTTTATTTTACGAACAAGCGAATCGAGAAAAATGGCAAGAATCTTGGCTGCGAGGTTGGAAACTTCAAAAACAGTGTCAAGACAACTTCTCTAGTGAAGAGTCGTGTCCTAAGCACCCTGTAGCTAAGGTAAAAGCGGATTTTACGGTGTTTATGGTCAAGTACTTGATGTTTCTGATCGTAGGAATAACATCAGGATTTTGGATTTGGTCTGGTAAAACCATCAACGCCTGGAGGAAGTTTTACTTGTCCGTTGTGCGTGCAGTAACCGGCAGAGGTCGAGGAACGAACACGCGTGTTTGACTGAATCACCGTTTGGATGAATGTGTATATTACGCAGCACTAAAATGAGACTCGCCATGAACCCACTCGGAGGCGCATGAGATCTAGAAGCGAGGGAATTATTCAGGTGTGAGTCCATGCTGAACAGCAAGTGGCTGAATAAACTCAACGTTTTCACCGTACACTCTCTTAGACAGCAGGAGATACTCTCTTCTTCGCGGTAGGATGTCTTTGATTTATTTGGATTTGTTGTAAGGCTGTGAGAGCTTGTGAACCTAAGAGGTGATTGTTAAGAAAAATAGCGTGATCGTGCGACATCACTAAACATCAAGAGATCTTGTGGTATCGAAATGATTGTTTGTTAACTTTGCGACGCCAAGCTTCCTGTGGGAAATGCTTCTCATATTTACCTTTCTACAGAAGAGAAAAGGACTCTGTTTTTGGGCTGAAGTGACTCTGTTTTTGGGCTGAAGTGAATAAAGTGTAAAGTTTGTGCTTATGAGTATGCTAATTAGATAGACATTTATTTTCGACACTACAAGAAATATGTGAAGGAACTCCCTCTCATTATGTTGGAAATGTCTTTTCTTTCTATCTCAGAGTGACATTCTACCAGTATCGTTGTGGTAGATTTTTTTAAAGTTTTGCTCGAGTTGTGATTGAGTCGTATTTTAGCTATGTAGTTGTGAAATCCTTTTTCTAAGGCTGCATTGTTTCAAGAGGTGTCAGGCGTCATTGATAAGAAGTCCATCTGTTTATGTAATTTTGGACACTCCTGTATACCCATTAGTTTTTGTGTAGAAGGAGAGTTCTTATAAGCTAAGTATGTTGTTCTTTAAGTCTTGACGTTCAGTTGCTAGCTTATTTAGCTTTCTAATCTCTTGAGTCTTTGCAAAAACCGAAGAGAATCTGTTTCTTGTAACTGACAGTGTTGGATATTTCTGATATCATTGTTGAACAGCTTCCAGCTATGTTGATATCAAGGGGAAGTGTTTTTTCGTTGTATTCAGAGAAATTCCAGACATTAGCCATGCATTAACAGCTGCATCTGGGTAATGTCTTGTTGTATAAGAAAAAGTTGATGAAATATCATTTGCTGAATGTATTTGGTAGACTAGAACTTATAGACCATTAGATCTGTACTTCATTAGAACAAAATCTTTTGCATTGTACACAGTTAGATATTTTTTTCCAGGTGATATCCACTCTGCTACTCAGTCATAACCAGAGATTGTATTTAATCTGTTGTATGAAATATGTAGTGTTTTCTTTGGCATTTAGTCCATAGATCATTTTTGGTTAAGGTGGTGTCTAGTGAATGATGTATTGTTTTGTGCCTGTCTTGTATTATTATTATTATTATTATTATTAATGTTATTATCATTATTATTATCATCTGTACAATTCTTTGCTCCCTAATTAGTCACATGTTTTCATCTGGAACTAACTACCCTTGTAAAATGGCATTCATTTGAAAACAGATATTTTCTTCATGTGGTTCTTGTAATTTGTATAATTCTTGTAATGTTTAGTGAGATCTATAAATATCTATCTGGAAGAAATTAAGGAAAAGACTTCAGCTATATTTTCCCTTTTGTTTACAGTTTTGGTAAACATTGTTTATTTGCTAATAAGCAGTAAGGACATGCTTAATTGAATTAACATGGTTTGGGTGGCAAGTTTTTTTTGAGGACTAAGACAGATATCTTACTTTTTATCATTTTTTGCTTGCTGATATATTTCCAGTTTTGATTCCTAGGTAACAAATCAGCAAATTTTGTTATACAAGGATTGTCAGTTAGTGGAATTTATGGATAGAAGTTGGAAATTTGATTCGTTGATGTTGGGGGCCTCAAGACCTAAATTGAAGGATATTGTTTCAAACCATATTGGCAAAGCCAAAGACCTTGCAGGTTTTTTGTGTTTCAAGATGTGTGGAATGTATCCCCACAGGTAGCACAAACTGCCCACTTGAAGCAATAACTATTCATATGAGGATTATTTGCATTAGCTATTATGGAACATGGAAAAGAAAAGGAATTGCTTACCTTACATTGTCTATATGTATTTTTGCAGCTCAAGAGCAATTCCAGTTCAAGCTGTAATCCCTTTGGAATGAATATTGCCAAGGGGCGTGTGAAAAATAGTAATTTATTATATTTTCAATTTTGAACTTATGATACTTGTGGTATCTTAAACTATATGCAACTAATTTACAAACACCCTAATTTGCAACAGGACTTAAGCCAGAGTGCAAAAGAAGGAAAAACTTAGTAAAAAAAGGCAAACAGATGGACTGAAATTGGTTGTACATGTAAGTAAGCATCTCATGGAGAAAAACATTTTCGTTTAGCTAGCCAATTTTTTGAGCACTTGTGTGGAACGTTTGCTGGGATTGCGTTTGATATCTTGGGCTTGGGGACTGTTGAAATAAGGAAACATTAGAATCCTCTTAAGTATGGATAGAAGTGAGATGGATTGCATTATTGATAAATGGACTTCAATTTAAAGGTCACTACAGGCAAGTCAACTGACTGAGGTCATGGATCATGATGCTCAAGGCAAAAGTAGACTACCTCTGTATATTTTTAAAAGCTTTTTTATGCTTTTCACAACAATATAGAAGGCGTCAAATAGCTAACAGGAGAGGTCTTCTCTTTATTTTGCGTATTTGGAACCATGCCCTAAGACATTATTTTGACTTGCATTGAAGCTGCCAAATTTTGAAGTTGTCACCCTCCAAAATCCATGTTTTTGTAGTATGTTAATGATCTATTCACTACTTCAATAACAAAATTTAGGGCCTGAAATTTTTAACTTACCATTCTATGATCAATTTCATTTGGTCTGTGGTCAACATGAAGGAATTTGTTTACCAAATAAAACAAGAGTCCCTCCATTTTTAAAATGCTACAATTGTGATGCAAATCGAGACCCATTTCGGCTTATGTTTGGTGTAAAACGGTGTGAAGATTTTCTTTGTTTCAGGCCATTGTTGTTGTGAGCTGCATTGTTTGGATTTTCTTTGTAATCTTTTGTTACGTCACTGGTGCGTTTTACACCGAACATAAACCCCCATTTCAAGGTATTCATGTAAAAATCTATGTAGTCAATTTCAGGTGTACCCAAGCCAAATTCAACCCCAAAATGCATTTTTTCAAAATGTGGGCTCTTGCATCAAAACAGTACTTATTCTTTGACTGCAAATGAAGCATGATTTTAGGTAGTCTGGATAACAGATCAACCATGTCACAAAATTGATGACCATTTACTTATTGGAAATAAGTGGGAAATCAAAGAAAGTGGAACTGTCTTTTTCTGTGCTACTTTCATGGTAGCAATGATTAACTTTCATTACATACTGAAATGTAATTTGTATCTTCTAGATGCTTTAGTTTCACATTCGGTTTCAAGCTCTCTTGTTCAACATCAGATGCATTGTCCCAATGTTGACAATATCCTACTTTCCCTGAAAGGGTCTGTACCCTTTGCGAGCAATTCTTTATCCATATGCAATTAATTGCATAAGCAAATAATAAAATTAACAAAAATCAAATTGGATTGGGGGCAAACCATTCTATTCAAAAGAAAGGGGCAGTGATTTAGTCTAGACAATAATACTTTTGTTTCAAGTGTGGTACATCTGTTTATATGCTGGCAAAGATAGGATGCATAATTTTGCGTTTATGTCTACCCAGCCTCCTTCATTCGAACAATATAAAGAGCACTGAGGTCAGATGGTTAAGTTAAGGTGGATGGTTTCAAAAATGGATTGAAAGCCTTCGTTAGTTTGAACAGTTATTGGCTTGAAGGAACTGAACTAAATTTGCAGGTTTTGAAAAAAAAAACAGTCTATATTAGTCTGTTCTAGATTCTTCACCAATATGACTTCATGTCATAGATCTCTTTTGGAGACTGAGTGGTAATGAAGTCCGTTCCGCGATGAATTAACAGCATGGCAAAGCCGCTTAATCGATATTCTGTCATTGATGACCGAGTCCATAGCTAAGAGGGCGTGGGGTTGAGAAGGAGCGTTCGCAACTGACGCTTCCGACAGGTGTGTTTAGAAAGATCGACAGCACCTTGTGAACGGCGGGAAATTCTTGCGGACGGCAATCAGGCACTGCCCCCTCTTGTTCTGACTCTGACTCCATCGCGTGTTTCATCCTCCACCTTGCCAGGTTTGCGTCACAATTAGACTTCTCCGGGAAGTCTAGATGCTTAGTAGTTCTTGATCTTCTTGATATGCCTCTCAGTTAACTTGGTCAAGTACAAAGGGAACGGGTTTTGAGGGGCTACCCTAAAACGCTGCATGGCGAAATGAAGGAACGGCGGAAAATAACCCCAAATCCTAAAAGAAGGGACGGCGGAAAATCACCCCAAACCCTAAACGATGAATGGCGGAAAATTACCTAAAAGGAGGAATAGCGAAAAAATGGCAAAAAATAATAATAATAATAGAGGAATAAAAATACACTTAACATCTTCATGTATGTGTTAATCGTCAAGTGGAATTTTAAACTCGCTCACCACGACGATCCGATTCTTTACTCGAAATCTCACCTGCTTGGGACAAAACAAAATCATGCATTCTTTCATAAGAAAAAAAGTACGCATTTCTAACAGAGAGCAAAATGATACAGAAAACCCTTGGGCTGCGGCATTAAATATAAAATGTTAATGTGGCTGTGACGTATGAAGGTGGGAAATCCAAATGAAGACGGTGGGATTCAAACAAAGTTTTTCAGCTTATATTTTCACTTTCTAAAGTGGGGGAAATTAACTGGAGGAAAAGCAAACGAATCAAGCCTCCATGCAATAGCCTAGTCACGTGAGAACGGAAGTACTATCAACTTAATTAACTAACATTATTATTCATTCAAAATATTTCCCCGATTCTGATTGGCTAAAAGCACACGTTTAATTCACCATAACCAGTTACTGATGACCAAATTTGAAAGAATTTTGACTTAAACGAGGAAACGACGTCAAAAATGCAGCGTCTTCGCAGGTTAATGCACCGTTAACCGAGAAGACCTGGGGACGAGCTTGTGTTATTTTGTTGTTTTGTTATATTGCTGGTGGGTGTGAAGTTTGTGAAAAGAAAGCTCATTTTCTCCTTTAAGTGTTTTGAAAATATTTTGATAAATAATAAAGCAATTAATGAATTCGGCTATCGTAGGATATTAAGAATTAAGCGGATCTCGGAAGGGTGTTATCCACCTCGGCCTACGGCCTCTGTGGATAACACCTTCCTCGATCCGCTTAATTCTTCATATCCTACTCAGCCTCATTCATTAATTGCTAATTAACACGGCTGGCACGGCAATTGCCACGTCGCAATTACACTCGCGCCACATGCAGATAAATTTTGTCCTCGATATTGACCCAGAGTATAGCTCGTCTCGTAATTGTTGGATTCTATGGCTTTTAAATTGCCCTCCCTAAATGGGAGGGTAAATTCCGAAAAACCCTCTATCGAAGATTATGCGAGCCTAACACTGTTTGACTTTTTTGTCCAATCATCGATTAAATAAACAAGTTAAGTTTTTATTTTGCTGTTATCTGGCATGAATGGTGGTGACCGTGTAAGGACTGGTTACTGAAAAGATTAATAATAAAAAAATAAGTTGAAGGAGAAACGTGAATCTCTGCAGACGTCTTTTGCAGTGTCCTTCGGTATCCTTCGGAAGGGGACGAAGTGTGGGAATATGAAAAAAACAGCTAAACTGATAAAGACAAACAGAAGTCAAAATTCATGTCGTTTACGCCCCACCGAGCGGAAATTGACGCTAGCCCTTGAAGACAAGACCTCACAAATGTTACACGAAAGACTCTCCAAAAACTAAAACTAAAACATCTTGTCGGGAGGTGAGAATTAATTGTCTTTTTTCTTCTTATGTTTTTTGTTTTTATTATTATTTTAGGGTTTCCAGTAATTTTCCCCCGTTCCGTCAGTTTATACTCGACTTGCTGTATTTTATGCTACCTTACACAATGCGACATCCAACGGTGTCTATTGTACATGGTACTTTTTGTTTTTCAAATTCAATATCACCTATTTGTGTTGCCAAATTGACGATTTTCTTCTCTTTTTATAAAAATGTCAACAAAGCAAGTTTCGGCTTCCGATGCTTTGTTTTCAACATCCAAGTTCACGGCTTCGTTCGACATCCTTCCGCAATCCATTGAGAGAGGACATCGCAGGCGCAGCTAATCTCCACCCATATCCCCACGGTAACTGTGGCAAAAAGCCCTCTAGTAGAGTGGAGTAGAGAGAATAATCCTACCCCATGACGGTCGCATGTTTGTCTTTTTAAAATGAGCGGAGGACTAAACCGCCTCGCATACCAGTGTTCTACACGCTTACAAAAATTCACAAACCAACTCCGGTTGGAAGACCCATAATATCTGGGTGTGATGGTCCGACAGAGAGACTGTCTGCATTTGTAGACAAACTCCTTCAACCCATAGCAAAAGAACAGGAGTCTTATCTTAAAGACTCGACGGACTTCATCAACTTCATAGAAAAAACGAGAGTACCAAGGAACGCTGTCCTTGTGTCAATGGACGCGACAAGCCTATAGACAAATATACCTCAAGAGGAGGGGATAGAAACGGTATGCAACGCATACGAATCTTACTATGAAGGAGAATCCCCCATCCCAACACAATATTTTAAAAGAGCGCTCGAACTTATACTTCAAGAAAACTCACTCCAGTTTACTGGAAAAAACTACCTCCAAACACATGGAACAGCCATGGGTACAAAAATGGCAGTCGCTTTTGCCAACATCTTTATGGGAAAGGTAGAATCTCAAATTTTAAATCTAAGTGCTCAAAAACCACTCGCCTGGAAAAGGTATATTGACGATATATTCTCTATCTGGACGAAGTCACGCAGTTCATTGAACTAGTAAATAGCCACCATCCCACTATCAAGTTCACGGCTGAAGTTTCTGACACGGAAACAACGTTCCTCGACACAAAAGTTTACAAATTTGCACAAAAGTCTATACTAGACATTAAAACTCATTTCAAAGCAACTGAACTGACATTTCATGTTTACTGTAGGTAGTGTCGGTCGACACTATCGGTCGATATATCGACCAACACTCGGTCGGTATATCGGCCGAGTAGCGGTCGCCACTCGGTCGACACATCGACCGAGTGTTGGTCAAGTATCAGTCGAGTATCGATCGAGTGCTAGTCGTTTATCGGCCGATATTTCGGCCGATATGTGTGTCGGCCGATACTGTTTTAATCTCGTCGACACTCGGCCGATACCTTATCGATACTTAACCGATAGTCTGCCGATACCTTACCGATACGCGGTCGAAACTCGGTCTCGGTCGTGTACAGCTTTCAAACCAATAGTTAACCGACACATCACCGGCACTATCGGCCGATAAATGGACGCTCAAAAGAAAGATATCGACCGATAGTCGACCAATAGCAGACCGATACTCGACCAGCACTCGGCCGATATTCGACCAACACTCGTCCGATATGTCGACCGAGTGTCGAACGCTACTCAGCCGACATATCGACCGAGTGTCGACCGATAGTGTCCACCAAGTGCCGACCGATAGTGCCGACCGACACTACCTACAGTAAACATGATCCCATTTCAGTACACGCATTTCTCGAGTTCCCACCCACCAGGGGTCAAAAAGGGCTTCATCAAGGGCGAAGCATTCAGACTTCTCCAAACTAACTCCTCTGAAGCAGCATTCAAAACTGCTATTTCACAATTTAAAACAAACCTCATCGAAAGAGGGTATCCTGAAACTCTTGTTTCAACAACTCTCGCAGAAATTACATTTGAGGAGAGAAAAGCTGCCCTACAACAGAAACGTAAACAAGACATGCCAATCTTGCCTTTTGTCACACAATACAGCCCATCAGTGCCTAACTTAAAGCAAATACTTACGCAGAACTGGCACTTAATTCAACAACAACCATTGCTTAGAAGAATATTCAAAGATCCCCCTATTGTCTCGTACAAAAGGGGCAGATCCCTAAAGGATACACTCGTTAGAGCAAAGCTATAACCGGCTATTACACGTGGATGGGAGTTGTGCAGGCCTGTCACCCCATTGTTATCACCTTTACCATTTCACTGTAATGTTGTGTTGCGTACGTTCCACAGTCTAGGAACCGCCATGTTGAAAAGAAAAACATGCGACCATCATGGGGTAGGATCATTCTCTCTACTACACTCTACTGGAGGGCTTTTTGCCACAGCTACCGTGGGGATATGGGTGGAGATTAGCTGCGCCTGCGATGTCCTCTCTCAATGGATTGCGGAAGGATGTCGAACGAAGCCGAATACATGAACTTGGATGTTGAAAACAAAATATCGAAAGTCGAAACTTGCAATGTTGAAATTTTTATAAAAACGGAAGAAAATCGTCAATTTGGCAACACAAATAGGTGATATTGAATTTGAAAAACAAAAAGTACCATGTACAATAGACACAGTTGGATGTCGCATTGTCACAAGGTAGCATAAAATACAGCAAGTCGAGTATAAAATACAAAGATCGAATTTTGGCGGAAATGGACCTCCATAAATGACTGTATACAGGAGCCCATTGCTAGACAGGACGCCTTTCATTGTGCGATGCCGGATCTCGGCTGCCGGTCTTTAAGGGACGGACTATTAGAAAAGTGATGTGGGGGGGGGGGTGGGGAAAAAACCCAAACAAATTCATGCAAGGCAAAATGCCAAAAAAAAAATTCATGCAAAGAAGAAGGTAAAAAAAAAATTCATGCAGAAGGAAGGTCCAATTGTGACTTTTCCACACGTAGTAAAAAAAATTCGTGCAGAGAGGTTCACCTGAAAAAAAATTCGTGCAAGCTGAAAATTCCCCACCCCCCCCCCCATCACTTTTCTAATGGTCCGTCCCTAAGTCTTGCACGGATGTTATTGCCTGGGCACAACCTCGTTCCCAGGGTCTCTCCTCTTCCCGCCCCCTGGAGCGAGAGAGAGACCCTGGTAAACGCTGGTCACGTGTCTCCCAGTATAAAAAATTCCCCAGGAGGGGTCCCTGTTTTTGGAAGGTTTGTCGCCTCCAATTTTTGTAAACACCATGTGTTACAGCAGTCTTTACTTCGCGATCGTTAGCAGCAGCCATTGGAATATAAATCTCAAACCCAAAGAAGTCCTGTGCTTGGAGGCAATTTTCTCTGGAAGAGAAACTATAGGTCTACTGCCAACAGAATAAAGAAAATCGATCATCTTCCATCTTTTACCCGGGCTTTTCTTGGACAAAATCAACTCTCGATCGACGTATCAGACAGGCTCGCCAATCCATCCCGTCATTGTTGTCGTTTCGCCGTTGAACTCTTTGATAAAAGGCCAGATCAGAAGAAGTACACAGGGAAACGTGAAAACGGCTAACCTTAATGTAAAGAAAGGCCAAAAACAGTAACGATCTAGAGCTAGGCAAGACGAGCGAGACGAACTCCTCTGGCGAAATATGACAATTTTCACACATCTCGAGGCTGTTTTATCTTGCAAAAACGGGATAGAGCTCTTTCAAAGCACGCCGTATCAAGGAGGCTTTCAAGCGATAGTTATTGATGAAGCTCATTGTAGTCTAGAACGGTAATTGTGTCTATTATACTCACTATAAAATTAGCTAAGCGTGACAACAATAAACTTACTGTCAACAAAAGTAAACTTTAAATTGTGATTGTTGTTGCGAAATGCGCACGATAAAAAAAAATTCAGGATACGGAAAATCGATCATCTTCCATCTTTTACCCGGGCTTTTCTTGGACAAAATCAACTCTCGATCGACGTATCAGACAGGCTCGCCAATCCGTCCCGTCATTGTTGTCGTTTCGCCGTTGAACTCTTTGATAAAAGGCCAGATCAGAAGAAGTACACAGGGAAACGTGAAAACGGCTATCCTTAATGTAAGAAAGGCTAAAGACATTGACGATCTCTCTCTCTCTCTCGCTCCAGCGAGCGGGAAGAGGAGAGACCCTGGGAACGAGGTTGGCCTTGGCGGCGTGTCTTTAGGAAGTTAGTCATCTTTTCCTCTGAAAGTTGGCGTTCTTTACTGCGCGCATGGGCGTCAAGGCGCTCACCACCTGCTTTCTTCCAGTTTTTGAAGCCCTTTGGGATGAATGGCGATTCATTTGGACCAGTATTGGAGGAAAACGGAGGAAAAACATATACAACAGATCATAGTGAGCTGTGTCATTTGTAGTGCTTCTCCATCCATGATACTATGAAACACCTTCCGGTTCCTGTCGGCAACTTGAATCCGTGCGGAAAGCTAACCTTTATGGTAAGAAGCTCAAGCTTTTGGTCGTCTGACAAAGTTTTACCGGATGGTGTGAAAGTAGATAGAAAGCTTGAAAACACTTCTATCTTGGCGTTTATTCCTAGCATGTTACTGGTCCTAACATATTATAAGGCAACAAGAAAATAAAAGTACTGTTTTGTGTTAGAAAAGAAGTCTGTATCTAGACCAAGGGCTACGGCCGAAGAAAGAGAGCTATTAGGTTTCAACGGTGTTAGCCTTTTATCCAGCCAATCTTGAAAGCTCTGCCAGAAGAGCGCGGTCGGCCCCGCTGGACCAGAAAAGGCGGGTAAGAGGTTCCCTCTCATCTCTACAAAAAGTACAAATATCATCTTGCCTGAGACCTATTTTGTTTAGGAAATCATTTGTTGCCAAACGTTTGTGAAGGGGCTTAAAACTTCCGCAATGTTTCAGTGTAGGTAGTGAAAAGGGAGTTTGTACACAGCCTTCCAGTTGATCAAATTACATCAGGGAATACTGCTGTCAGCAAGCCATTTACTTTGAGGTTTTCTACGGTTAGTGCTGCTCTGTGTAGATCTGACACGCTTCTCGGATAAACTATTCTGTTGTTGACATCATCATCATAATCATCATCTTTAGTATAATCCACAAATAAGTTTAGATATACAAACTACAAATTGTCCTAATTTCCTTTTAAAGAGTGCAGGATTTTAATGGACGACACAACACCATAAAAAGGGAGGAAGTTAAGTTTGATACCGAAACATTCCTTGAGTTCGGAAAAGGATAGAAATGTGTTTTCGTTTCTTATCAAGTCAAGGACGGAAATAGAGGGGGGGGTGGCGAGGGGGGTGCGGGCCCCCCTTTTTTCCTTGCATTTTTAAAGCGTTTTTGTAACCAACAATACCAAGCCGTCTCGCAATGCTGTATCCTCCATCTCCCAAAACTGAATTTTTCATTCGAGGTGGGGAGTGTTGGGGGGTATCATTCGGTCCCCTCTTTCTGAATTTTCTGCATCCCCCCCTTTGTGGATTCCTCGAGCGGACCATGACTTATAAAAGATTGGCTTGTTCTTAACCTTTACAAGGGAATTGTGCCATAAACCTAGTGAGAAAAGATGATCAATTGATTCAAATACTATCATCAAAACTAATTTCTGCCCATATTTGCAAAATTTCAGCCATAAAGAGGTCTTCAGTAAGTTAATGTATTTAGACGGGTCCTTTCTGTTGGGGTTACCTCGAAAGAGCTCTGTTCCACCATTGATTGCCAGACTTTCTTTTTTTATATCAACTGTCACACAACCTAACAGATCTTTCTGTAACTCACTTGAAACCAAATTATGAGAGAAAAACCCGCGGGAGTCACGATTTTAAATTTGTAGTCCCCAGGGCAACAACATGCGTTTTTAAACTTTCTTTTCTCCCCGCACGTTAAGTGAATGGAACTTTCTCCTTAAAGATATAGTTTATGCGCAATCAATACATAGTTTCAAATTTAAATTAATTAAATTAATCATAGATTATGATTGTTTTAAAGTTGGTGTGATATCTAAGATTTTTACCGACTCAATAAAATGTAGATGTATATAAACACTCTGACAGACAAAGAGTTCTTTGTTCCAATGTCAAGACAATAGAATAACTTGGCAGCTGACAATGGCTGAATATGAAAAAAAAAAAGATCTAAGACCGAAACTAGATGAAACACTGAATAAATAGATATTTTTGCGAGAACAGAGTATTATTATTATGAATATCAAAGTTAAAGCTAAATGATTCTGAGAAGTACATAGGAAAAAAGCCATTTGACATTTGAACACAGTCACACATCAATGAAAATCCCATCTGGGGGTTAGACACCCAACCGAGTCTTTTGAATAGAATCTTTCATCTTTTTACAATTCTGTTGCGAAGTATGATACGAGCTCCTCTTTCCTGTAGTCGCATTCTCGCAGTCTCGCAAGACATCTGTATTGGTCCTAACCACATCGCAGTATTCAAGAAGTGGTTGATAAGCGCAGTGTAGAGTTGTCGACAAGTGTCCTCGCTACGATATTTTCTAATTCTACTTAGTAAGCTCAATCTATGAGAAACTCTACTAGCAACGCTGTCGATGTCCCGGGGAAGGGGGTACTCCCTATAATGGCCTATACGGGGAGGCTCCGCCCGAAAGGGGTACCTTTTTCACGCTTGAGGTATATGAAAGGGTAGGGATTTCACGAGTCGAACTATATGAAAGAATAGAGAAATCTGTCATTTAGGTATTTAAAAGGGCCTTTCATTAAAATATTTCGAACACACATACCTTATGGCTGTACTCTTTTAATCTATCGAAGGAAAATTACAAGAAGATTTCCTGTTTTAGCGATTTATTGACACGAAGGGCCAGTAGAGCATAAAAAAATGAAACTCGTTGGGTCCGCATTACAGTCTAGCTACCGCGTGCTTGGTGGACTTCGGTCAACAAGTCACACATTCGTCTTTACTATTCACTTCATCTTGTCAACACCTTCTCTAGTACAACTTGAACACCCTGCTTAGTCAAGGTACGCTTGATTTCAGTCGCTTGAAAGGAATACTATTTTCCAACGGAAGGTATACGAAGGGGGTACCATTTCTCAATGGTTTCGGAAATGGGCCAGTAATCCACCGCAATATTCCGAACTGATTAAATTTCCCGTTTATTTCGCCGAATATTTCTCTCACAAACTCACTACATAACAACTGCGTAATCCCTCTCCTCGCGTCCCGCGTGCACTAAAAACAAGAACTCTTTATGATACGCGATACTATGATTGAAAGGTAAGATCATCTTTCTCCATGGTGAGCCACCAAAGCTGTCATATGTCAACACTGACACTATCTTAATTTAATCAGGAATCTAATCACGGAATAATTTCCGTCAAATGGAAGGTACGCGAAAGTGGTATCTTTTCCGCCAAAAATGGTATATAAAATGGGAAGGGGTCGTACTCCGTGCGGAGTCTCCCCGTATTAAATTTTTTTGAAGTACCCCCCCCCCCCGGGGTTAATGTGATGGTGCCTAAAAACACGTAAAACAAGATACTTCATAGTGTCCGTGTTATCCAAGATGCTAGTCAAAAATGAAAGACCAAACGACTCATGACATCTAGCGAGTTTTTGCCTGCTTCCAAAAAGCATGGACTTTGTTTTCTTACTTTTAATTACTTACCATGTCGTTTCAGAAAACCTTGGAAAATCCCACAGGCAGCCCATCACAGCCTGGTGTTTTGTTCGGGGGCTCATCTAAGGCTTGTTTCTTCCTTAGTTAAGAGGCCTTTGCACTTGTCTTTGTCCTCAGAAATTAATACCTTTTTGGGTAGCGTTAGAGAAGAAGATATTTTGGGTTTGGTTATGATCACGAAGCTGATGTTCAGTTAGAACTAATGTTTTTGCAAAAGGATTCGCATGTAGTCCAAATTTCTTTATCAGACGTGACAAATTCGTCGTCACTGATCTTTATTTGAGTAATTACACCATTTTAGTGTCTTTCTTCGAGGTTTAAAAAATACTGTATTCTTCTCACCCTCATAATACCATCTGCATTTAGATCTTAAGATTGCACCCTTTTTGTGTTCTAGTATTTGTTCCAATTCTCTTTTATTTTCCGTTTCTTGGTTTCCAAAGTCATCTCCTGAATTACGTTCAATTTCTTTTTTAACCAGTTTATTGTCTTTTCCACTTCTTCTGCGTCCCTTGATATATTAGTTTTTTCTCTTTCGCATTTAGAATAGACTGCTATGCTAGACTCTGACTTTGAGTTTGATCATCTCCCAAGCTAAGGCGGCACTGACAGAATGTTCGTGGTATTCCTTTTGGACGGTTTGATTGTTTCTTTAATTTGATTTACGTACTTTTCTTCATTTAAAAGGGACGCGTTTGATTTCCAAAATCCTGGCCCTCTTGGGTTAGAGTGAAGCGCCAATTTTATGGTTATCATGGAATGCTGTATTTCAAAGCCAGCCAAAAAGTCAGCATTTGTAACACTGCATGCATGTTAGAATCAAGCTTACAAGAAAAAAATATATGGCAATGAATTTCAGGTTTTTGACCACGCCAAGTGTATCTGCGGCTTTCAGGATTTAAACGTCTCCATGCATCTACCAAATCTAGTTCGGCCATGTAGTCTTTAAGTGCCGGCGGCTTTAGTTGCCTTAGGGTGCGTTCGATTGGCAAATCCGGATTTAGATTTTCCAAATCTAAATCCAGATTTGCCAATCGAACGCGAAATTCGTCCTCAGGGTGGATTTCAATTAAGAAATCCAAATCCGGATTTTTTGGATTTCCCTTTTTGTCGTTCGATTGGGAAATCCGAAAAAGGATTTGCTAAACTGTTCTCGTGAACAGCGGACTATCTGAGTGCGCCAATGCATACGCAAAATTAGCACAAGATAGTCCGCTGTTCACGAGAACAGGTTAGCAAATCCTTTTCCGGATTTCCCAATCGAACGACAAAAAGGGAAATCCAAAAAATCCGGATTTGGATTTCTTAATTGAAATCCACCCTGAGGACGGATTTCTCGGAGGTGAAATCCGTTTTCGGATTTCGCGTTCGATTGGGAAATCCGGATTTAGATTTGAAAAATCTAAATCCGGATTTGCCAATCGAACGCACCCCTAGTGTGCGTTTTGGCAAGGCCACCTCTCTTATCAATTGTCCATATCTACAATGTAAATACCGGAACCGTGGAAGAGGCACATATTTTCATATCGCTACCCCTCCCACTTTGTTTGACAAGCCACTCCCACTTTCTTTGATTGGTCTAAGCGTCAACACGTAATCATGAGGTAATGTGAATAAGAGGCTCATGAAAACAAGTTTTCAGCTTTACGGGTTCACGATGGAAAAGTACGAGCTTAAGGTAAAGGACCAAAAGAGAAATGAGTAAACTCACCCTGTGTTTGTCATGGGCGCTATCGTGCACACAGTGACTGTGGTCCAATTGTTGGAATTCTTTGACAAAAAAGGGCGCGGCATAACCAAAAAGGGTGCGGCAGCGATATACAAATTTGCGCGCATTCCACAGCTCGGTGATCTCAGTAATATATCTGATACTAAACCAAAAACGTCACCTCAAAATATAACTTGGTTCCATCATAAGTCATTCGCGATTATTCAGTCTCGTTTACGTCCAACAAAATGGGCGAAGTATCCTAAAAATAAATTGGTACGAGCGGTTTCAGAGTGAAAATAGAGAATAAAAGATTCTCTGTTACATGCTTACGTTGTGATCAAAACCTCATATTTGGTGATTTCATGTCGTCGTTTTGAAGAGGACCGCTAAGATACTTGCTAGAATCTGTGCTACACGTGCAGCACTGTTATACATGCTCTTTTAGCTAGTGATATTATTGTTTTGTGGGGTTGTCATAGTCGTAGCCGTCGTCGTTTCTTTAACTCCCTATTATTTTGTGTACCGTGGGTTTCCTAGGTTCTGTCCTCGTGTACCGGTACACAAGAGCTGATACCATAGACCAAACATTACAGCTGACCTAAAAAAAGAGAATACAATGGTTGTTCCGTGTACCGGTATTCGAGAACAGAACCGTTCCCTGGAGCAAATAAATTGAATAATTTTTCGCCGGACCCCAGTTAAAAGTTTCCCTTCTTTTTAATTGGTGTATTGAGCCAGAACATACTTTAAGATCCATTATAATCAAAAGTTATTTCTATTGATAAACTATAGGCAGTAAAATGGAATTGGAAGAGCATGAGGGAGACAGAGAAAAACAAGCCATGTATGATCCCGAAAAAGGAAAAGTAACCAGTCCAGACAACGCGTTTTGAGCCAACAAGCTACTCAAAAGCACCAACTCGAACACAAAACCTATTACCATATCAGTAAAAAATCAAAATGTTGGAATGAGGTCCTGATGTCTTTTAAAGGTGTTAATTACAGAAGTTACAGGATTTCTATCACCTAAATGGAAAAGGTATTTTTCCTTTTGGGAGCTAGACTTTTAAAAACCGTTTCAAGAACTACGGGAAATTTGCGTAAAATAGTGGTTTTCTCATAACCTGGCTTATTTGAAGTAGTCTGGAATATTGTCATGGTCATAATTTTCGCTGTTTACACAAATTAGCACTTAACTTTTGCATTTCTCAGTCCATGCTCACCTCGGTCTTTCATCATTGCCTTGATCAGCTTGCTTCTTTCTCCTTAAATCGCTTTAGCAAAGTCTTTCGTAATGTATGCATTTGTAAGTAATGGATTGCTTTATCTTACCTTTCCTCATCTGCTAAAAGACATAAACGAAATAGGGGGTGATTAAAATAACAAACGAATGCCAAATAAAATGGCAAACGCTTGCGAGCCCGTTTGTCACAAAGAGTGAAGCAGTTAAACAAGCGAGGACAACCGAGTGAAAACTGGAGGGGAGACACCCACTTGTCGTAATTGAGTTCGACGTTAGGAGCGAGAGGTCTGGGCATGAGCATTCAGCGGAAAGAAACTCGATTTTTTGGTAGGTTGGGTCAGGTACTGGATACGGAAATATGTCATCGACTTCATGCGTAAGGTGCGCACGCATCTGAAAGGATCAGAATGCGTGCGCACATTTTTTCTTCCACTTGCAAAGAAGAAACTAAGCTCTGTTTATTTTCCGAACGGAGACTCGCGATGCTTTTCAAGTGACGTACACTTTTGCGCTCTATCAATAAGCGGAAGGCTGATCGCAGGTTACTCTACTCGGTAAGTCACCTGTCATGCGACCGTCTTGCAAGTAAGAGGGAGAATTTTTACCGGTACTAGCCATGCTCAGTCGCATGACGTATTATAATCCGTCAAGTATTCAAGTATTTCGATTGTAGACAAAGGCGATATGAATTCAACAGGAATCAAGGTCAAACATAACTCCTTTGGGCACTTGGCTGGAGGAGTAAAGAAAACCACTACTGTCTCCTCGTTTTCCACTGAAGGAACCTCCATTTCTGAAAAAAAAGAAAAAAAAAACATTCGAATGCACTTACTAATCCCTGACTACTCCCAGTGTTTTAATCATAGTGTAATACACGGCTTAGGCTTCTTTATTCGCTCCGCATATGTAACTCTCGCCATACAGCATTGAACATTTGATATTCAGGGATCATACACGACGTAGATTATAGTCCGCATGCGCAGTTTCAACATTCCGTTGAAAAATTAAAAATGGCGGACCAAACGAAGCGTGAGAGGCGACCGCCAAAACGGCTTATCAACGATTATCAGGCAGTGTGGTTTAAAAAGAGAAAACCAAAACCTGCCAAAGACAATCAATTGTACGAAGTCGAAGTTGTAGAGGTGGATAAAAGCAAGAACCGAGTGAAAATTCATTACAAAGGTTTCGGTGTGGAGACGGATGAATGGCGTGACTTGAATGAAAATGCATTTCCTTTAGTATGACTCGAGAAAGCACCTATCCCCGAGTGTAGTTCTCTTGTAGATAGAATGAACAGCTTTCATAGTCAAGTCTACAGGGAAGTAAAGCGCAAACTATGGTCTGGGCGTCGTGAAGATCCAGATGTAAGAATTGAAGTAAATGTCAATTTTGATGTATTCAGTTCAGGGCTTGCTAAGACCGGAAAGAGGACCCAAGTAAGAGGGAGGGAGGTGTATTCAGTGGCTCATAATCATGATTTAGATGATATACTTGGATTGAAATGGAATGAGAGAATCTTTAATGAGAATGGTGATTTTGCATATGTGGTAAATGGAACAGTTAAATATTGGATGACTAAAAAAGAGAGATTTTAGAGTTTAAGTATATTTGAGGAAGGCTTGTATGATCAGAGATTGAAGACTCGCACATGTTGGTGTTTACATTTGATCGGGGAGATGGCAACAGGACACAGTATCACAGTGTTTTTAATTTTCATGAGACAAAATTTCTGATATTTAATTAATTGATCAATATAACAATAGCTACACTGTATGGCTACGGCTTGAGTATCCACCTTTGGACTTTGAATTAGAGCATATTTCAACAATATGTCTATTGGACTCAGTTTTCATCAAACACTAATACACCAACTGTTGTATGTAACAAGAAAAGTTGTTTGAGCACATTAGCTCCTCTGTGGTTGGTGGATCAAAAATAGTCTTTGGATGCTCTGTCATCAAATTTTTCCATTCCTTGCTGTGTGTAATAGACAATGTTTCTGTATAATTTGAGAAACTCAGGAACATGAGCATTTAGGGCATGCATATATGGGGTGACATCCTTGGCTTGATATATGGCTAGGAAATTGTTAAACCAGCTCTTAACCTTGCTTTTAAACTGCATAATTTCAGCATCAGAGGGAAAATCAAGTTTTAAATCACAAACAATGTCCATGAAATCAGTCCAAAGGTCTTGAATGTTGTTACTGTTAATGTGATTAGGAAGAAGGGATGAAATTTCAATGTTTTGAAATACTTAGAGTTTGTCTGGGCCTGTTAGATCTCTATATTCTAGTTTTTTGGATTCCTTACCAATATGCCATTGAAAAGAAATGCCCATATTCTTAACCTGCCATATATTTATACTTATCTCTACACAATCGATCATTAATGTCCCTTTCTTCTCAATGCTGTCCTGTCTTCTCAACTCCCTGCTTAATAGTTCAATTAAATTGTCTGAAATCCTTTGGAAAAGATGTTAAGTGTCAATAATAACATCAAATGGAATGAATGAAAACAGAGGATCTTTTGCAATTATATTGTCTTGATTTGGCACATTTACTTACTTGTTTTAGTGTTTCTGCTCCCAAATTTATATCAGTTAGAGACCATTGTTTATCTGTTTCCCTCTTTGCAATCTTGAGCACTTGCACCAGATGTAGGCATAATCTTGATTTGTAGCCCCAAGGCCACAAACACAACCTAAGAATTTCCAATCCCCTCCCAGAAAGCACTCTATGTTATAAGTGCGATTGTCCACAGTGATTTTGTTTCGTAATGTCATTTCAGACCTGAAATCAGCAAGACTCTGCAGTAGAGTTTCATCTGCTTTGATTATAGCTAGCTGGATGTCGGTCGTTTCGCCTACAGGATGATTCGCCTACAAGTCGATTCGCCTACACTTGAGTCGATTCGCCTGCACGTTCTGAGACGTTTCGCCAGTACTCTGAAGTCGATTCGCCGGATCATGTATCTTATGGGGGGCCTCGACCGATATCTCGGTCGACACATCGACCGAGATATCGGTCGATGTGTCGACCGATACTCGACCGATACTCGGTCGATACGTCGACCGAGTCTCGATCGATACTCGACCGACACTCGGTCGACATACCACCGATATTGTCATCTGAGTGTCGACCGCTACTATCGATCGCCATAGTGTCGGTCGGTTATCGGTCAACTATCGGTCGCATGTCGGTAAACTATCGACCTTTGTCGGATAAGTTTTACAGTTCCTCGATCGACATATCGGCCGATATGTCATTTACAAGAGCAACAGAGAAAGCACGAGAGAGGAAAAATATGAGAGACTGGGTTATTCCCATCAACTTAATTGAAAAGTCAAGTTGTTTAATAAAAATAGATATTTTAATTTTTCCGGTCTCTATTTTCTGCTTTTGGTAGACGTTGTATTTACTTAAAACGTTTATAAATGGAGAAACATTTCCCTAAATTAATGAGATAATGACTTAAAAAACTCAAACAAAAAATTTTATATTGCAACAAAATTTTTTCAAGATTTTAAGACTTGAATCAGCCTGTAAAAAGTTGAAGTAGATAAGCATTCTAATTAAATCGTAATTATGACACTTAAATGTGTTATTTTTTTTATAGTAAATTACAACAAAAACAATAAACTGGCATGAAATACAGTAAAGCTTAAGATTTGCCTAAATTCTGCGATATTGTGTCTGAGCTTTTTAAAAACCGTCAGTGTCTTAACAACATTTCTCACTCACTAATATCGTTTCTGACACATATGCAAAGCAGACAATAAAAACCTGCAAACCACAATTACACTGTGGTTTGTAGTAGCCTCTAGAGTGTAATTACAGGGGATATTGCTCAGCAATGTCTTGCAAGATTCTTTGAAAGCAACCATTTGGGTGTGTAAAGCTTAAGATTTGCCTAAATTCTGCGATATTGTGTCTGAGCTTTTTAAAAACCGTCAGTGTCTTAACAACATTTCTCACTCACTAATATCGTTTCTGACACATATGCAAAGCAGACAATAAAAACCTGCAAACCACAATTACACTGTGGTTTGTAGTAGCCTCTAGAGTGTAATTACAGGGGATATTGCTCAGCAATGTCTTGCAAGATTCTTTGAAAGCAACCATTTGGGTGTGGTTCTCCATACCAACGTCTCCACATGAATTCCTGTAAATATTCTTGAAGAAAATTGCTATTACTGTTTCCCTTCATTATTTTTAGCTTTTCCTTTGCAGTACTCCAGTTGCTTTCTGCATTCTGTGTATGCGCACCCGTTGCTTGGTCCACAAAATTAATGGAATGATTTACAGTTTGGTGGTTTAAAGCCAGTTCCCTCTGAATTCTGTTATAAGCAGCCCACTGATCAGTGTGAACAATGGTACCAGGACTTACTCTTCGCCGAATTATTGGCAAAAGGGTGGCAGCATTTCTTCTCCTAACAAGCTGCAGATAAGGTCGTGCAGGTTGATGTTGCGTGTCGAAGAGGCCAAGCACCCATCTTTCACTTCTAGTTCGCCGTCCTCGATGAAACTGTTGTAACGAATTAAGAAAATGAAATAATATTATTTCATGATCCTTAGCTTTCATATGTTCAAATAATAATTTTGTATTAAAAAGTTTTTCATTCCTTCAATCCATTATCCTACAATTTCCAAACAAGTGCACGATCACAGGGAGCCCACACCCAAAACGCGACTATTCAATTGCAACAAGAGAGTATGAAGTCATACTCTCGTGACTGCAAACATAAAAAGATTTTTCTGGGAATTTATCTTTGCCACAATATAGAACTGAAATAAGTAAAAACAGTTTACATTCACATAAAATGTTATTGTCTGTCGTTTAGTACCTATCTTGAAGCATTTAAACCGCGTTTTAACGAGTATCACCAATCTTCTCTGACTTAACCTTAAATATGACAGGGGAGCACTACAAGGCAAAGAAAGGCCGACAATAGAACGCCTCAAATTTACTTTTATAATAATAATAATAATAATTATTATTATTATTATTATTATTATTATTATTATTATTATTATTATTATAACACTTTACAGTAGTAAAAAACACTGGTAAAAGCGTGGCCTTCTCTACACTAAAAATCCTAATCGCTAAAATTCAAATCTTCGCTGGTGGGAGGGGGCGTGCACATAACCTTTTTCCTTACTTTATGTCTTTCTGTACCTCCTATAAAGGACCTATTACCGGTCTCAACCTTGGTGGCATCCACGAGAGGTATAAGGGTGTCCTGGAGATCCTTGCACAAAAAGAATGCTCCCTAACAAAAGCCATGGCGCAATATGGTGTTCCAAGGAATACAATAAGGGACTACATAGGCATATGTGAGTTGAGAATAATTGACGCTGACAAGTACAAAACTGTTGTACAGCAGGCAACAGGAGAAAAGGGCAAAGCGTCAGTAAAATGTATTGAAAAACGTTGTAGGGCGGCCTTAGGCGAGTATCGAGCACAAGCCAATAAAATGAAAGCAGAAGGAAAACTGCTTCCCTTCTACCCCACCGAGGACTTTTACAACGCGAAAAACTAGTTTTTTTACAAAATTTTGGCTAGGGTGAACAATGGTAAAAACCCATCAAAACATTGGTGTGGATACGGTGAGGTGACCTTTGTAAAGACATTGGTGTGGATACGGTGAGGTGACCTTTGTAAAGAAACAGTCATTTTTGTGGGGGAGGGCGAGGGAGTTGGGAGGGGGAATGTTGGGTGGGGAGGGGGAAGCATAGGTGGAGAAGTCAACGCTTGTCTTGCATATTTTAGCGCATAAAAAGTGCCTCCCTAACAAAAGCCATTAAGCAATTTGGTCTGTCAAGGAATACAATATAAGAGACTACATTGGCATATGTGAGTTGAAAATAATTGACGCTGAAAAGTACAAAACAGTTGTACAGCAGGCAACTGGGGATAACAGCAAGGCGTCAGTAAAATATATTGAAAAGCGTTGTCGGGTGCCCTTAAGCGAGTATCAAGCCCAAGCAAATAAAGCCCTATGGCTCCCACGAAGTCTTGACTGTTTCTTTGTAAGTAGAAAAACGTATAGGGTACTGACCAATGTTTGACGTGTTTGGACCAATTTTTGCTTGACGTGTTGAGAGGCATTTTGAAATGTAGGCTAGTAAGTTTAAAGTACAATGCAATACAATGGGCACCATCTCCTGACAAACATTGTTCTGTTTTTTAGTAATTTTACCCTAATGAACGTAAAGAGGCTATCTGTACTAGAGCATACAAAATTGAAATTGTTTTTGAACAATCTCAACATTTAAAAGGTGTTCTTTTGACAATTTGTAAAGCGGTGACAGACCATTTGTCTAAATAAAGAGTTCATTCGTTAGTGTAGGTAGGCCTTTAGGTATAATTATTGACAACGATTGTCGACTACGAGTAGTCTCTAATTTTTCTCAGGGATAGAAAAGCGGGCGAAACACATGAAAGCGTGCGTAAGTCCACTCCCTCGGGGGGACGCGACGCAAGAGTAGAGAGAGAGAGAGAGAGAGTAAAAAAACCTTCACTAGTCCTCTACCCCTAAGAATAATTATAGACTACTCGTTGTTTGCCACGTTTGTGTGGATTGTTACGCGAAATGTTTGGCTAAAATTACAACTTTTCATTTAGTGGCTTCATTAGTTTTTACTTTCATAAATATTTGTATTTCAAGTTGGTTGTGGACATTTTAAAAATGATCTTCATTTAACGTTCGGGTTACGTCATAGCTTGCAAAACCCACAAATCTTGGCATATACTGTTTACTCAAGGAAGAATTAACAGCCTTCACTCTAAACTACAGTGACACCTCTGGAATGAAACGAATGTCGGCTATCAAATCTTATGGCATTCGGTGTTTGCGTTTTTATCGAATTTTTAATGTTGCTTTCGTTTTACAGCAATTTTTGAGAATGACCTAGCCCCTGTCAGTTTCAAATGTTAGATACTGCATTTATATTCCACATCTAAGCAGTTTGATAGGAATTCGATAAGGGAATGATCTATTAGAAGGACGGAAAAGCTTCTTTTTCTTGCGAATAATCTGAACCCCAAAATAGATCATACATACATCACTTAAAATATTACTTAAGAATCAGTTGTGATACGTTGTCTAGTAAATAAAAAGTAACTCGAATCTCAGTTTTGATGTCATTTATTGTGTTGGGTGGGTGCCTCATAGGGGTACAGGAAAACACACAATAAAATCAGCCGTTATTAAATCAACGCCTGTACTGAGTATGCTGTACGGTCAAATCAAGAATCAAACAAAGTTTAAAAAATTTATGGTAGTATAAGTGCCATTAGAGCAGTTTTCAGTTGCTTGTTCAACCAAAACCAAAGTAATGATAGGGCAAATCACAATAAAAGCAAAACAACGCAATGTCTAAAAAAAAAACGCTCACAGATTCGTTGAGAAATTGGCGCAATCACGGAGCGTAGCTATTCAAAAGTCAATAAATAAAAAGCGAAATTGCTTTCGACACTCGATTGTCAACCACTGTATGGTTTAGGTTTGATGAACAGTAGAAACACGAAATGCATAAACGAGAGTCGAAAACAATAACCAATATTATAGCACGTCGTACCCGGTATTTGATGAAGCATCGGTGATATGCCGTTTCGGATGTGTATCGATCGAGGTATTCATGAAGTATCGGTGCACTCTCAACTATATCGGCATTTATTATCCATCAAAGATTTATTTTGCAATTACTGAGTGAATTTTCGCGCGCTGATTGGCAAATTTTTATCGTGAGGCGTGACATAGATCCCTACGGATACCGCACTTGCGCGGTGATCTTGAAAACTTCGCCAAACTATTTACAGTTCAGCGCTGTTTAATTCTCGAAAGTAAACTACAAATTGCAACCAAACACAACTATATTGAAGAGAAAATTATCGAAATTGTTTTTAAGGTGAGTTTTTGTTCAGATTGGATAGAATCTGTTTAATTTGTGCGTGTTCAAAGTAAAACAAGCAGACTGAACTTGTTAATAATTCAGCGGGATTTCAAGAATTTCCGAATGGAATAAAGGTTAGCTATAGAACTTCTGTCTCTGCATTCTGTTTTTGAGTTATTGCATGTAGTTTGAAATTTATGACGCCGTACGTTTCGGGATCGTTTTCGTTCAAACATTTCACTCACACTTTTACTAAAAGAAAGTCTAGTCAATTGTAAAAGAGAAATTGACGTCAGATTTTCATACCTCATGGATACACAGCTACTTTGAAAAATGTTATGAACAAATTCATGATCAATAACAGGGCAGACGCATGAAAAACTGATGCAGCCAAAAATTTAAAACTTATTCACAGAAGTGGAGGTGAATAGTACCTTGCTAATCACCTCCGAGTTAACCAATCAGCGCGCGCGGAAACCACTATTCACTTGTGTGGTATACGGATATTCCCCAAGTGATGATTCCCAGTTGGCGAAATTGGCGTTTTAGTTTCTCGTCCCGGGAAAATTGTTAAAATGAATAGAACTAAACATTTCGAATAAACTAACATTTCGAGCAGCGACAGAATAAAAGGTCTCCCAAATGCAGCCTTGTGTAAAAATATTGAAAGGATAATAAGCTCACGGTTTTTCTAGAGCTTAGCTCTCGGAAAAATGTTCGCTTCCCAAAACAAATGTCCGCGCATATTTTGTGGCAATTATAGCGGTTCTTTGTCAACGGAATATCGATCGAGAATTGATCAAAATACGAGGGTCTCGACGGGGTTAAAATGGGCAAGAAAATTAGCCGTTCGGCGTAAATATTGAGAAATTCTAGCCGTTAGCCGTAAAAAATATTAACCGTTAGCCCTCAAAACGGCCAAAAATATTAACCCTTAGCCGTAAAATTAAGTCATCACCCCATTGAGACCCTCAGATATCGGCCGACTATCGGCCGCTGTCTGTGTATCGGTAATATGTCGTATTGATAGAGTACCGATCGAGGTATCGACCGAGTGGCAACCGACATATCGACCGATACACTCAGCGACGTGACGAAGAAGTATCGGTAAAGTATCGGTGAGATATCGGTGAAGTATCGGTAAAGTATCGGTGAAGTATCGGTGAAGTATCAACTATAGCGGCGGACATGTGTGTCAGACATATCGGCCGATATGTCGGCCGATATATCGGTGGTATGTCGACCGAGTGTCGGTCGAGTATCGATCGAGACTCGGTCGACGTATCGACCGAGATATCGGTCGAGGCCCCCCATAAGATACATGATCCGATTCGCCTACAACCCAATACCCTAAAAAAGTAAAGTAGTATAGGAGAATTATCACTTTAAGCGACTACAGTTTTACTCGCCTCATAGTTTCTTCGCGTATCTGAATGCAAATTCCGATCTTTGCGTGTGTTCTGATCTTTGCACTTAAGAAAATACAACTTTTAATTCCGTTACAATTCTAAACTTGTTGCGAATCCCTACTCACTTTATACCTTACCCGAGCCATAGTCTGCGCGCTGTTTTCTTGTCCACTTCGGAGAAAATTAATCCGATAACACACATATACCATTGAGTTAAAGTAAACTTTTTTCTTCTGTTCTATGAGGCGAGTAAAACTGTAGTCGCCAAAAGTGATAATTCTCTATATATTTACTTTTCTAGGGTATTGGGTTGTAGGCGAATCGACTTCAGTGTAGGCGAAACGTCTCAGAACGTGTAGGCGAATCGACTCAAGTGTAGGCGAATCGACTTGTAGGCGAATCATCCTGTAGGCGAAACGACCGGCTACCGCTAAAATGTAATTCCCTCTTTAACCCATCGCCACTTCTTTTTCATTAACAATAGTAAATGTAAAATTCTCTATTTTTAACCTTTTTCCTATGTTGGTCCCATCCCTACTCAATTTCACCTAACTTCAAGTCTATTCTCTCTATTTGCCTTCTAAGGCTTTCTTTAAATGATACTTGAACACCATCCGCTGCAGCTGGAGTGGGGCTTAAATTTCACAAAGAGTTCAGTTCATTTATCTGCTTTGTCATTTTTGACAAGTTTGGGACATTTTTTGCCATTAGGGAAATCTCACGCCAGGCCTTATATAGATACGTTAAACTTGTCTTTGATGTACAGTCGCATGTTAAGGTCATCTAACTCCTGGTCAGTCATCTCATGTTCTTAACTTTGTATGAAAGAAAGTTCTCTTTCCTCGACAAGACTGAAGGTCTCTGACTTACCAGTATCCTCATTATGCACTTAAACTTTTGTGGCGACATAACTATACACACCAAGAAATGATAGAGTTGCGTGACACTGTTCATTCAATTGTTGCTTTACACGAGACTGATGCTGTCTTGTGTATTGGCCACATGATTTTTTCCTTGTCGGGCCTCTGGACATTTTCTGGGAATTCATTTGAACCACTTTTCTGGCCAGTCGCTTAAACCGTTTTTTTAATATTCTTCCCTTTTTCCGGCCTTTTCCAACACACTCTGAAGCTTCTCTTCGAGACGTATTCGTTTAATGCATCAGTCAATTCCAGCAGTGCCCATCCCCCCCCCCCCCCCCCGGGCTAACCCCCGAGCATTAGCATTTTTTTAAAAAAATGGGCAAATTCCCCGGGGTGGGGACACAGAAGCTGTCTAAATGCCCCGGGGTGGGGACGAAGAATGAGGGCAAATGCCCTGCCCGCGGGATCGTCGCCTTCCAACACCTCTGCAGTTTTTTTTATTGATCAGTGAATAAAATGTTCAACTGTTCAGTATGTTAATGCAGTGGTAAGACTTCTAGGACAACAGTACGTGTTAGTTGATTCTAATTATATTTATTCTTTATATTTTGTTTTTAACATAAAATATTTTGTTGTATAAAAAGCATTTGTTTTGAATATTTCGACTAGAATAACGACAATCCCGTTAACAATGTTTACAATAAAACAAGTATCGTTGTATTATATTTATATGCTTACAAATAATGAAGAAACATCCAAAATTGAGAAAACATACCTTTAAAATTAAACATCGACCAGTTTTTTCTAGTCCCTGACGGACAAGCCATTGCTCGACAAACGCCTCGTCTTTTCCGCTGAATTCATCCAAGGCACTTTCAAAAACACGTGTGTCAAATGCCCGGGGGTCGCCCCGGGGTCGCCCCGGGGTACGCAAATTGCCCAGCCCCCGGGCCGCGAGAAAATTGTGAATGCCCCACATGACTGACAACGTGAGCAAATGCCCCGCGGTTGCCCGGAGGGGCGATGGGCACTGCTGGAATTGACTGATGCATAACTGTCTCCTCTGTCACGGCATCCTCAAGTTCCCTTTTCTCCCCTTGCAGTGCTTCGCATTGACTCTTCAATTTAATGACGTCCACTTCATTGTAAAAGACTTTAAATCTATACTTCGGCCCCGTTTTCCACTTATTCACAAGCCTCTTTAAGGTGCTGCCTTCTAATTTGCTTGCCTTTTTAAACGCAGTTTGCATGGTTGATATTTTCTTTTTAAAAACATTTATGATCCTGCTGTTAGTCACGACATCGCCAGCACCCGATTCTTTTAAAATCCTTTTCGCGATAGCTGCTATGACAGAATCGGCTCCTTCCCTCTCATAGCTTTCTTTCTCCTTAGACAAGCTGTAAATTAGAAAGTTGCGACTAGAGGCACCGACTATAACTAGAGGCACCGAATTAAAGGTTTATTTGGCCAGACAGCCGGCATATTGAATGGGTCAAAACGCGTGATAGGCCTACAATCATTACCGAGTTTCAAGGTTTATACACATACAACTTCGCTATCACCCTATACATCACATTGCACTACAACAGTAGAACTAAAAAACTGTTATAAAAAACGTACTGGTTTATTTCATATGTGAACGACGGTAGAGAATCGGCAGAAGATGACTGTTCTGATCCAACCGAAGGCCCTGTAGCTCTACAGCTATGAATGGAACACAGCGCCACCAGTATAAACACGAACCAGTGAGACTTGAAGGCTTAAGAGCCGTGGCTTAATCTTAATGAATATTTATGAAACACACACGAAAATGCAGTAAATTGTGTACTTTTTTCGAATCTCGTGGTAACTAGTTGATCCCAGAATGCATTAGGTTGTTCTAGGCCCATTTTCCTCACCGGGTCCCTCAAGACGGTGTCTAGAGTCTTGCAGAAACAAGTGACCTCCGTGGAAATAACCGCCAAAAGCCGTGGATATCGATTTTTTCAACATTTGAGACCGAAATTTCCAGCTAAACATGCAGTAAACATGTACGTTTCAGAAAGCGTAGGTAATAAACCATAAATCTTAGTGCGAAAATGACCCTAAACGAAAAACTACGAAAATTACCAATATTTTGAGTGAGCTTACAAGTGGCCCGGTGTGGCCATTGGAAATATGATAAGCCTTTTGTTAACAAAGAGTTTCATATTTGATATAGATTTTACATGCCGCGAGTTGATACAACAAAGCTCACAGATCGACAAACCGACGCTATTTAATAGCAACTTTTCGACTGTTTTCGCTTCTTCTTCTTTATTTGTTTTATTTTCCTCAGCTTCAAAACTTTCTGCTGCTTCGCACAGAACTCCATCATGAACTTCTTCAAAGTTTTCGCCATCTCCTACAGAATTGTCGAGTAGAGGTAATGTGGCGAAAAACAATAAAACACGCATTTTTATGTTTTATACTCTGATAAAACATAGGTTTTTGACCAATCAGAGCGCGCGTAAGAATCTCGCTATATTATAAATTTATATACATATATATTTTGCACTTAAAGATGCCGGCTATGTGTTCTTCTCTTGGTTCACCCTAGACAGCTGTCGACTCTTAATTCCCTCCTGTGTCTGCACACGCTAGTCATGATATTCTACAAGAAGATACATCCTGTCAGGAGCGGGGGGATTCGCTCCTGTCTCATAATGTTCACTTTGGCTGGTGGTTAGTGGGATTCCAGTCTCCACTCTGTTCCTTTAGGAAATAACACCGGCAGTCTGATTACGCGCGTTAAAGGGACGTTACTCTCAAAGTAATAACAAAAAAACAATTGGAACGGCATTACTTTTGATTGGTCAACTGATAATAATTCACTCGTAAATTGAGGAAATTGAGTCCTTTCACACAAAGTTCTATCTTATCCTATATTTATCAGTGTGTTGTACTTGGTAACATGCAGTCGAATCGATGCAGTCCAATCTCGAATAGAACTAGAATGATCCTAGATCATCTGCTATGGGGAATTGGTGACTTTCTTATAGGCGGGTACGGCATATCCACTACCCCGGAAATTTTTAAGTTTTCTAAGCGTAAGTTAGGAAATTGCACAAAGCGCAGCCTGGGACATGTGCAATCAACTGTGTAATTCGTAGTTTCTAACTTGAATAAATCCCAAGCACCCATCCAGCCTAACTGTTCTCCTACTAGCGGACCACTTGAACTTGAAAAAAGTTCTCTTTAACCACCCAGTTACCTAATCCACCACAACCACTCCATACAAAGAAACAGTTCTGATCCCCCACGAAGGACTAGTGGGAACTACTCGGTCAAACCCCTCTGTCACTGAGCGCGGACAATCCTCTCTTGGCGCGGAGTACAGCAAAATAGCGCATTCCCAATACCAATGCAGCAGAAGTTGAAAATTTAAGCCATTCATATTCCAAAAGGGTTTCCCTTAGAAACTAGTGCTGGGAAACGGGTGGGTGGATATGACAGTTCGTTACTCTCAGCCCATAACGCGAAATTACTGATTTTATGAAAGCGAAAGGACAGCCCTTTTAAGGTTCCATCTAAGGCTCTGTAATTTCTGTAATTGTTCAAAAATCTAGGTTTTTAAACTTAGCTGGACAGAATGCTTCTTTTATGGGAATGAAGCAAGACATGACTTTGACCTCTTTCACTACATAAACAATCAGAAACCGTCCTAAAACATAAACAATCAGACACCGTCCTAAATGAGAATTCCGTAGTATTGCGCAAAATAGAAGAGCACCAAGTTTGAGTTGATATTCATCTCAACGTTTCAACGTGTCAGGTATGCGCGCTTTCACCGTACAATCCTCGAGGATAACGAAGCTCGTTTGGGGATAAAATGACACTCAGTTTAATAACAAGTCTTGTCAAAGTCTGATATACGTAAACATGGGCACTCACAACACCAAGCAGATTTAAGGGAGTCGACCAAGTCTCTTGCAGAAAACAGTGCTTTGAGGTATCCTCGGTCCCAGACCCCTTGAACTCTCATGGTGGTCAGGACAAAGGAAGGGCGTGGGAACAAGATTGGTCTCGTGGAAGAACTGTGTGATGATATTTGCGGACCCTTGTGCAATTGAGTTCAAATCAATCATTCCCGATATAGTTTTTGCATTCTCAAACAAAGTGATATTTGAGTTCTTCTTAGCGGCTTAAAATGTGTCAGAAATGTAATTATTAAGTACACTGCTTAGCAACAGCGTTATAGATGCTGTTGATTTATTTCCCATTTTCATTTGCAGATCTGTACATCAACTTCTAGTCCTTGCAGCACAGACCAGATAACTGACCGCGCAGAGAGACTCACTCGGCAAGATTACGCTTGCTTTTTCATTGGGAGTTAATAAAGGCATCAAAGTTTACTCGAAGAAATACGTAGAAGGTAAAGTGACTATTGCAATGACTGTGGTTACAAGTTTCTCTTGCAGAAATATTGTATTCGTGTTCAGTACTTAAACTGCGCCAGTGGGTTATCTAGCTAGCTATGTTTAATGGTATCATATTAGCGTAGAAGCCCATAAACCTGCTTAGTGCTCATATCGACGCCAATCAAGAGATTCATAAAACAGTAAGGAATCACCTGCATCGCTCAGCATCCCTTTGATAGTCAACACGCGAGTCACTCAAAAGAAACCGGGAAGCTAGATTAATAATGATAATAATAATCATAATGATAAATTATTATGATGATGATGATGATTAGGCATTTACACAAGTTGCTCGGATTGCTAAAACGTTTCCCACAGAATCTTCAAAAGTTGCCCAAAAGTTGCTCTTTTTTGAAAAAGTTGCTCAAAAGTTGCTCGTTTCTCAAGTCCAAAAATTTAGTATTTGCTTCTAATTACATTTTAAAAATACATAAATAATTTGTAACCTCCGAAGATTACATACTCACAAAACTTTTATGCCTATGTTTGCTGTTCGTGCTTTTGCTACTTCGATTGGGTCGGTACTTGACTCTTCACTAGCAGAGTCTTCCGAGCTGGACTATGTAATAATAATGATAATAATAATAATAATAATAATAATAATAATAATAATAATAATAATCACTTTATTTCAGCATTTCCACAATGAAGTGGCTCTTCATCCGAAACAGTTCAAATCAAATCAAATGTTGGTTTTTGTGGAGAGGGGAAAACCGGAGTACCCGGAGAAAAACCTTTCGGAGCAGAGTAGAGAACCAACAAACTCAGCCCACATATGACGCCGAGCAGAGAATCGAACCCGGGCCACATCAGTGGAAGGCGAGCGCTCTCACCACTGCGCCAACCCTGCTCCCCGATGTTTCGCATAATTAAGACTATCCGCCATTTTGAAAACCTGTTCACATAGATACCGCTGACCGTATATCGCTTCAGAAACACAGGAACCCACAAACGATATATGGTGATCTTCACAGAAAGAGCAAATCTATCAATCAAAGATAGAGTCAGCTAAAGAGGGTCAAATTTAAACACTGATATTTACGAAAGTTATCGAAAAAAAAGGCTTTTTTTTCTGTTAAAAAAGTACAAAATTTCTCTAATTGGAAGAAGTTGCCGGACAGTTGCTCAAATCCAAAAGATGCCAAAAAGTTGCCGAGCAACTTGTGTAAATGCCTAATGATGATGATGATAATAGTAATAATGATAATGATAATGATAATGCTTCATTGGTAATGTCTCTACATAGCAGCTCTACACTTACCAGTTAATTACAGTAGTCAAGAGTCCTGAAGTAACCATGGTAACATAATATATAAAAATTAAAAACTTAATGGTAAATACTTCTAATTGCAGTGATACATTATGTAAGAATTAAAAATTTAGACATGCTTAATACCATACTATATACTTGTATATATATTTTTTTATCCCAACAACCCCTCGATATGAGCAAACGCGCTCTGATTGGTCCCCTTCTCACAGGCTATCAGCTGATATCCCATCAGTACATAAAACGGCCATCATAGAGGAAAGATTTCTTGAATTAGATGGGGAGAAATTCAAGTCTTCCTTGAAAACAATATACCAAAAAATACTACCCAAGCAAATAAATATGGGATGAAATTATTTGGCGGAAAGTGAGCAAATTATATAGCGAAATGTTTATTACGAGCTGAAATGAAACTCTTACAAACAGCCGCAATTTTGAAACATCGGTGGAGCCCGTAAACTGAGTCTTTTTTTTCTACTTCTGCCTTTTTCCTCTTTTTGCTAACTAGAACAAATTTGACAAGTACATTAAAGAGATCAATCAATCAATCAATACTTTATTTATACACGTAACGCGTAGGAGCTATATAAGCTCGTTCATAATACGTACGTGTGTGAAATTACATTCACAAAGGCCATACCACAACACCGGGAACTACGTTTTTAACTCGTGGATACGCGAAGCGTATTTGCGAGTTTTTGTGGGGACTCCGATATGCAAATTGTCACTCACTCACTCACTCACTCGCTCACTCACTCACTCACTCACTCACTCACTCCAGAGTAGACACACTTCGTAATTAGTCGGATAGAACTCGGGGGCACCGATATGAAGACGACAATTGTCGTGACCGAAGTCACGGAAGTCTGTTGATGAAAGTTCACGCTGAAAGTGTATCGTACCGTTGCCAGAGTTTGTAATGATTTTGTAGCTTAAGAGGACGATTAGCGAAGCCCTGTTAGGGGTAAATTTCGACAAGCAACATGGCCTTGAAACGGCGACATAAAGGACCTGAAATGGCGACGAACGACGAGCCGCTCACGGGAAATTACGACAGCGACCTTCGACCTTCCGAAATTGCGACGTGAAAAGGTTTGAAACTCAGACGCGCGACATAAAGAACCTCACTAACAGGGCCTCATTAGCGGTCTTACTAAAATCAAAAGGAGTTTAAATGTTTCCAGTTAGGACAATGACCAACTTGAAGACTGAATTTCATGAGCCTTTTACTCGGCCAGGCGCTAAACGTGAACAGATGATAACTATTCGCTTTTCCGACATCGACCGCCATCGACCGCCCCCAAGATTACAAGCAGTATATGAATTTCAGTTGGCTCGAAAGTGATCTGAAGATGAGAAAATCTCTTGCTAATGTAGTAAGCTTTGGTGAGAACTCATAGAGCGAAATTAGCACTTGAATGAGAATTTATATGAGCGAAATGAGTACTCGTTATTGAACGAAACTACTACTGAAAACAGAATAAATTGACGAATCCATGATGTGAAACCGAAGAACTTCTGCGGCCAACCTGGATAAGAAACATCGCATGGAGGACTTTTCTACTGATTTAAGTGTTAGTACGAACAGGAATGGAGTTGGAGAAGTATTGGGACGGTCAAGAAGTATGTCAACGCTTACCATTAAATATAGAGGCGCATGCCGTGACGGAGAACCAGGGTTCGAAAAGAGTAAGTCATGTAGAAAATGTATTAAGCGTTATATTATATACAATGCACCACAAGCCGTTACAATGAAACGTTTTCTGTCTATTGATTTCCGAATTTACCTTGAAGTGAACTAGATTGTGTTGAAGTAGACATGTTGGAAAAATAGGCTTACCTGTTTTGCTTACTGTTGTGTGACTCATCATATTTACATTGTAAAAACAAGAAGTTATAAGGATAAAAACAAAGATGTATCGCTGTATTAATGATGGCAAGAATGATTTTTTTTAAGTGCAACCCTGAATATATATACCACTGATAACCTAAAATGAGATGGTAATGTAAATAAACTAATTCAACTTGATAAAGGATTGAGAGTCTTAAGCATTTTAAGATCATCACTAACATACTTTGCAAAAATGCAAGAAAGACTTGTTTGGTATGATTCGTCAGCTGGGCTATCCTACATGGTTTTGTTCATTATCAGCTGCAGAATCAAGGTGGATATTTCTGTTGAATACATTGAATAGACTTGTAGACAACAAAAACTATAATGATGATAAAATTGACAATGTCATGGCAACAAAATTCAGACCTTATTGAGAAGGACCCTGTTACTTTGAACACACAGACAGTGAGCAGCAGGATACCAGAACTACATTTGGTTTCGGTGCCATTTAATCCTGTACCCTTATGTTTAGTTATCAAATTTTTTAACAACTGTATGCTTGCAACCTGCCTTATAACTGATGCCTAGTGTAGTCAAATGATTGGCGTCATGTACTCACTGTATGTTTATTTCAAAAAGCTTCTCAGCTCCCTGGTCACTTTTATGTTGTGATTATAGATTATTAAAATTATCTTCAAGTTCATTCAATCACAACTCTGAAAAAACACCTCGTTAATTTTTAAATTATTTCTTTTTTCTCTGTTTTGTAAACATATCCACGAGTTCACCATAGTCCTACTTTGATTTATGTTTTAGAACGAGTCGGACTTGTGTTTAGAACTTTTTTACACATCGGCTCGTCAACATGTCGGCACGACAACATGGTTCTTTGTACTAAACAATAACAAAGTTAATTCTTGTCATGCAAACTAGTTCCAATTTCTCACAATCGAAGAATTAGAGATATAATAAAACAATTATTCCCCTCAATCTTGTCGTACATGAACCACGCCCAACTCAGCACTACGCGCCTCGTTAATTGGCTATTAGCTCACGTAAGACTCGATTGGGTTTGTATTTGACGAAACTCCTAGCTGCTTGCTAACCGTTTAATCACTGTACATGTGCTCTTTAAAAGTAAAAAGATGCATGGGTACAGTCTTAAGAAGACTAAATTCCCGAATACTATAAAAACTCTTTTGAGTCTTTTCGAATTAAGCCCTTCGATTACTACTTGAGAGGTTTTTGTCTCCCACTGGAAATACTCAGCGGTCCCCAAACCATTTTGGTCTCCGTGAAGCTGATAGTCAAAACAAAGTAAATAGTCAAAATAAATATCAAACTGTCCAAGGGATTTTTCACATCCTTCTTTTCGTCATCTTGAGTGCACACTCTCCTGCTTAAGTACGGAAGGAAGCACTATTAGAGACTTCTAACCTCTGACAGAGGCACAACCTTTTCCGGGCAAGCGACGCAAGCGGCTGATATCGCATCAACTTTATCTTAAGCTTTACTCCGACAAGCCAATGTCAAAACCACTCATTCAACAACCTCTTCCGTTGATAGACCCGATAAACTTGGCAGATTCTTTTTCAATAAAAGGTCTTATTCCTTTTGCGGAGCCACGACTATATGTTCTTATTAATTCCTTGTTGTCTTTAAGATTTCTATTTCACTATAAAGAAAAGCATATCATGCTCACATACAACTAAGAGAAGCCACGAAGTTGTAGCGGTAAAAATAGAAGTGAAGCATGATACTCTAGGGTCGCGAGCACACGATGTCTGGACTCAACCAAGATGTCTGCCGAATCGTTTTAGAAAACAAGACGATATCATTTTGTAACAATAACGCAGAATACAAAAAAAAAAGCTGGTTGAGTTTTACGAATCCGATTCTTGATGGAGGATGTTAGGAAACCCTCATTCAGTCTGAAAACACAAGTTTGACCTAAATTAATTTAAGTGTGTTTGAACAAGAGAAAATAAGGGACAGGTCCCTTGTTTTCTCTTGGTTTGAGTTAATGTGAACTTTTCTTGCCGTGTCACCAGTGAGCACTGAGTTTGTCTCGATGTATTTTCCATTTGTCAGGACAGGGTCATGTTTATTTGGCCTATTGCGTGGTGTACGCGCGTGATCAAAAGTATGATAACAATACTGTATGTAGCCTGATTGAAGACGTCTCCTATTTCTTTCATATGACGAGTACTAATATGAAGCCCAGACTGATTAGAATGTAAGAGAAATGTGGCTAATGGCTGCCCTTCGTTGGGCACTTGGAGAAAACAGTTTGCTTAAGGGTCAAGTGATATGAAAGGTATAAAATAATTTGTATACCCACAACTGATTTCAGTGCAATAATTAACAAGCTACGATGGGCGACAAAAGTAGTTACAAAGTCAGTACAGTATCAGTAATACATCGGCTGCGGTGAATCCTGCATCGTGTTCTGTTTTATAGGGAGCAAGTGACCAGGCTGGCAAAACTTTAATGGAGAAGCAAGACTGCCTGGACAAGAACCCTTTCTCCGCATAGCTATGACTACTAAAGGGCGTAATCAGTATCGGCTTATTGGCAAGTTTAAGATAATTAGAGTGGACGCTCGAAAAAGAATTTATATCATAGATACTGAGATTTCCTCACGTAAAATGCATTAGTCAATAGGAAACGCGAACGATGAAAACTCACTAGTGAAAAAACGTTGTTCGTCCAATCACAAACGCGAACGACGAAAACTCACTAGTGAACAACATCGCATCGCGATTTCGATTAAATTCGAACCTATAAGCCTCGTCAGGTTTTTTTTTCAGCTGAAAAATGTTTATAAAAGTTGTGAAGGTATAAACTGACGTTTTATTTCTTGTGTTACTTCGTTAAATATTTGATTTTGAGAAACTGATGTTTTAGTTATTCTAGTTTTACACGCATACATTGCAGTTGAATGGGTTCCCTAAACACGCGCGTAAGATTGACAAAATTTTGCTTTTCAAAAATCTCAGTATCTATAAAATAAACAAATTACACCACGGAAAATGCTTTGTACGATTTTTTATTCACTCGTTGAGTTGTATCAGAAAACTCAACTCGTGAATAAAAATCGTACGCGCGCATTTTCATTGGAGTAATCTCTATATTCAAGATAGATTCAACCGCAGTTTTTTTGATGATTTACCCTTTATATAACTCACATCTTAGTAGTTCCTTTAATATCCTCGCAGCCCTACAAACCCAACCAATCATACTCATCGTTAAGAAATAAATGTATATATACGAGAATTCCATATATGTGCACTGCGGTACTGAGAAAAATATTTAATGAATGAAAGATGCTCGCAGATACGTAAGCCACATGGTCAGATCCCAAGATAAGACCTGAAAACATTCAGGCTTGAACGGGATTCGAACCTATGATCTTGGGATACCGGTGCAACGCTCTAATCACTGAACTGGGCTATCACGCCAGCTGAGAGCTGGTCATTTGTGAGTTCGTACTGTACCCGTAGAAAATGAAGAAATGAATGCATAAGTTTGAGAATTTCATATATGTGCACTGCGATAGAAAGATATTTAATAAATGATCCTTTCAGTTATGTAAGCAACATAGTCGCCAAGATATGACGTAAAAAACACTCATAGCTGTTGTTGAAGAATTGATTAAAGCAGTTGTGTAAATACGTAGAACCTCAGTCTTGTTTACAATTACAGTATATCTCCAACTCAACCACAAATAACATCATTGGGCCTTAAAAATGCGAAAAAAACTTCTTTCCCCATTTAAGAAAGTTGGCCAAGATCTATTCTTTTGTTGTGAATAAATTCCCGAACTCACGGAGATTTGTATTCGCATAAAGTGACGTCAGCTTGTTGCATTCTCGTGGTGTTCTAGTTTAAGGCAAAATATCTCAGGATGTTTGCACGGGTTCGGCTTCATTAAAGTTTTCTTCTTTGAAAACAAGACAACTTCTTCATATAAATGAGGCCTTCAGTGAAGTTCTCTTAAAAGATTGCTTACTCTGCCCGTCGATTGTTGCACTTTTAAAACCATCTTTAGCCTTTTTTTTCCCTTTTAAATCTCCACCTTTGTAGCAACGCTACTGTACTAAGGATGATGGTAACGCTTATTGAAAAAATTCTAGCACCATAACCAAGGGATAAAGGAACATGTAATTCATAGATTTTTTTTGCCACTAACACAAAAACAAGACCCGAACGCGTGGACATTTTTGCCCATCAACCAACAGAAAGCAAAGAGTGAGTGTTCTTCGCCTTCAGCGCATTTTTATCCTGGTCTGGGCAGCCTTTCTCTTTTGTAAGCTTTTGTAGCCGACAATCGCAAGCGATGTACGCAAGCGATGTACGCAAGCGATGTAGTTATTTGCTAGAGACATCATGTGTTTACAGACAAGTCGCCCATAATCGCAGGTTCTAAGCCGTCTACTAAAGGAGAAAAACTGCATCCACTTGAAAATTTAGATCTAAAGTATTCAAAGTCTAGCCGTTCATCCAGCTTCATGGCTGCCACACAGCGGGGCAACTTGACAAAGTACAAAATATGAATATTCTGCCTCAAATATTTTCAGATCATGTGCAGAGGAAATTCCAGCCGCTCATTTGACTTAATCAGTAACACAGCACCAAAGCATGGATATTGGCCGACTGTGAGTAGGTCTGTATAGCGGTGGATTTTTGGACAGTATTAACTCAATTCAATGCTTAACTTTATCTTACAATGTCCGGATTGTCTAATGAACACGAAAAGATTTTTGCTTCAGATTTTCTTGCCAAAAAGCCTCTGCTTTGTAACAAAAGCAGTCGCTAATAGACTACTATTTGGAGACTAATCTCAAAGTATTTGCAGTTATTTGAGGGCAAGCTAGCAATTGCTTTCGAATAACAAGGGACGCTTTTATTATTTCGATTTACTGTTGCGTGTTTTTCGGAATAGCGTAGAAGGTCGAAAGCAATCGTCTTAGGGCGGTGCTTTCTTGAAGATTTCAAACCGGCTTTCACAAAGACAATCTACAGTCCAACATCGGTGTGGTCGACGACCTTACAACGATTGTGGAATATTTTAAATGTTAGAATCAAGGATACACTCGACACTGGTATGAAATTAAAGTGCAGAAAATGAACGGCGGATTCCGCACTGAGTCCAACGATTAAAGAGTTAGAGCAAAACGAGTGTAGGGTACAATTCATGCCCAAATTTGGCAGGAAACCAGCAAGTAAAACTGGACAGTAACAAAGCTGCTTTCCGTTTAAATCCTGCAACACCCTTAAGCTGCACAAGTGCCGCCAAAACGTAAAATATGCTTGCAAATAACCTTTTCACGTTACAGCATCTGTTCTCACACTTGGATGACAGTGGCGTATTTGCTTTACTGCATCCTGTCAAATGCGAGACAGAGGAAGTCTTCAGTTACGAAGGATCTTTTCTAAGCACGAAAACTAATCTCGAGCCAATTTCTCCTAATCTTCTCTCAAATTCTAGCAGGCATGAATATTCATCGTGTCAGGCAATTTCCTATCTTAAATAATTTGCGTTGTGTGAAGAAATTTAGTTCAACCAGCACAGAGCGAGACCAAAACTCTTTAATTATTCGGAAGTCCTTGAGCTATTTCTAGCTACAAATTGCCAGGTTCGGCCTTTATGTAGACAAAATATTGTTTACCGTAACCTTTTTTGACAGCTATTGAATCAGCCAATTTGTAAACATCAATTTCGCGCTGAACGCGGTTAAAGAAACCCGGAAAATGGAAAGCGGAATAAAACTGTTCGTCACAAAACGTAATTTCACGTGATACCTTGTTATCACTCCGAATCTCACCATGTGACGAGTAACTTGCTTGCTGATAGATGACCGTGTGTGGTGGTGTAAATCATGGGGACCATCCCAGCTAATTAGTGGGTTGGATTTGCCACGAGAGCTAGAACTTTTGTTTTCTTGATTCATTAAGTACTTCAGTGTATAAAGGCAGAAATGAGGCTCAAGGTAGAGGAGGACTAACTGGTTCTGCAATCGCTATATTTTGTTTCAGTTCGTGAACTCTTCCTTACAAAGGGCAAAGTCCTGACAAACTTCGTAGACAAACGTTTAGAGGCACCCCGCAACGAAAAACACGACAAAGACATTGTTTCTTAAGAAAATGTTCCCTATTTATTATAAACTCAAAAGTAAATATCTTAAATTAAAACTTTGGCAAATAGAGGCAGGGGTTAAACAAACTAAGTTTGTCAGACGTAAAAAAAGTTCTACTGCAGAAATTGAAGCTACTGAAGAATGTTGTTTACCACGAAAGGAAATTTCGAACGTGCTTGCTTAGTTATGCGGCGTTAATAGTCTTAAGATGGACGCCTCTCTTGGGACCTTTAATTAGCACCGTAATTGGACTATTGAAAAGATTGCTAACGTCCAGTGCGTACCTACAAAACCTTTTTTATGCCTTGCAAGTTCTACGGTCAGCTGTTCGAAAAGAAAAATAAATGGCGTTATGAATAGCTCAGATGTTTTTGTGTGTGACTGATCTGAAGCTTCAAAAATATCGCTTCGTTGACGAACTGCGGCCATGATTATAAATAATGTTAAGTGGCGTTCACGGATGATTTCTGAATAAAACCTAACCATTAGCTTATGCAAATTTTACTTGTCTTTATCATGAATGTTTAAAAATAAAATATTCTCAGCGTGGTTAGGTTTTTGAGTCAATACCTGTATTTTATACAGCTTGATAAATCCGGAAAGGATTAGACTCTCTGTATCGTGTCGTTTGGCAGCTTCGTCTCTGTGGTCTTGCATGTTTGTCATTCTCCCCACTTCACAGCCGACTAAGCTGATATTGTGCTTTGAAAAGACTTTTATTACCCTGCGTTTTTTTCAAGCGAGTGGGTTGGCAGGTATTTAGTATTTTTGATTAAAACAAACATCAAGTTATCTTATTCAAACAGCGGCCGTTATGGTTTTCTTCGCCGTCTCCTGTCGTCCTCCTGAGGCCGCGACAAAGCGATGGCAGAATTTCTTCCACGAGTCTATTGTCTTACCTGACCAGATCCAAAATCCCGATGTTATACCGACAACTAGTGCCATGAAGTACTTAATAATAAAGACAGAATGATCAGGTCTGACTTGCTGTATCCCGCAGTCTGCACAATTTACAGATTTCTCCCAACTTTCCCTGTTCACAAACTCATAAAAGTAACACGCCACTACAATTGTGGCGGGCACAGTGTACAACACTGAAAAGACTCCAATGCGAATCATAAGCTTTTCCAATTTATCAGTTCTGATCAGCTTATCGGTCTGCATACGCAAAACTTTCCGAATTCGAACCAATGAGTAGAAACCGGCTATCAGGAAGGTCGTCCCAAACACGAGATACACCAACAATGGGACAACCACAAACACCACCAAGCTCTGAAGGTTGTGATTCCCCACGTAGCAGATTCCACTGACCGGGTCGCCATCAACTGTAGACATAGCTAGAACAGCGATGGTTTGTATCGCGGGAACAAGCCATGCGGCAACGTGGAAGTACTGCGAGTAGTTAGTAATGGCCTCGGTAGACCACTTCATTCCAGCAGAAAGAAACCAGGTGAAGGAGAGAATTACCCACCACAGTGAAGATGCCATGCCAAAGAAGTAAATCAACAGGAAGACCACGGTACATGCGGCAGGTCCCGACGTCTCGTACCTCATGAGGCCATCTGAATCACAAGCGACCGATTTGCGTCCGGCGATGAATCTAATGATGTAGCCGACAGCCACAAAACAGTAACAGACAGAGAGAAAGATGATCGGCCGCTCGGGATATCTGAACCGCTGCATGTCGATAAGAAACGTCAGCGAGGTTACAAGAGTAGATATAAAACAAAGCACAGCCCAGAGTCCTATCCAAAACGACGCGAAGTTCTCTTGGTCTTGGGAGAAATACGTTCTGTTGCAAGCCATTAGGCAAAATGGGACTCCCCCAGTTGAGATATCCCGCGAAGGGTTTAGCTTCTTGTTGGCCACTGATATGAACGGCGGTCTGCAATAGCAGCAGTTGCCTGGCTTCGAATAACTTACTCCCACATCGACCTCTGTTATTGCAGGGATTTCGGACGGGCTAACTGTTGTTGACGTTTCGTTACTGTCCGTTGCGTTATGCCCCATACATAACTTTTCGCCGCCGAGTTCGGGAAAGTTTTCGCATTTCATTCGATCGGGCCAAGAAAAACCATACTGGCGCATGAGTGGAGCACAGCCTTTTCTAGCCCGTTCACAAATCGACCGGCACGGTGGCACTTCTTCCTCAAAGTTCGGCTGACACATTGGCGCGTACATGGAACATAGAAAGAACTTAAGGTCTTGCGAACATTTAATCTCGACTAAAGGCCAGAACTGGTGAACTTCAAGCGCCGCTTCCTCTTGCGAATCGTGGTTAAACATATTCGGCATGTACGTTAAGTTGTAGCCGATATCTTGGCACATGGGAATTTTGATTTTCTCGCATTTCTTGTCTTTGCTAGAAACGACGCACAACGCACTCAAAATCAACAAGAGTAAAAAGACGTTGTTTGGTGTTACGGCCATTACGCTGGCGATTTTGAAAATGATTTCATTCTGGTTTCAGCGAGGTGTTTTGTCAGTGTTTAGTCGATTGCATGTCACCCTTGTCATTAGATTAGCAATATTGACAGACTCATCTGGCAACCAATCAGCGATCGAGACCCTCTCATTAGTGAATTGTGGCATGTAATTCGCACATCAGTGAATGGAACTTTTAGCCAAAGCCATTAGCAAAAGAAACGCAATTCCCTCGAAATTAGCGCTTCATCAAGCCTATTCTTTTCAGTTCAATTTGCTTTGTTGTGAAATTCTACTCAAAGGCCATACTTTCTGCTTGTCTTTCTACAGAGGCGCCTTTGATGTGTCTTAAGCTGCTTTTAGCTTCGCTTTACCTGCTATCCTGAACCGATGTTTGCCCACAAAACAGAATGCAAATATTTCAAGGCTTAAGCTTAGCAAATATTTGCTTACGGATTATTGGCTAAATGTCCAGAGATCTGCATATCTTTTATCACACGTACTGCATATCACGCCTCTTAGGCGATTAACACACTGAGATAGGAAAGCGTTGACAGGCGAACAAAAGACTTCGGGCAGTAGCTAGTGATAAGGATTCGTCTACACATCCCACACAATATCGCTCCAAATTGAATAATTGTAAACCTCGGTACTTTCTTTATCCAAGCTTCAAGCGCTTTTGGATACTTCGGTATCTACAAGACTGTCGAAGAAGCCAATCGTTTGAGTTTATTGGTTGGAAACAAATTTTTCAAGCCAAATCTTTTATCTGAATCTGGGGTTTTGATTGTTATCAAGACAACCTTTCAGGGAAGCTGCCATACAGGGAGGGAACCGAGAAAAAAAGCGATAAGTAATGTTTCACAAACTGACAACTTGTGTGACGCTAATGAAAAGTGAGGCCATTTGCAAGCACTTAACGACATTTTGTGGCTCCTGTAAATTTGCTTGTCTGAGTAAAGAAATCATATCCAACCTTTTCTTGATATTTAAAAACTTGCAGCAAAAATGGATTCTTCGACAACGTTGCGAAAACGTAAGTTTCTTCCACGGTTGTAGATCAAAATTATGTTGCTATATTCTATCGTCAAAGTCTCACATCGTTCCGGGAATTGTCTATTCTTAAGTCAATGATTGATAGCTTCTACATCATTTCTGTACATAAGTTTGAATGAAATGCATTTTAAGATATAAGTGCGGACGGCGTGTTCCGATGATCGCAAGCAAGAGGTACTTAACGTCGCCTATACTTTCCAATGATTCAATACCGCATGGAGTGCGTTCCCGTGGTCAAAAATATTTTGCCGCAAGCTTTGAGTGGTGTATTTTTAGCCGTAGCTATCTTCAGAATAGCCTTCGTATCAAATATTACAACGACTCAAATGATAGCGTTGGTAAACACTACAAAAGTTCATTTAAATTGTGCATAAACACTTGCCGTTTGTCATCTTCTGGTATTCCATATGCATGTCAATGAAAAGATCTGTGATAGTTTTTTTTTCTTCAGTAGAATTGCGAAGAACGCCAGAATATGCTATCAAAAATCGTCGATTATAGAGATGATTGTTACTATAGCCTTGCCAAGTAACGAATATCGCCCCGAGGAGGGAGTATACTTTAAATTTAACCTTTGATTGTTTATGTTTTCCATCTTACAAGATTATTAACGCTTTCCGTGGCGAAACCGGGTCAGGGTTCCCATAATTATGGCTGCGAAGCTATTGTCTTACAAATGTCTTTTCTCTTGTTACATCAAACGGGAATGCGCACACAACAAAAAGCTCAAGAAGACGTCTCCGCCTAGCAGACTGGAAGAACAAAAGATAGAGTGGGCAAGACAAAATAATGCGAAACTCATTTTTAATGGACGAATTAACAAAAGGTAACAATGAACAAGTTATCAGAGATCAAAAAGAGTGGACGCCACGGCTGTGCACAGTCTACAAATTTGCTATCACTTATCAGTTTTAAAGCGTAACTGGTAAACGGTGAATTTCACAGCGCGTTAATATCCTTGTGTGTCTCAAAAGAAAAGAGTTCTTCATTCCGATTCATGATAGTGATTGAGAAGAGTTGAAGGATCGGAGACCTTTCATCCCAACGCTAACAGACTGAAAGCTCTTCTTAACAACCGAAATGTTTTAATATCATCAAATAATTTCCAGTTACGGAAAACGTCAAGGGTGAAAATGATTGGTTATAAATCAGTTGAACAACTCTGCCAAAATCATTTTTACTTCATTATTCATACTGGACAACAGACCGCCTTGCGCAAGACACTTCAGCTATGACTACGAGTGATTCTCAATGGCCGAAGTTGACTTTACAAACACGATCGTTCTTGTTCGAAGGGATGAAATGGTAGAATGGGGGATGAAACGAACGAGAGTTCCAAAAAATAAAAAAAAGGGGAATACTGCGTCTCCTCCATCGCTTTTACATAATTAGTGTGTCCGGCGTTATTCAAAATAATTACAGTGGGAAATTTGGTTTTTTTCTTGGTGTTACGAAAGCTATTGTGGTATAGGCATTGTTCCGTGTCCTTTCAAAATTCTTTTGACGTCACTTGTTAATCACTAGAAAACTTTTTAAGCTTGGCTCAACGGTGTTTTATAGCGGTGCAATAGAGGACGAGCGTTAAACCAAAAGCATGTCATATGTCATGGCCAGTTGGCTATCAAGCTTCACGGCATCCACAGTCTCCTGGTTTGATGCAACACTGGACCAGGGGAAAATTTCAAGTCAAGTTTACAAAGGAAACTATGAGCAGTTTTTACCGGGAACTACTACAAAGCGCATGCCGTCTTGCTGTTTCGACAATTAGCATATTTTACGATTCCTTTACTTCCCCAAATAACCCGGCAAAATAATCCAAGGAGGCAATCTAAAAGGAAGCCAATTCCAGGGCTGTTCTTCATTTGAAGAATCAAACGTTTAGCTAGCAGGATATACTTTCAGTGAGTTAACACAACCGTTGCGTTTACTAAGAAAGGCAGCACTAAAATAAGCTACAGGTTTCCTAACCGACAAACGGCTTGGATGTATAGCTGCGTATCATCATATACTGATACAAGACCCTTGATTTATGACACGGTTAAATGAACATGGGCTGCTGAAGATATTGAAGATATTACAAGCTAAATTTAAACTAAGAACTACGTAAGTCCAATCACTTATCTTTTGGTCGTTTTCTAACTTGAAACTTAAAACGAGTGTTAAAAAGTTAAGGAAGTTTCTCCGCGCTTTTTTCGTTGTAAACAAAGTTTTCTAATGAATACAAGGTTTTGTAAGGCTTGCAGGATTATACTAGATGCTATTTATTTCAGTGGATTAATAGAAACAGTAGACTAAATTAAAGTTTCTCTAGAAACCTACCCCTTTACATTTGATTTATGGCAATGGCTACTTGGTGCAGAACGCATCACAACGTATACTTAAAGTTTTGTCTAAGTAATTGGAGGCTAAATGCAGTAATTGATTCATATCCATTCAGAATACTTTATCGCTGACAGTTCCCTATTTCCACTTCAACGTTGCATTGCAATGCCAATTACTCAGCCATCGTAGGATTTTGAACAATTCTTTTTCAGATTGTTTCTTACAGTTCTCGCTGTCTTTGTTCAAAGTCTTTCCTTCTTCATGTAACGTTTCAAATCCGCTGTCGGCTATTCTGGCGCTCCCCAAGCCACTGTTGCGAGTCGCCAATTGCAATCGTTCAGTAACCTTTCCGATTGTTATTGAATGATTAACATGATTCCCCCAATAATTGGAAAAATAATCATTGAACGCGGATTGGCGTCATTATGTTGGGAGTTAATGATAATGGAAAGGACGTACGGTATTTCATTGGAACTTCAAAAAAATGGACTTAACTTTAAGCTCGGGGATTTGGTGTACACTAGAACAATTGATCTGCCCAGTAGTAGAGTTTGTTTCCTGACACACTGAGTGCAAACTACATTATGTTCTCAGATTATTTGTTCCGTTGTTATTTTGTAAGGGCGGGTGGGACATTTGAAATGCAAGCGATATTTCGGCCTCTTTTTTATAAGGGCTAGTTTGAACGCCGCTCCACCTATATATCGCACCCCAATGAATAAGGTGCGGCGGTGAAGGAGCGCTGTATGAACAAGATTGGTTCCGGTGACATACTGGGCTCGGCAGAGTCAGTCGCATTACGTGACATGGGAGCATACAATTCGAGTGGTTTTTTTGGTCAAATACCGCAACAAACACATTAAACTAAGAAATAATATGAATACCAGAGAAATAATTCCTCGCGAAGCGAGGCCGAAGGCCGAGCGTAGCGAGGTTACTAATCGTGTCGGTTCTGGTTCAGACCACGTGGCTCGCAAGCCCGAGTAAATCGAGCCGAGAGTTTTTATATATGTATATATATATATATATATATTTATATTTATAGTAGGAATGAAAGAGGAACAGCGAACTTCTCACATGAGGTTTAATACTGTAGACGTTTCGCCCATTCGGGCTTCTTCAGTACAGTATGTAAGATTAAAAAGATTACAAATACTTGGAATAAAAAAATTATTTACAATATTGGTGTCTTATATATGAGAAAGGAAAGAAAAAAGAAAATTACAAACAATAAAAATTTTTTAAAAAACTAACATCTAATAAAAACCTAATGAATAGGGACTAATTAGTGATACAATTTGTGATCCCTAATTGGGCCCTTGATTAACATATATAGAATAAAAACTTTACGTAATAAGACTTGTGAAAAGAAAAGAAACAAAACCGTTGACAGATGTTAGTTAAATCTTATTCTATTCCTTGAATTGAATTCAGATCTTTTATTCAATCCATAAGGCTGAAGGGTGCAAAGTTGTGCACTCCAATAAGCTTCTCTTGTTAGAAGACGTTCATCAAGGCTGTTATTGTCTCTTGGGTTGGAAATTTGTTCAATTATTGTAAAATTGAAGTCACAGAGAACATGAAGAGTTTTGTTGAAGTGTGTCGCAACTTCACAAGTGTTCTTATTAGTATTCATGGCCGATTTATGATTCCGAAAACGCACTTTGAATTCATTGCTAGTCGAACCTACATATTGCACACTACATTTTGTGCAGGTGACCAAATAGATAACATTTTTGGATTTGCAATGAAGATGTTGTGTAATTTGGTAGGATCTTTTAGAACTAGCGCTAGTAAAGTGGTCAGATTCAACTAAAAAGTTACGGCAAAGATCGCATTTACCTTTGCATTTAAAACAGCCATGTTTATCAGAGTCATTGTCCTCCATTCTACGTGGGCGTGCAAGAATTTCCTTTATGTTTTTAGATCTTCTGTAAGATGGAATAATTGATCCTCGAGGGAAAATTTTAGAAAGGGAAGGAGAATCATAAATAAGATGTTTATGAGAATTGAGAATTTTTCCAATGCTAGGTAAAATAGGGTTGTAATCTAAAACCAATGGAAAAATTTTTTTGGATTCTCTATTGGCAGGGGCAAGAAGGTCCTCCCTGGGAATAGATTTAACTTTCTCGAATTGTTGTTTCACCTGGATAGGATTATAGCCTCTATTAATTAAATAACTCTCATATTCATTACTTCGTTTGTCAAAAGATTCAGGGGTGGAACAATTTCTTTTGACTCTGGTAGCAACACTTAATGGAATGGCCTTAGAACAGTGAGCTGGGTGGGCACTGCTACGCAACAAATAAATATGATTATCGGTAGGCTTGGAGTAGATATCCGTTTGGATAAATCCGTCAACAAGATTAAGTGTAAGATCTAAAACATTAAGAGATATCGGGGAATGAACAAGGGTAAACTTAATGGTGGGGTAAAGAGAATTGATAAACTCAGTGAACTCAATTAATTTAGAGTGCCCTTGTGTCCAAAGATCGAAAATGTCATCCCTATATCTCCACCACAGATTTGGTTTGATGGTCCCTGATCTAGCTTTTTTGTCAATTACCCCCATGGCTAAGTCGGCATAGCTGCATGCATTTTTGGGCCCCATGGCCGTTCCATGAATTTGGAGAAAATTTTCACCTTTGAATTGAGAATTATTGTGTTGTAGGCAGATCTTAACCGCTTCTACAATACAATCAGTGGATGGAAAATTAGTTGTTCTGGAATTAAGGGCTTCTGTTATTGCGTTGATTCCCAAATGGTTATCAATATTGGGAAACATGGCAACAACATCCCAAGATACTAAAAGACTTTCCTTTGGGAAAGGACCCGTTTTGTTAAGATCTTGAATCTTTTGTAATAAATGGGTGGTGTCCTTGACGAAGGATGGTAAATCTTGGGCAAGAGGCTTGAGATAGAATTCAGTGAAAGCTGAAAGGTTTTCAGTTGCCGTCCCACAGCAAGATGTAATAAGCCTAAGGGGATTCCCGTCCTTATGGGTCTTGATGGTGCCGAAGGCTTTTCCTGGCTTTGCGTTCTTGTTGGTAACCCATTGGGCAATTTCTTTACTGATTTGGCCTCTCTCAAGCCACTTTCTACCCCATTGTGAGATAACGTTAACAACCCCCGTGCTAGGATCTGAATCAAGTTTCTTATAGTGGAGCTGGTTTTCTAGTTGTTCTTTCATTTTGGCATAAATTCTCTTTACCCCACCATTAAGTTTACCCTTGTTCATTCCCCGATATCTCTTAATGTTTTAGATCTTACACTTAATCTTGTTGACGGATTTATCCAAACGGATATCTACTCCAAGCTTACCGATAATCATATTTATTTGTTGCGTAGCAGTGCCCACCCAGCTCACTGTTCTAAGGCCATTCCATTAAGTGTTGCTACCAGAGTCAAAAGAAATTGTTCCACCCCTGAATCTTTTGACAAACGAAGTAATGAATATGAGAGTTATTTAATTAATAGAGGCTATAATCCTATCCAGGTGAAACAACAATTCGAGAAAGTTAAATCTATTCCCAGGGAGGACCTTCTTGCCCCTGCCAATAGAGAATCCAAAAAAATTTTTCCATTGGTTTTAGATTACAACCCTATTTTACCTAGCATTGGAAAAATTCTCAATTCTCATAAACATCTTATTTATGATTCTCCTTCCCTTTCTAAAATTTTCCCTCGAGGATCAATTATTCCATCTTACAGAAGATCTAAAAACATAAAGGAAATTCTTGCACGCCCACGTAGAATGGAGGACAATGACTCTGATAAACATGGCTGTTTTAAATGCAAAGGTAAATGCGATCTTTGCCGTAACTTTTTAGTTGAATCTGACCACTTTACTAGCGCTAGTTCTAAAAGATCCTACCAAATTACACAACATCTTCATTGCAAATCCAAAAATGTTATCTATTTGGTCACCTGCACAAAATGTAGTGTGCAATATGTAGGTTCGACTAGCAATGAATTCAAAGTGCGTTTTCGGAATCATAAATCGGCCATGAATACTAATAAGAACACTTGTGAAGTTGCGACACACTTCAACAAAACTCTTCATGTTCTCTGTGACTTCAATTTTACAATAATTGAACAAATTTCCAACCCAAGAGACAATAACAGCCTTGATGAACGTCTTCTAACAAGAGAAGCTTATTGGAGTGCACAACTTTGCACCCTTCAGCCTTATGGATTGAATAAAAGATCTGAATTCAATTCAAGGAATAGAATAAGATTTAACTAACATCTGTCAACGGTTTTGTTTCTTTTCTTTTCACAAGTCTTATTACGTAAAGTTTTTATTCTATATATGTTAATCAAGGGCCCAATTAGGGATCACAAATTGTATCACTAATTAGTCCCTATTCATTAGGTTTTTATTAGATGTTAGTTTTTTAAAAAATTTTTGTTTGTAATTTTCTTTTTTCTTTCCTTTCTCATATATAAGACACCAATATTGTAAATAATTTTTTTATTCCAAGTATTTGTAATCTTTTTAATCTTACATACTGTACTGAAGAAGCCCGAATGGGCGAAACGTCCACAGTATTAAACCTCATGTGAGAAGTTCGCTGTTCCTCTTTCATTCCTACTAAATCCACCGAGTGTAAGCGTCGCGTATCCTTTGGGATCCTTCTCACTAGCGTCATCGTTGGCAAACCTTCTTTTCTACACAACTATATTTATATTTATATATATATATATCTATATTTTAAAGGTGTCCGTTCGCAGGCCAGGTTACCTGGCAATAGTAACGCACTTGAGAACTGCTGAATTTCCGCCATTATTCGGTGATGCCTTTTTGAAAGTAATGTAAATTTTGTGGAAATCGATTTCACTCGTCCTGGAAGTACATCCCAGCAAGATGATCTCCGAGATATTCAAGAAATATTAGCACGAGATCGTCGCCGAGTGAGTTCGAATACCGTGAAAATCAACACGGGGAAAGCACGACTCAAAGCCGGGATAGAGAAACGACAGCAGGGAGAATAACAACAGCCAAGACAACAACTGCTCGCTCCAGAAAAAGGGAAACGAAACAGCAGGGAAAAGGACTAGGAATTCAATCAAGTTAGTTTTGAATTTGAATGTGTTATTGATGGAAATACAGGACATGAGTGAACGATTACATAACGAAATATATTGGCGTAGTACATTTAGCAAAACGACTTAGAAGGGACACCGAGTAAGAACGACTTCAACGATTGGAGATATCTCTGGAAAATAATTCTATTAGTCTAAAAACGGAATCGGAAGACGACCAACAGATTACAAGAGAATGTAAATAGGTATTTTTCATAATAAAACGATAGCGTTTCCAGTTTGAAGTAATTCCCAACACAGAGAGTTGCAGTTGTTATAGCAATCATTTATAACGATGTCATCTGATATCATTGCAACAGTGAAAATATTGTAAATTTTCTTGATCTAGCAGTTCTGTTAAACATTTTCAACAGAATATATACCCTGTGTCACTATAAAGTACTGGTTCTGCAATATTATCAGTGATCAATGCGATCATTTCAAAATAAAGCAAATGTGATTACTGAATTCTGAGTAGTATTTCTCTTTGCTATATATATATGTATGTATTCTCTGATTGAAAGGTTTCAATAATATTGCGTAGAGACAACAAGTTTCATAGCCTTTTCACAATGGGTCAGTTTTACCTTAGAGTGCAATGACCCCCCCCCCCCTCCCCTGATAATATTGCTATCTAGAACCTCTGCCCTTTTTTCACAAATGAAATGTTCATTCAAGCCTTAATTTGAAAAGTTAGACATAACATATTAACTTTGTTACTTTCTGCTGTTTACTTTATTTTTATGATCATCATGTCAAATATCAATATTTCATAACAACCACAACATACAGTTAACCTTTTACACTGGAAAAACTTTATAAAGAAGAAAATAAATTTTGTAATGCCAAAATGTTTATGATCTTTCTCATATATTCATTGCAAGTGTGCTGTATGTAGTAACAATTAAGTGTTTCAAGTTTCCTAAATGCCCTATGCTTTCAATGATTTTCCACACAAAATTTATAGACAAATGACTGCACTAGATTCTAAGCCTTAAAGAAGAAATGGTATTGTTTGGTGCTGTTTTGATTACTACCACCTCTGATGGAAAGCCTATTAAGAAGATTTTTGTATTGCTTGTAGTAGTAGAGTAACAATACCTTTACTAAGATTAGGACATGCATCCCACCCCATAAAAATGTTATGTTAACGTAAAAAATATAACAATAATAATAATATCAATACCAGTAATAATAATAGTAATGATAATAATAATGATAATAATATAATGATAGTGCTTCTCGTTACTATATGTCATTGGTTACAAGTTCAATACCTTTGCCTGCCATGACTTTTTTGATGAAATACCATGCGTATATTAAATCTTTCTTCTGCAGTTTTTATTATAGAAATTTTCATGTATTCAAAATAATATACTATTCTCTGGTTGGTTATGGATATTTTGCCTGTTTCTGTAACAGCACAATTAAACTTTCATGTGGTATACACTTTTGACTGATTGATGTTGATTTAACATTATTTTTTACAGGACTATGTAGTGTAGCAATCTTTATCAACATATTAAGATTTCAATAACTCTTTCTTACATGTATTGTTTTTATGAGATGACCTAAAAATAGCACGACCACATACTATACAGTCGGCACTCACTATTACCAAACCTTTATTTAAAGTTTTTGTAGAATCCAATTGTTTTACCCACAATTTTTATTTTATGTAATGACATTGTATCTCACACTTCTGTTGATATAATAACAAAAAACATAAATAAAAAATAATTGGAGCATTCAACTCATCCTCAGTGTAAGAACATAGTGTGTTTAAAAGTGATGTACAACAAAGAAGACAAAGCAGTAGACTCAGACTAAGAAAATAAAACTAAAAAAAAAAACACAGGTTCTTACACCGTGGTAAACACAAGCATTCATATCAACTCTTCAAAATTTCACCTGCAAAAGATTTACAATCATTTTCAATTTGTGTTAAGTGAATATTATTGTGATACCTCATCGACTCTGTATTCCCTGTCAAGAGAATCAATAATAATTTTACTTCTATTCCCTCTGGTGCACTCTCAGTGGCAGTGAAAGAGCTAAATAAAGGTCAATTTTTAAGCACTCTGTTGTGCAGTATACTGATCATGTAATTTGCACCAGGTGTCACTAATTGTGTACCAAACACAGCGTAACAAATAAAATAATGGGGATTACCCTAACATGAAAAATATCAAATAAAAAATAAAATATAAAAGCATTGTGACTTCTTCAAAAACTAGCTTCGCGAGGTTTTTGCGGGAGTCGTATTTCTAGTATGAATACTAGCAATAAGTAAACATTTCTTCTGGAAAACTTTCTTTTCCTTTCCGTCTCTCCTTTCCTCTGTTTCTAGTAAGTTCTCCTGTTTTTATTGCCCCCGCAGGATTCTGGCCCAGAGGCCGGAACCCGAGGAGGCACCCTAATGTTCCCCGCGTAAATAAGAAGTATCGTATGGTTGTAGTGTTAGTATGCGAAAATTTTCTCGATTTGACGAAAATAGGCGCGCACGGTGGTCCCGGTTAATTTTCAGCATGTGCGCCTGGCTCAGCAGCCGCGCAAACTGGGTTTGGCAAGTTTGGCAATGAGTCGTCACGATTTCATTCCAAGCTTTCTTATTTCATTCCAAGCTATAAGATGAGTATTTTTATCATTGAGTATCACATCATTAACAAAAAGCTATTCAGCAGTACTGGAATTCTTTAGTTTTAAAGAACTTGATTTGTCAGGCACAAATCAGCAACGTCGATCGACAGAACTTTGAACGTGATTTGTCAGACACAAATCAGCAACGTGGATCGACAGACTCGATTCAAACCACATCAGGAATAGCTCAAATATTTCAAAACCCAGTCAAAAACAAGAAATGTGCTAACGTGAAATAACCGGGTTTTGTTCTATCTTAAGTTCAAGAATGTCACACTCGAAGCCAAAGCAGTCGTTCATTGCGTTTCGTAGACGACACTTTATGAACTCGGTTTTCACTGACCCGGGCATTTATTCATGTGCAGTTGATGCTTTTTTGGAAGTGTGTACACATTTGTTTATGCCACATTTATCAAATTTGCCAGCTAAAAATGAGTTCACAGAGCTGCTTTTCAATACTTGCTCATATTACATCTGTTTGAGAGAAGACAATGCCTTGTTGAAGGAAATTCGCGAACCTGTATGGTCATACATCATTGACCACTGTAGTTCATTTGTAGCCAGAGATTGTAGTGCCTGTTTTAGTCAAGTATTTGAGCAAAGAACACTTGGTAATATGAATGTAGATGAAGAGAGTCTTTTTGTGACTTTAAGAACTTTTGATTCTTTCTGTAAGACTTGTGCAAAACTTGTGACTTTGAATAGCAAAATTATTTTGACAGTAGTTACTGAACATGGATTACAACACTTGGGTTTAGATAAAAGTATGTGGCCCCAGTACGTTACTGATGTGCATACAAACCCAGGACAACTGAATTGTGTCACCTGTAATACTCGCACTACTCGGCCTGTTTTGAGTACTGTATCAAACTCTAAATTCCTGTTTATTGAATTCCCTCCTGGGTTGATGAAGGACATAAATGTCTTTGAGTTGATTGAAATTTCTGGAGTTCATTACAAACTAAGAGGTGTTGTGCGTTGTAACAATAACCACTTCACTTGTGCTGTTGAAAGTTATAGTAAATAGACTTATTTTGATGACCTTTGTTTTAGTGTAAAAGAGTTTGCAAATTTTTCTTCAATGCGACAAGTTTATAAAGAAGGGTGGTTTTTAACAATTTATGAGCTGAGAGAAATGGAAATACAGTATGAACAAGATGAAATTTTCCACTGCACACCACAAACATCTGCAAATTACAATACATGTATGAACATGAAACCTAATGCTAGGCCAAGAGTTGAATGTGAGTCAAGTGCAAGAAAAATATTGGACAACTCCCTCATGGTAGACCTAGAGAATACTAATGATGCTAAAATCAGTAATACTCTATCATTCTCAGGTGCTAAAGTTGTGCACAATCAGAAAAAAAAGAAAACACAAGGAAAAACGTTAATTTTACAAGAAATAGAAAAAGAAAGATTCCACAGAAAGAGGCAATTGCAAACATAACAAAGAGAAGTAAGAATTCTGATGAATCTGTGCAACCTTCTAAGAATTCATCAGTTTACTTTTCTGAGTTTCAAACAAATGAAGATAACAATTTAACCTTACTATCACCCTTTGCTGATAATGTTCATGATAAGGATGACAAACCTTTGATGAACGAAATTGATTTTAAAAATCCAACAGCATATAATGAGGAACTTCAAGAATCGTCCAAGGAAAATATGAGAAGATTTCATAATGCCTTAAAATTTACAATTTATCAGTGCCATGTCTGTCATGAAGCCTGGCCTTTGAAAACAAAACCAAAGAATTCTGCAGATTACATTTGCTCTCAATGTGTGCGTGACAAAAGTGTTCCCAAAAACTTTTCAGCCGATACCTCTATGATACCTTCTCCAGTTCCCAAGGAGTTACAAGGCTTGACACAATTTGAAGAAATGCTCATTGCAAGAGCATTTCCTGTTATGCATGTGTACACAAAACCAAGGGGTGGTCAAAGAGCATATAAAGGCCATGTGCTTACTTTGCCTCAGGATGTACAACAACTTGCAGAAATACTTCCTAGGTGTCCAAAAGATTTGCCTGTGATTATTTTTACTGTTAATGGTAAATATAACAATTTTTCATTGGATTTTGTAGTGAGGCGCAAAAAAGTGGAAGAGTCACTTTAGTGGTTAACTGGTAAAAATGCAAATGGGGAACCAAACAATCCTTTGTACAAAAATGTGAAGATAGATAGGGAAACTCTTGCTGATTTGCCAGAAAATGACATCCTTTCAGATGTTATGAGAGGGTGAAGAAAAATCAGATGAAAATGAAGATGTGGATATTGACACTGGACCAGTTCATTTTGAAGATGATGAGAAAGTTTAATATATAGATTTAGCCAAGCCTAAAAGCGGGGCTCCCGTTTAGTACGTTCATTTCACTTTAAACTGCAAAAGCATTCTAAAATATTGCGAAGGAATTCACAAACGTTTTTAACTATAGTTATGTGTCGAGGTCGGTTAACTTGCTATGATTTTTGTCTAAACTTTCGTCTGCCATTAGTACGGTCTTTCTACCTACAAAGTCATGGAGTATATTCTACAAGACGACACAAATTATCAATGTACTGTATTCTATTCCTGATGAAATTAACCATTCTATTTGCGTAAATGTATTTAAAAGATTTGTACACGCTACTGGGAAATGCAGGACACAACTCTTGTCATTTTCGTGTTAAAACGAACACCTCGGTAATATAAATGTTTACTCCAAGCAGGGTGCAAAGAATTACTGCCTTCATTTATTCACTACAATCAGCTGTAGTTACTTAACAAAAGAAATACTGAATAACCGTAAAAGTGTGAACTATAAGTAGACCTGGTCCAACGCAACACGTGAATGACTAACATACATTTGAGACATTTTACAATTTAGAGGAACTTTTTTTACGAAAACAACGGCGTTGAAACCAAAGTTCTCAATCGACACACTAAATGACAACGTCGACAACGCGAAAAGCTGCCAGTGAAAGCGCTACATTCTGCAATTTGCCGCCAACAGAAAATTCCCGCGGGAGTATTTCTTAGCCGTCGACAGGGGAGATGTTTATATGATTAAAGGACATAAAAATTTGAAATCTTTCATCAGTTTGCTTCTCATTCAAAAGTAGTGCATTCAGAAGATCATTTTCTGAAGAAGGTTTGTTTAGAAGTCGGTTTTCCAAGTCAAGTGTCAAGTTTCAGGGGCGGATCCAGGATTTTACATGAGTGATTTGCAGCACCTTAACTAGGGGGGTTTGGGGGGTTTGGGGGCATGCCCCCCCCCCCCCCACCCCCCCAAGAAAATTTGAAATTTAGTGCTCCCAGAATGCAATTTTCCTGCATTCTGAGAGCACTTTAAGCCATTCAGACACATTAACAGTACCTCCTCAGAAAGGCATAATTCTGTACAAAAAAATCAATTCTGTGTATTTACACAGACAAACCAGAATAACATTAAATTTTTTTTGTCCAGAAATTTGCCTTTCTGTGGCTAAGGAGTCTAGCATGTGAATTAAGATTGAGGGCTACTTTTGAAAATGTAGTAGATCTGCTGCCTGGATTGCTGTCTTGGATGCTTGTGGGGGTGCCAATAACTATTCAATGGGAATCAGGTCAGTTAGCTCAAAGTGGGAATGGAGGAAAAAAAATAAGGATTTATTAGTGAATATTAAGAAACATTGTTGTGGAAATGTATCAGCAAAACTGAAAAGTTGGAATCATACTTGCCTTTTTCAGCCTTTTAGATCAGTGTATAAATTGATGTGGTCCAATGAGCTCAGACTGAGAGAATATGTGAAAACCATTTAAGCTTATCAAATACCCAGTGTCAGTGGAAAAATAACTCTAAAAACTATTGAAGAATGACTTTTTTGTCCAGATATAAGTATTAATACAATTGTACCACAGACACCAGTTATGTATCTGTACTGTTCTCCATCAGTTTAAGGATTACATCAATCGGGCCGATGGAACATAACTCACAAGTACTCTAGAAACACTAGTGACTGCCTGGTACAAAATAATTCATTTAAAATATTTTCCATTCTCATTCTTCTGGGATATAAATTAGCAAATAAATCTATAATTTGTTCAAGATCTAATTCCATTTCCCAATGGGCATACATCAGTGCTAATCCATTCAGTCTATCCTGGACCATTGTACTTCTAAAATAAGTCTTCAGATTTCGGAGGGTTGAAATGGACCTTTCGCAAGATGCCGATGAAATGGGAATAGTGATCAGGATTTGAAGTATAGTACATCCTCACAAAGGTAGAATCCTACAAACTCTTCTCTGACTGTTTTGGTCGAATCATGAAATCTGATCACCCCTGAAAGGTTTTGTTTATTTGATATGTCAGCTGCTTCGTCAGACATAATGGAAAAAATTTGCTGTCCCTGATTTCCTGTGACAAATTATTCACTAGGATAGCACCCACAGTTGTAATCATCTCATTTTGAATGGTTTTAGAAATATAAGTCGCATTTCTGGGAGCGGTTTCCAGGTGATGTTTTAGTGTTTGGTCGCCGCTGTCAATTCGAAATTCTAACAGTGCATGGAAATTACCGGAAAGACTGCCATTTCCTCGATCATCATCTCGTATACCTCTGAGAGCTATGTTGTTTTTTCCGCTGAAAATTATTGTTTTAAAAAGGGTTTCAGAATTTCGCGATTTCTATTGATTTGCTGTTGCAGTAAATTGTTGATCTGCTGATCAATTGGAACCGCTTCTCTTCTCATGTTTCTCAGAAAATTCTCCACATTTCCCGCTGACGTGTTTGGTAAAACGTGAAACGGCGGACGTCCAAAGTGTGAGTGGAGACTTGAACAATTTGTCTAGTTTATTCGTATTTCGCCCACACTGGACTCCAAAACAAACACACGGTAAACAAAATGCACCATCGACATATTTAGAGTATGCTAGCCAGGGAAATCTTTTCAGCCAGCTCCGCACAAAATGACGGCTACAATTCGAACATTCCACTGACGCTGGGAAATCAAATAGCTCACCTGGTTTCCACACATTCTCTATGAACTTGTCCTGGTCCGAATATGAGTTGATTTCCTTGAAAACCAAACCAACATCAGACTGTGAACAGTCCTCCTTCCGACAAACTGGATCGCCTCGAACCATCATTTATAATTAAAATTTCCCTTGTCTTCCTCCGTAGAAAGTTACTTTAACAATGAACTGTGATCGGAGCAAGAACAAACGAGGGACTTTCGGGGAGAGGCTTCCCTTTATATACGATTGTCAGTAGTTTGCACGGTAGTTTGCGTCCTGGATAGCCAATCACAACCGAGTTTGAGTAGTTCGCAGGACAATGCGAGTGATTCTGGCCAATAGAGGAGGGTTTTGAGTGATTTGTGGAAAGATCGATAAACTAACCACTCCCACCCACTGCGTACAAATTTTGTCCGGTCGTGCCTACGAATTTTTTCGTGTTGTTCTCCGAAGTCTCGACAAAGGACGAAAGCGCGCGAACGGAGATTCGTCAAATTCGTTCGGAATGGACTGGGTTTGCTGTGTAATCGATTTTTTTCTTTGTTTTATTTCATAATAAACACTGCAACAAGAAGGATAATAGAATTCTTGAGCTTCAAGAAACAACCTGAGAAATAACAAACCCAGGTTTGGAAACATTTGAGTGATTTCTGGAAATCACTTGAACTACTCTGGATCCGCCCCTGAGTTTACGGGAAAGTGGAAAGTGAGAGTGCTGAGTCAAGCATCAGTGAGCAAATATTATGCAGACAAAACTTATGCAAATTTGTGGTCCATAGCACGGAGTCTTTCCACTTCTCGGCTTTCTTCGCTACAATTTTGTCTGTCTTCCTCAGCACTGAGTCTTTCCGCTTCTCGGCGTTCTTCGCTAAAATTTTGTCTGTTTTCCACAGCACGAAGTCTTTCCGCTTCTCGGCATTCTTCGCTAAAATTTTGTCTGTTTTCCACAGCACGGAATCTTTCCGCTTCTCGGCGTTCTTCGTTAACATTTTGTCTATTTTCTCGAGCCCGGACTCTTTCTGCTTGTCGGCGTTCTTCGCTATAATTTCGTCTCCTTTCTCTTTCCCGAGCGCGCCTTCTTTGGCGATCTACTTCGCTCATTCTTCCTCAGTTAATTCTTGCTCTCTTTCCCGTTGCTCTTCACCTGAACCCTGTGCTCTGCAAATTATATTTTCTCTGCTATTGTTTGTTGACATAGCAATAGAAATTGTTTCGTTTATCCTTTAGTAAAACTTTAACAGTGTAGAGTAGTAATATTGTGTCTCAAAAAGACAATGAACTGAAAATTTCTTTTTCAGTCATCAACGCAATTTCCCGCCAAAAATATGCGGGCTACCAGAACAGCTTCCAAATAAAACACGTCACCTCGATGAGTTGACACATGAGCCCACAATATGGTCATGTGATGCTGGTCAGTGGCTATCCCGTTTTGACAGCTGTCAATTGACCATATTGTGAATGTCCAATATAAAAGATGTGGATTTGCCAAGACAAGCCTGAGCTACCCCTCCCTTCCTTTTGATAGTCTCCCCTACCCTACCCGTACAATCTGTAGACGCGTACGTACGGACGTACGTACGCTCGGTCAGTCACGTGACAACCAAACCAAAAGAGGTTGACCATATTCCATGAGTATGGGGCTCTGCTCCGCGCGCGCTTCGCGCGCGGGAGCCCCGCTATAATGCAGAAACTGAAATGAATAGCTTTGTTCCAACCAACATTGACTCCAAAAAGGAAAAAGAAATTATTAATGAACAATGTCTTCATGTTCCACAATCATTCAATTGGTATATTGGTGATGAGCCATTGAATGAATTTAGTTGTCAATTCTTAGCATCAATGCTTTTCCAACTTTATTTCCGGATGGAAAAGGTGATCCAACCAATAATGCAGTTTTTTCTGATACTTTGACCAATACATCTCAGTCATTTGCAGCTAAAAGACACTTCAACCTTTTCAACATCAAAGGACAAAAAGGATTGTTCTTCAAACAGTTGACTTTCACTGCATCGAAACAAGCTGAAATCCTCCATGCAGAAACACCCTGTTCCTTTTTCATCAATTTTGAACGTCTTCCAAACATACTGAATTTGACTTGTGACTATAGTTTTCAATTCTTTTTTCGCCAGGTGTTTTAACCGTGTCCTTCAGTTATTGTTCTGTTTTATTCCAAAGACATTTTGCATTGCCTTACATTATTAACCAATTCATGTTGTCTTTGGAAGAGCCCTTTAATTATTGTTCCCTTTTACTGTAAGGACATTTTTGTATTGCCTTATATTTAACAAGTTCATGTTCTTTTTACAGCATATTACATTTTGAATGCTGTTATACGCAATATTAACAAATGGTTTCATAACTTTTCATCGTTATAACGACATTTTTCATAGTTATACTACCTTTCTATTGTTCGTTAGAAATAAATAATTAAAGATCGTTTTGTTGTTTAACACGCGTAATATTACATTTGCCTTGTTGATTGAACTCAGTATGACATGTTAAAATACCATTGCCCATCCCAAACACGATATGTATGAGGATTTCCATTAACCCAAGAAACAAAGAGTAGTAATATAGAGGATTTATTCCCGGGTTTTCGATTTACACGAAATTGGCAGAAAATTAAACAAAGATTTTTGTTATGGTTAAAAAAAAGATTATAAAGTTATCAGAGATTTATCAGGAAATTAACAGAAAATTAATAGAGACTTTACTAAGTATAACAAAAATAAAAATTGAAATATCTATTTAAAGGTAAGGATGAAATTATTGAAAATGGAACAACTACGAAGATTGACTGTGAAACAACTTAAATATATTGTTAAAGAGTTGGAAATTAAAGGGCGATCTAGAATGAATAAAGAAGATTTAATTAAAGCGTTGGAAAATTTTACAGATGAGGAGATTATTGAATTAATACCAAAATCTATCATAAATAATATATATATTTGCATTCATGGAAAAAGAAAGGATTACTGTAAAGAGTGTGGGGGATCTCAAATATGTGAACACAAAAGACATAAAACTACCTGTAAAGAGTGTAAGGGATCGCAAATATGTGAACACAAAAGACATAAAGCTACATGTAAAGAGTGCGGTGGCTCGCAAATATGTGAACACAAGAAACAGAAGAATCAATGTAAATTATGTGGAGGATCTAAAATATGTATTCATGGAAAAAGAAAGGCTTACTGTAAATTATGTGGAGGATCTCAAATATGTGAACACAACAAAGTTAAATCATGTTGTAAATTATGTGGGGGAGTTCAATTATGTAAACACAACAAACAGAGAAATTTTTGTAAATTATGTGGAGGATCTCAAATATGTGAATACAACAAACAGAAGGCGCATTGTAAAGAATGTCGTATAACAAAAGAGTTACAACAAAAACATTAAGTTATATAACGCAAGTCAGTGTTACATAACAAAAATTTGCATTGACGTAATCACATTCCTGAGCGACGTTAGAAACCAACCTTTTTAAAGTAAACATAAAATCTACTTTCAAACTTAAAATTCACTTTTCAACTTGCTTGTTGCTATGTCGTAAAAGTATGCAATCTATTGTCATGAACTACCGAAATAGATACCACGCTAATCCACCAGTGATAATTATAAATGTTAATATATTGGTTTCATGTTGTGTGGTCACGTCCGACTTTTCATTCAGAGTTGTGGATTTTGGTTTTGGTTTCGTTTCATTTTGTAAAGGTTTTGGTTTCATCTCAGCTATATGAGGTAACTTTACCTTTGAAGATCCGATGTTATGACTTATTCCAACCTGTTTTGCTTCAGTGTTTAGGGAATTATTCACACCAAAATTCATATCGCTACTCGCTTTCATAAGTTTGTTATTAAAACCAGTCACGCTTTCAGTGTTGATTATCATATTACTAGGCATTAACCATACACCAGGAGCGATAGCTAAATCAAGTCGTAATTTCGCTTCCTGAACAGCTAATTGATATCTTTGGATAGAACTAGAAATGTCATTTTCAATCACACTACTTTCAAATAAAGCTAAGAATTCTTGTTGAGTCTCGATCGCTCCACCACCATTACCGTAAATCGAGTTTCTAGTGTTGACTTGCGCTCCCAATATACAGTAAACAAAAGCTTCAGCGGATCGATTCAATCTACCAAGTCCAGCTTTAGTGAGCCCATGACCACTTGTTGGGATAAACCAAGCATATTTGAAATCAGCAAAGTCATCATTACGGATAAATGAGATGAGATTACCCTTTTCTTTCTTACCACCTTCATCAGCAAATTTACCACCTTCACCAGGCCATTGATCTGCTTCATCATCGTAATTCCTTACAATATGTACATTTTGATATCCTCCACCTTTTCCATTGTATCCAGAACCATAATCAAGGAATATATCGCCCAATCCTCCGTTTCTCCCACCTTTCCATCTAAAGTCAGAATTATTACTAACCCCAAATTCAGCACACAATCGCTTATATGCAACTTTACTATAAGGATTATTATTTATCATAAAAGGTTGCTCATCAGGTAAAGGAAGACTTAATTCATATAATATCCTCCTTATTGTGAAATATATATGAAACTTAATGAAGCTACTCACTACTTTAGGATAATTTAGACTTTCAAAAGGACTTATCCCACAACCAGCTGTTGCGCACCAAACTGCAAAGTTAAGTTGTTGAGGCCAATAATTCATATCAGGAGCATTCAACCATTTTCTACTCTGCTTTCCAAATTTGAAAGATACAACTTGGGATGTAAATATGTTACGCATCTTAGCTGTGAACTTTTTAGTATTTGACACATATATATCCAGCGAGGTTAACATTTTTGTTATGTCACTTGTAAAGTCATCAAAGTTAATAGCTGGTATAGGATAGCTTCGATTTGTCATAGTTAAACTCTTTGGGAATGAACTCAATTCATCATCATTTAACCCTAAATCTTTCCATAAAAGTCTTTTCAAACGGGGTGATAGGTCTTCAGTCCATGTTTTTCCAGTTGGGTCATCATAAGACATTATTGTTGTACCATTAACTTTCCACTTAATATATCCTCCATACGGATCAGCCACAACTATGAATTGACCTGTATCAGCTTTTGGATATTTATTTCTGAAATCATTTAGTAAGCCCATTTTATTCCTTATGTTTAGAATAAGATGAATATGTTTTTAAATCAACACCGTTCTTTTCTAATACCGGCATAACAATTCCATCCTACTTGCGTTCTCTCAAATGAAAATTTCCAAGTTCGGGACTGGTTAACTCCTTTATAATTTCCGCACGAACCTCTGTTCTTATCTGACTCATATTTAAGTTTTTTTCTGTATCTTTCCTGTTTTTTTGCCGGATTTCGAGTTTTAGTTTTTCAAACTTGTCCACCTCTGATAAAATTAACGAAAATTCTTGGTCAGATATGGTATTATCTTTCAGTGCCTTTGAAACCAAGTCGTGAATGGTATTTACTTTTGCTTTTGCCAGAGAAACTGTCTGTTCATGTTTACTAACTTTATGGGAAAGTCGTTTAGAAGCCGCACCGAATCCAACTGATATTCCCCCACAAACACCACCGACAACACCTAATGGGATACCAACAGCAGCACCAAAACCAGTAAGAGAGGTTCCCAATCCACTTCCAGATAGGATAACTGAAAACACCCCACAACCAACACTGATTTTAGTAAATATTCCTCTTGCTCTATTGTATTTTTTCCTAACATCCTCATAATGTTTAATTTCCTTCTCAAGATTTTGTAGTACTTCGCATGACTTTTGTAGTCTGAAATTATTTTGATCACCATTCATTTGTAATTGTGGATAAATTTTATTGTAGTCATCCATTTTTTTACTACTCAACATGAAATCTTTAAATGAATTCGGAAAGGTCCGTTATTTAATTTAGCATTTTTTCCAAATTCATCCAAAATTATTAAAGTAAAGTAGTTGACCGGATTTTTAGATTGTGAAACTCTTAAACAAGGATACTTTTGAGATGGTATAACAGCTAGTAGTTGAGAGGGTTTAAGCTCTTCAGTTTCAGCGCTAGGGATACAACAATTTGAATATGATGACTTTGTCTCAATAAGATCACACATTAAGTAATAAGGATTTTTATTCGTCGCTGGATTAATGTGACTATCAAGCATTTGTATCTTTTTTACTTTGGTTAATGGAGGATCTAGATAAATTCTTGTTTCAGGAGTTAGCATATTTATAGATAGAAACGTTGTATGATTCATTATTTTGTTTTTACTTACTTCCTCTTCTTTTTAAATTGTTCCACAAAATATAGAACCACAGCCATTATCAACAACCAAGCATTCTTACCTAAAAATCCAATAACCTCACCCGCTGTTTTGAACAGAAAGCTCACGATAGCTCCAACCATTCCTGGCAATATTTCACCAAGTTTCTTACCAATAGTTTTCAAGCCATTACCAACACCTTTACCTAACGTGGATAGACCTTTAGAAAGATTAGAAACGATAACACCAATGACCACACCTACAGCACTCACAACAGCAAAAACTGTAAAACCGTGCTTTTTGAAGATAGACTTCACACGATCACGTAATGACATTCCATACTGTATTCTATCTCTCTCACGATTCCTGTTAGCCCTATTTTGTTCACGATCACCAATTTCATTAGCTATATCCTCTAATCGCGCACGGTCCTCTGGTCTCTCAAGAGATTTGTTCTTAATGAATTTTTCTTCATCTTTAAGTTTAGCAATCTCTTCTTCATCGTTAGCGTTCTCAAGAGCATTATCTTCAAGAATTTGCGCTGCTGTACGACCTAAATAGTTTCTAATTGTATCTGGTAATCCTTTGTTCAGCTCACCATATTTATCGAATAAATAACGCCATTTATATCTTGGATTTGAACCAATCATTTTAACTTTAATTTCACCAAATTCATCGTATTTGAAAAGAAAATTAGGTTTAGCCTTTGGGAATTTTTTTAAAATATTAGTCCAGGCTTCATCTTTGTTTCTTTCAATCTCCATCTCTTCACTTGGTAATTTTTCATATCTTGATTTAGTTTTGGGTCTTGCACCCTCCTTCTCATAAACCCTTCCACTAAAAGAGGTTTCCGCCTCCTCATCATCAGGGTTAATTAGACGACTGGTGGATGATATTGGATCCAATTCCATATTTCCATCATCAACATCACCACCTTGATCATATGGATCATTTAGTTTAGTAGGATCTAAATCTGGTAATTCTCCACCTTCTGCCATGATTTTTTACTCATCAGTAAGAAATCTTTAAACTGATCATACAATTAACACTAAAAGAATTTACTAGCCATATAACCCAATGCCAACATACCACCACCCACATATGCCATTTCACCCATCTTTTGATTGTCACTGGGTCTATAATAATCAGAGAATTTTGGTTCATGTGTCTGACTATACAATTTCAAAGCTTCATCTGTATTCGAAATATTTTTTGAAGCCTGATATTTAGCATCCTTCTGTTGAGAGTGCCAATCAATGAGATTCTGTCTTTTTTCCTGGTATTCAGCATAATCTTTTTGATATTTTTCTAATGCCTTATCGTGTCTTATTCGTTCTGCATCTGTTTTATCACCTGAGAGATATTTTGCAAGATATGATCCGCCAACGAATGTAGTCGCATTCAAAATAGCTCCTCCAACCATCATTGCTATTGTTGCCATTTGTTAGTCAATATGTAAAATCTTTAAGTTGGCAAAATCTTTTGATCCTCTAAATATGTTTTTAGGTACATACTACCTGACAATACAGCTACCCATTTAGCATAATTTGTAATACTTGAGGATGGATCGTTCATAAATGATTCTTTCAGAGCTTTTTTAGCTACATATCCAACTCCAGCAGCTAATCCGATAATGACGGCTGAATCAGTAACAGTTTTCACAAGTTTGTTTTCAGTTGACATAATTTTTTACTAAACAGTAAGAAATCTTTAAACTACTTTCCCTTATAACATTCCTATTTTTGGAATCTGTGTGGGTGGTGGTTGTGGTACATGAATATTTGTAGGTTGAGGCATTTGTGAAACATTAGTTGGTATTCTGTTTTTATAATATCTCATAAACATATCAAATGCTGTAAACCCTATTCCAACAATTGATAATACAGTAGTAAAAGATAGCTCTGGAATCCATGGTTTTGATTCACTCTCTTGGTTTGAATTTTCTTGCTGTTTAATCTCCGCTTGTTCCTTTTCTCGTTTCATTTCCCTAGCCAACGCTTCTTTAGCTTTTTTGTTATATTCTTCTAGTGCCTTACCAGCTGCAACCTTTTTAGGATCTTTCTCTTTAACAGCTTTCTTATTTTTAGTATTAGTAGGCGGATCAATTGTAATTTGTTCAACAACTTCTTCTGTCATTATTATTTTATTTCACAAAGTAAAGAATCTTTAAATCAGTTGTGCTCAGTTTTGTTAGAATCATCTTGTATTTTTCTTTTTCTGCTTAGTCTCTCAATTTCACGTTTAATTTCCCTAGCTTTTTCTTTTTTATATTCTATTATTTTCATAGCAGCCTCAATCATTTTAGGATCAAACTCTTTTTTTTTAAGATTTTTCTTTTCATGTATAGGATATAAACTAATTTTTTCAACAACTTCTTCTGTCATTATTATTTTATTTAACAAAGTAAATAATCTTTAAATCAGTTGTGCTCAGTTACCTGCTCATTAACATTCTCAGTTTTGTTAGAATCATCTGTAATTACTCTTGAAACTTCTTGTATTTTACTTATTTTAATGTGCTTAGCAACCTGGAATAGTCCACTAGCAAGTGCTACCAATCTTCCACCTTTTAATGCTAAGAGACCTACAAAGTTTGTCAGTTCACGATTAACCAACTCATCATTCTTCAAATCTTTACAAAGCGCATCAATATCATCTACAGGAATCACATAAGAAATTACTTGAGAAACTAATTGAAGAGATGAATCTACTAATCCACCACTAATTTTCTTACCTAATACTGCCTGGTATCGATTATAATATTTTTCAATGTCTTTTTCTGTGAGTTTCTTGATATCACCTAAACTCATATCAACACCTAAATATTCCTTTGTAGTCCCAAGAGATGCGAGAATAGCCAGTGATTCTTGTTTGATTTCAATATCATCATTATATTTTACCTCATCTTTTACCTCATCTTTTGTTTCTTCTATATAATCTTCAACTTCTGTCATATTTTAATTTTGTAATAAAACATAGATTCTTTTAAATCACCGCAGGAATCTCCAAATAACATTGAAATGGATAACGTAAACATAAACAGAGTCTAGAATATTTTTCAGTTTTCAGGAGTTGTACAAACTTTTTACTAGTTTCAGAGTCTAAATCACCTCCATAATCTTCGAAAAGCATCTTCATACCTTTCTGTGATGGATTATGGAATGAAACAACACAAGCTACATTTTCACGGAATGGTTTTGCTATCGATGTTAATTGCTGAGTGAGAACCCAAACTGATAAACCATGATGTCTTCCAGAGAATGCTAAATCTATAAACTTATTCGATCGTTTCTTTAGATCATTCGAAACAGCACAATCGTCTAAAATTATTAGTGTATTTGTTCCAGAGAATAAAGTTTGACAATCAGTTAATAACTCGTTAATCTCATCTATATTACTAGCATCAGGTGATAATACATAGAAATGTTTATCTTTATTAGCAAAATTATGATAGGTTTTATTTTTAGAAAAAGTTGGACATATTAGAACAATGTATTCAAAAACTTTTAGGAATGGTCCTCGGAGCTGGTCTATGAGGTACTTTGTCTTTCCACAATTTGTTGGTCCAGTTATAATACAATGAAAAGGAACTTTATCTCGTAATTCTTCCATAATTTTGTATTATAACATTACGTTTTTTAAGTTAAATTCCATGTAAACTAGTACTTTATCGAATGTAAGTTTGAATTCATAATCTCCATCATCGCATCAGCTACAACAAACATATAACAGGTTATAGTACCAGATCCACTTTGTTTTCTTTTAATTTCTATTTTTACACCATCTTGCGCATTATTTAAGGCCAGACCCCCTCCATGAATACCATTATCAGGGTGAGTTCTCATATCAACCCACAGAGCAAACTTATCAGCATAAAAATCCTTTTCCTTTACACCCTCTCTTCCGAAGCGTTTCTTTACCGACTCCCAGAGGTCTGATGGTATCATTCCCTTAGAGTATAAACGATTTGGTACACCATCAACATCTATATTGATCGAGGTGATACCTGGATTGTAAAAAAACTCAGAGTTACGTGCTCCTGCAGCGGTGGGTAATGTAAACAAACATAATATCCCCGTCATTGATCTTCTAGGTAGATTAATATGCTGATTTATAACACTATCACCACCCAGGGACATGGTAAAAGTTTTGTGTAGAGTGACATTTTCATAAAAGAATCCTTTACCAACCTGATAAACTGCCTGAGCCTCACGAGCTAAGTATTCGCTTGAAATACAAGAATATTCCAACTCAAGGTTTTTGATTGAATATGTTGGAGTCTTTGTCGTGTCAGAATAAATAACAATATCATTAACTGGAGCTAGTGTAATCTCAAAGATTAGTTGATGATCTAATGCCTTTGGATAGAAAACTCCGTGATCGTTTAGAATAGGATGGTTTAGTGGAATATGATACTTGGTGTTATGTACTGATGCAAGAGCCACTTCCTTAACATCTTGTGTTTTCTTATCACCTGCATTTGTCCTGAGCTTTCTCATGTTTTCAGAAGAAATACCTTGTTTTAATCTATCCGCGCGATCTTCATCTGGTAAAAATAAATCATGATAGGTTTGAAATAGATCGTATCTTTGAGTATCCTGTAATGTTTCACCACCAAAAAGAACCCTAAGTCTAGATACAAGATTACTACCTACATTATTCACGAGTGTGTTATTAGCATGCCCATCAACATCCAAGTCAAATAGTAGAGATACACTTCCTGGTACAATCACTAAATTCTCGGTAAGTTTTGGAATATTTATATATAACGTTTCTCCAGTACTAGCTGATGATGGATTGAGAGTAATTCGATTCAGTGTTGATTCTGCTTTCAAACCAAATGGCTCTCGTGGAATTCTGTTTGGATTAATTTTTTCAGACGTCATATTGATTTATAAGATACTTGGATTAATCTTTAAATGAGTTACTTATCAAAAATATATTATTCAACTTTTGGTTATTGGAAAGGATATTCTGCAATTCCTAAATTAGCTGAAAAAGCAAAAGTAAGTGAAGATGTGGCTAAACAATGGCTTGAGAAACAGGCAATATGGCAAATATATCTACCGGCTCCAAAGTATATTCCTAGACCGCACTGGACTGTGGATAAACCGAATCAGATTCATCAAGCAGATTTATTATTTTTACCACATGATAGAGTTGGAAGAAAAACTTATCGATATGCTCTGGTTTTGGTTGATGTAGCATCGAGATATAAAGATGCAGAACCATTAACATCAAAAGAAAGTCATGAGATATCCAAAGCTTTTGAAAAAATATATTCCAGAAAGTTAAAATATCCTAAAACAATAATTGTTGATCCTGGAAGAGAATTTATGGGTGATGTTACAAAACTTATGAATATACATAACGTAAAAATCCAGAGAAGTGAAGCTGGAAACCATAGAGCTCAAGCATTTGTTGAAAGGGCAAATAGAACATTAAGTGAACGATTATTTAGTCATCAATATGCACAAGAAATAATTAGTGATGAAAGGTCTAGAGTATGGGTGAAACGATTACCAGATATTTTGAAAACTTTGAATAATACACCAACGAGAATAACTGGTAAAGAACCAGATAAAGCCATAAAAATGAAAGAGGTTGATATTGAACCAAAAAAGTATAAAAGAGTCGTTGGATATGATGAAGTGCGGCTGCCAATCGAGGTTAGGGTTAGATACTTACTCTCTCCCGGTGAACTTGAGGGTGGTGAACGAAGGAGAGCTACGGATCCTATTTGGAGTATTCAGATTTATGATATATCACGTAGTATGGTTTCATCTAATCAACCGGTTTTGTATTATTTACTAGACGGACCAAGACGCGGTTTTGTGAGGGAAGAACTCCAGGTTGTACCTTATGATACTGAGTTACCACCTAATTCTATAATGAAATAAGCTAATATAAAGGGTATGTGTGAATTCCATCTTCTGCAACAATACGTTTATCGTAATAGGCGTTCAATCCCTTTTTAATTTGGTTATATGTCACAATTTGATTGTTGTTAACTCTAAAGCCAGTATTTTGTGCCATATCTATAGACCCTTTCAAAGCTTGATAGTATCGATTCCATGTCATATCGTTTTGTTTTTGTATGGTTCCTTTGCAACTAAACTTTGTTTTTCCATTCTCATCTTCTGCGTAATAACATTTTGATGAAAGTGCAATCATTCTTGTTCCTTCAAACTCTTTCTTGAACAGCCCTGGAGTCTTGTCGTGGTATTTTGAGGTTGAAAGGAATTTTTCTTTTCCCCCATTAAAGTATTCTTTTTGCATTTCGGGTTTTATAATATTATCCAAGTTTTCATCCGACAGTGCTATGTAAAAACTATCAGTATCCATTTGGATCAGTTCAAAATCCTTTCTATCTACATATTTATCAAGAAAATCATAGTAAAATTCCAACATGCGAAGTTTGGCCAATTGATATACCGCAATACCGCATTGATAAGGTCGATTTATGTTTACCTCACGTTTTCGTTCCACTATTTCATATGTTTCATTTATTAGTGTCACATCTTCATTGAAAGGGCTGCGTAAGGTTTTATCAACCTCTTTTTCGTCTTGAGTATATCTTGTTTTCATGTGTCTTTCTATATCTTCTATCATTTTTCCATAGGCTGAATTTCCTTTTAGTTTGTATGTATCACCCATTTCTTTGCAACCTTTATACTTTGAATTCAGTTTTTCAACCAACACATTAAGTTCTTTGTTCTCTTCAATAAATGGTACTACATCAGGGAATTGTTTTAATTCATTAATAATAGTGTCGACATCATCTTTCTTGTTTTCATTAACAGCTTTACTTAACTTTTCTGTTATAACCTCTATATCCCCATCTCTTCGTGCTTTACTAACTTCTTCAGGAAACCATTTAAAAGGTCTTCCTGATTCATATTTCAAAATCTTATGTATAGCTGTCACCTCCAAACCATGATTAAGATACCATTTCAATAGAGGTGTATATAACAAGATATTCTTTGCCTTAGTCACCCCAAGCAATTTTTTAGAGTCTTTTAGAGTTTTTCTGCCTGTAGCTTTTTGATATTCTTTCATATGTTCAGGTACTTGATCTTCTGGAACACTGTCTACAACAAATAGCGGTGAGAACTCTTCAAATTTTTCTTTGAGATTTTCAGGGACATTGATATCAACTTGACAAAATCCAAAAAGGTTGTTGGCGAGAATATCGTCACAAATCTTCTTAACATATTCAGGATCTGTTGGATTTTCAACCTCAATATATTCTTCTTTACCGCATGGCATTTCTTGACCTAACGCGAAAAGATATAACCCGTTTGCATCATAACCAACGATACGCACACAATTTTTTGGAAATTTATATTTATGGGGGCGAATCTTTGTTTTACCCATCTCTGCATAGCGGATAAACACAATACTAGGACCTCCAACCATACCAGTTTTCAAGAGTATATAAATCTTGTTTTTTGGGCATGTGGTACATTCTTTCTTTATCTTGTGACATTTTTCACAAAACTTTTTATATAACTTTTTTCTACAAATACCCTCACATTTATGAAAGCAAGGTTTACCGGGAGCAAATAATTCAGGATCCCCCCCTTTTTCTCATTTTTTGGTATTTATTTAGAACATACTTCATTGAGACACTCGCGATAGATACAGCATCTTTTAATATATCGATTTTATCTGGATAATATAGCGCTCGTGTTTTTTCTAAAGCTTCTTTGAAAGGAATAACATCAGCTAGGTTATACTCTCTCAACCAATCCTTCATGGTAACACAACCCCTCTTTTGAAATTCAATCTTAAATTCTTCATATTCTTGAGGAGATATTGTTATTTTATTATGTAAGCTTGAGTAAAATTTTTCATATTTCACAGGACCTATGTGAGAAAGCTTATAATAACTATCCAACCATTCGTAAGGGAATACAAGTTTTTTGGTTTCACAGTTATTCGCTTTACACCACTTATCAAAAGAAAGTCCAGGGGCCAAGTAGGACATTACATCTAAGAATTTGAAATGGGGGGTTGTTAAAAACATATAGTTATTCTCTTTCTTCGCAACAAACATCTCTTTAGTTTGATTGGTCATGTGTTTTATAAAATGCATTTTGATCATATTAATATCATACTTTCCACTATTGAATCCTAAAACTGGAACTTGATTGCACCATTTTTTATAGTCTTCTAAAACTTTCTTTGGGATAGAATCTTGATCGGGTAATGGGTGTTCTTTTTTAACTTTTTCTACAATCATTTTCCTTCGTTTTTCTAAATTTGTAACAAAGTCTTTTATAAGTTCATCAGGGTTTGAATTTAGAAGAAAGGTAGGTTCATTTGTTAAACTGTCGGTTATAGCAACACTAATTGGAATATGTTTATGAGTGAAAGTTAAATAATCAGTTATATGTTGATAATCTTTTTGTAGTTCTGATTCAAAATCGTAAATAATATAATGTTCGTATGGTATAAATTTCTTTTCAAACCACATATCACTTAATTTAGGTTTTTCGTGCTCCCAAACTGATACAACATTATACCCTAAATCTTTAATCATCTTTTCCCTTTTTAGAGTTTCATTGTATCTATTTTTATCTTCACTTGTACAAGGGCAGCCGTGCCATTTACACCCATAGAATTCATAAACTGTATTAGTCTCCGGCTCGTATCCATCAACCAAAATCTTTTGTTTACCAATCTTCACAAACCGCTCACCCCCATGACCACATAGAGCATGATGGATATGTTTACCTTTAATCTCAGACTGCGCTTCTATCCATCGACACCCTGTATAACTAAATTGGGTATTACCACCATAAAACACTTTTTCAGAGCTGTTCATGATGTGTTTAAACTTTTCACCATTACATATTAATTCTGTTTTTCCTCCTGTACAGCTTTTTTCTGTAAAGTGTCTATTGTAATTGTCGTGTCTGGTAAATCTTTGGTGGCATCCAGAACATTCCCAGAGTTTAGTTAGCATCTCCTTATCTTTGATGTAAAAACAGTGACCTTCATAAAGTCCGATATCTACAAATGGTAAATTCTTTTTGATTTGTCCTTTACCATAAACTAACACCCAAACATTTTGATTTTCCTTTTTTGGCTCGTACACTCGTATGTTAATAGAAAACATCTTAGCAATACCCTCTAAATCAACAAGTTTCGTCGCCCTAACGTCTGAAGGTTTCAATTTTTGGTTACCATAAAAATCTCGGGCCATTTTCAGTGCTTTTCTGGTAGTGTCCTCAGCAGGTCTATTTTTATCATCACGATAGTTCCTGTCAACAGCTAGACACCTAAAGACACATAGATTGTCGTTCTCATTATCGAGGGCGTGAATACATTTCCTGTTACGTAACCAATCTGGTAATGGTCCACACCCCATTAAAGGCTCGTTGCTGTGAATAACTTTTACTGTTACATTAATAAACTCAACTTTACCTTGGAATACACCTTCGGTTTTATTAATCTCTGTTGGCGGTAAGTATGCTTTACCCCATGCTTCAAGATCATCCAAATCTAACCTTTTGGCTTCACACCTTTCTATATAATTTTTTATTGTGGATAAACTTGTAAAAGTCCCCTCTCCTCTAAATGTGTGGTTGTGTTGGCGTATTTCTCCACCCCCTCTATAAACTAAAGCGCTGAAACCAAAAACAATTCTTGAACGCATTTCTATGTGTGGTTCCAGTTCATTAAAAATCCTTTCTGATAAGTTATTATTTAGATCTTCCCTAACTTCAATAGGATTTACATCTGTTTCAACCACATTTTGACGATTATTTCTGATTATAGGCGGCCTTATTGGGAGTATTCTAAGGGTTGTTGTGCGTTGTCGTTTGTTTTGTTTATCTTTTTCCTTCAATTCATCTCTTACACTCTCAGATATATTTACCTGTCTTCTAGGTTGGGGTGTTCTGTTATTATTAAGTTCGGAGATATTTTTATTAATGAGATCTGTAAGCGCTTCATCAAAAGACTTAACCCGGTCCGCCACTTTAACTGTCTCATTCTTTATCCAATTAAAAGTTTTGTTTTTTGTTTTAGGGATGTTGTTCACTAACTTATTAGCGCCATCTATAAAATTAGATACAATATTTTTTTGGGGGGTGGGGGTTGGAATTGGTTTGGTTTGGGTTTGGTTGGGTATATTGATTATAAGTTCTGGTATATTACTCAAAGCTTCGATTAGTTGCTCTCTATTCATTTTTTTAAAATCCCCTATTATACCAAAGTCTTTAGCTGCATTTTTTAATTGTCTATCAGTAAGTATTTCTGGAACTCTAATAATTAGACCTCGTATATTATTCAAAGCTTCCACAAGTTGTGGTCTAATCATTAGATAAGCTTTTTCAATACCATTTTCTTTAGCAATTTGTTTCAATTGATTTACATTGAGTCTATCCATACTTTTTTACATTTACACATTTCTTTAAATAGATATTTCAATTTTTATTTTTGTTATACTTAGTAAAGTCTCTATTAATTTTCTGTTAATTTCCTGATAAATCTCTGATAACTTTATAATCTTTTTTTTAACCATAACAAAAATCCTTGTTTAATTTTCTGCCAATTTCGTGTAAATCGAAAACCCGGGAATAAATCCTCTATATTACTACTCAAAGTGTGATAATTGACAAAACACAAACACAACAAGAAATTTGCACTCACAAACTCTCAAACGAAAACTACATTTCAAAGGTTCATAAATACATGGACAACCACATGCAGTCTTCATTCAGTTTTTACAAGGTCGGGGGCAGGTTTAGTGACAACTATGACTAGTCTTAACAAATAATGTGTGATAATTTAAAAGGGAATATAATTAGTTTAACTATACCTTGCCCTTCTGAACTCTTTCCTTCTTCCTTACGCATTGTAACTTTCTTATTTAACTTGAAATTGTGGAGTAAGTAAAAACACAAATACAATATACCAATACCAGCAAACTGACGATATTTATCGTGGCGAAAGCAGACTAAAGGTCCTTTAAAAAGAACGGCGAATTTTGCTCAGAAAGGCACCATCGTTCTTTGGTAAGAAGTTGGTTGAGTATTCACAGTAACAGCATCAGAGACAGATTTCTCAAGAATTTGTTCAAGAAATTGTGCGCTTTTCAGAGTAGCTTTCGTTGATTCAGTTGTTAGTAGATGAATAGACCATGAATGACTTAAAGCAACTTCAAGTTAATAAAACGTTAACATTGAGACAAGCCAGTTGCATCATGATAGTCTTGGGTGCGATCAAAAAAATTATTTTAAGAAAACAAAATAAAGGAATGGATGTACGCAATTTCCAACATTTATTTGTGCGGCTGTTTAAGAAAATCGCGGTTTCAGATGAGAACTCACTGTAAGGCCATTAGCGGACCTCCGTCCATGGGAGAAACATGTACCTTGAGAGAAGGTTACTTACACAATTATAAGTCGCATACCGTTGCCGTTTGTAATTGTAAGTCGCATACGTTTACCGTTTGTTTACATGCATTTTCCATGGGATCAATGTAAGTATCTGAGCAACTGTGCACCTACTCCTCCCCTAACCCAACAAGTTATAATAAGTTTTCTTTTATAAAAAAAATAGCGTTAATGTTGTGTTAGGGGAGGGGTAGGGAGAAACTTACATTCATTTCCTCCCAAGATCGACATTGTATCGCACTGAGTTTATACAGAGATCAAATGGAACTCTCCAAAAATCAACAGCCATGAGGAGAAATTTAGGATGCTACAAAATAAAAAGCAAGAAAATCCTACACTGGGCACACGATGATTGACATTAGGCATGAGACCTTCTCCATCAGAGAAACTACAAAGATTAAGCGATGACAGCTTAATTAACGGCGTGAAGTTCTCTTGGTCTTGGGAGAAATACGTTCTGTTGCAAGCCATTCGGCAAAATGGGACTCGCCCAGTTGAGATATCCCGCGAAGGGTTTAGCTTCTTGTTGGCTACTGATATGAACGGTGGTCTGCAATAGCAGCAGTTGCCTGGCTTAAAATAACTTACTCCCACATCGACCTCTGTTATTGCAGGGATTTCGGACGGGCTAACTGTTGTTGACGTTTCGTTACTGTCCGTTGCGTTATGCCCCATACACAACTTTTCGCCGCCGATTTCGGGAAAGTTTTCGCATTTCATTCGATCGGGCCAAGAAAAACCATACTGGCGCATGAGTGGAGCACAGCCTTTTCTAGCCCGTTCACAAATCGACCGGCACGGTGGCACTTCTTCCTCAAAGTTCGGCCGACACATTGGCGCGTACATGGAACATAGAAAGAACTTAAGGTCTTGCGAACATTTAATCTCGACTAAAGGCCAGAACTGGTGAACTTCAAGCGCCGCTTCCTCTTGCGAATCGTGGTTAAACATATTCGGCATGTACGTTAAGTTGTAGCCGATATCTTGGCACATGGGAATTTTGATTTTCTCGCATTTCTTGTCTTTGCTAGAAACGACGCACAACGCACTCAAAATCAACAAGAGTAAAAAGACGTTGTTTGGTGTTACGGCCATTACGCTGGCGATTTTGAAAATGATTTCATTCTGGTTTCAGCGAGGTGTTTTGTCAGTGTTTAGTCGATTGCATGTCACCCTTGTCATTAGATTAGCAATATTGACAGACTCATCATGGCAACCAATCAGCGATCGAGACCCTCTCATTAGTGAATTGTGGCATGTAATTCGCACATCAGTGAATGGAACTTTTAAGCCAAAGTCTTTAGCAAAAGAAACGCAATTCCCTGGAAATTAGCGCTTCATCAAGCCTATTCTTTTCAGTTCAATTTGCTTTGTTGTAAAATTCTACTCAAAGGCCATACTTTCTGCTTGTCTTTCTACAGAAGCGCCTTTGATGTGTTATAAGCTGCTTTTAGCTTCGCTTTACCTGCTATCCTGAACCGATGTTTGCCCACAAAACAGAATGCAAATATTTCAAGGCTTAAGCTTAGCAAATATTTGCTTACGGATTATTGGCTAAATGTCCAGAGATCTGCATATCTTTTATCACACGTACTGCATATCACGCCTCTTAGGCGATTAACACACTGAGATAGGAAAGCGTTGACAGGCGAACAAAAGACTTCGGGCAGTAGCTAGTGATAAGGATTCGTCTACACATCCCACACAATATCGCTCCAAATTGAATAATTGTAAACCTCGGTACTTTCTTTATCCAAGCTTCAAGCGCTTTTGGATACTTCGGTATCTACAAGACTGTCGAAGAAGCCAATCGTTTGAGTTTATTGTTTGGAAACAAATTTTTGAAGCCAAATCTTTTATCTGAATCTGGGGTTTTGATTGTTATCAAGACAACCTTTCAGGGAAGCTGCCATACAGGGAGGGAACCGAGAAAAAAAGCGATAAGTAATGTTTCACAAACTGACAACTTGTGTGACGCTAATGAAAAGTGAGGCCATTTGCAAGCACTTAACGACATTTTGTGGCTCCTGTAAATTTGCTTGTCTGAGTAAAGAAATCATATCCAACCTTTTCTTGATATTTAAAAACTTGCACCAAAAATGGATTCTTCGACAACGTTGCGAAAACGTAAGTTTCTTCCACGGTTGTAGATCAAAATTATGTTGCTATATTCTATCGTCAAAGTCTCACATCGTTCCGGGAATTGTCTATTCTTAAGTCAATGATTGATAGCTTCTATATCATTTCTGTACATAAGTTTGAATGAAATACATTTTAAGATATAAGTGCGGAAGGTGTGTTCCGATGATCGTAAGGAAGAGGTACTTAACGTCGCCTATACTTTCCAATGATTCAATACCGCATGGAGTGCGTTCCCGTGGTCAAAAATATTTTGCCGCAAGCTTTGAGTGGTGTATTTTTAGCCGTAGCTATCTTCAGAATAGCCTTCGTATCAAATATTACAACGACTCAAATGATAGCGCTGGTAAACACTACAAAAGTTCATTTAAATTGTGCATAAACACTTGTCGTTTGTCATCTTCTGGTATTCCATATGCATGTCAATGAAAAGATCTGTGATAGTTTTTTTTTCTTCAGTAGAATTGCGAAGAACGCCAGAATATGCTATCAAAAATCGTCGATTATAGAGATGATTGTTACTATAGCCTTGCCAAGTAAGAATATCGCCCCGAGGAGGGAGTATACTTTAAATTTAACCTTTGATTGTTTATGTTTTCCATCTTACAAGATTATTAACGCTTTCCGTGGCGAAACCGGGTCAGGGTTCCCATAATTATGGCTGCGAAGCTATTGTCTTACAAATGTCTTTTCTCTTGTTACATCAAACGGGAATGCGCACACAACAAAAAGCTCAAGAAGACGTCTCCGCCTAGCAGACTGGAAGAACAAAAGATAGAGTGGGCAAGACAAAATAATGCGAAACTCATTTTTAATGGACGAATTAACAAAAGGTGACAATGAACAAGTCATCAGAGATCAAAAAGAGTGGACGCCACGGCTGTGCACAGTCTACAAATTTGCTATCACTGATCAGTTTTAAAGCGTAACTTGTAGACGGTGAATTTCACAGCGCGTTAATATCCTTGTGTGTCTCAAAAGAAAAGAGTTCTTCATTCCGATTCATGATAGTGATTGAGAAGAGTTGAAGGGTCGGAGACCTTTCATCCCAACGCTAACAGACTGAAAGCTCTTCTTAACAACCGAAATGTTTTAATATCATCAAATAATTTCCAATTACGGAAAACGTCAAGGGTGAAAATGATTGGTTATAAATCAGTTGAACAACTCTGCCAAAATCATTTTTACTTCATTATTCATACTGGACAACAGACGCCTTGCGCAAGACACCTCAGCTATGAATACGAGTGATTCTCAATGGCCGAAGTTGACTTTACAAACACGATCGTTCTTGTTCAGAGGGATGAAATGGTAGAATGGGGGATGTAACGAACGAGAGTTCCAAAAAATAAAAAAAAGGGAAATATTGCGTCTCCTCCATCGCTTTTACATAATTAGTGTGTCCGGCGTTATTCAAAATAATTACAGTGGGAAATTTGGTTTGTTTCTTGGTGTTACGAAAGCTATTGTGGTATAGGCATTGTTTCGTGTCCTTTCAAAATTCTTTTGACGTCACTTGTTAATCACTAAAAAACTTTTTAAGCTTGGCTCAACGGTGTGTTATAACGGTGCAATAGAGGACGAGCGTTAAACCAAAAGCATGTCATATGTCATGGCCAGTTGGCTATCAAGCTTCACGGCATCCACAGTCTCCTGGTTTGATGCAACACTGGACCAGGGGAAAATTTCAAGTCAAGTTTACAAAGGAAACTATGAGCAGTTTTTACCGGGAACTACTACAAAGCGCATGCCGTCTTGCTGTTTCGACAATTAACATATTCTACGATTCCTTTACCTTCCCAAATAACCAAAATAATCCAAGGAGGCAACCTAAAAGTAACCCAATTCCAGGGCTGTTCTTCATTTGAAGAATCAAACGTTTAGCTAGACTGATATACTTTCAGTAAGTTAACACAACCGTTGCGTTTACTAAGAAAGGCAGCACTAAAATAAGCTACAGATTTCCTAACCGACAAACGGCTTGGATGTATAGCTGCGTATCATCATATACTGATACAAGACCCTTGATTTATGACACGGTTAAATGAACATGGGCTGCTGAAGATATTGTAGATATTACAAGCTAAATTTAAACTAAGAGCTACGTAAGTCCAATCACTTATCTTTCGGTCGTTTTCTAATTTGAAACTTAAAACGAGTGTTAAAAAGTTAAGGAAGTTTCTCCGCGCTTTTTTCGTTGTAAACAAAGTTTTCTAAGGAATACAAGGTTTTGTGAGGCTTGCAGGATTATACTAGATGCTATTTATTTCAGTGGATGATAAGTCTGTTAATAGAAACAGTAGACTAAATTAAAGTTTTTTTGCAGAACGCATCACAACGTATACTTAAAGTTTTGTCTAAGAAATTGGAGGCTAAATGCAGTAATTGATTCATATCCATTCAGAATACTTTATCGCTGACAGTTCCCTATTTCCACTTCAACGTTGCATTGCAATGCCAATTACTCAGCCATCGTAGGATTTTGAACAATTCTTTTTCAGATTGTTTCTTACAGTTCTCGCTGTCTTTGTTCAAAGTCTTTCCTTCTTCATGTAACGTTTCAAATCCGCTGTCGGCTATTCTGGCGCTCCCCAAGCCACTGTTGCGAGTCGCCAATCGTTCAGTAACCTTTCCGATTGTTATTGAATGATTAACATGATTCCCCCAATAATTGGAAAAATAATCATTGAACGCGGATTGGCGTCATTATGTTGGGAGTTAATGATAATGGAAAGGACGTACGGTATTTCATTGGAACTTCGAAAAAATGGACTTAACTTTAAGCTCGGGGATTTGGTGTACACTAGAACAATTGATCTGCCCAGTAGTAGAGTTTGTTTCCTGACACACTGAGGGCAAACTACATTATGTACTCAGATTATTTGTTCCGTTGTTATTTTGTAAGGGCGGGGGGCACATTTGAAATGCAAGCGACATTTCCGCCTCTTTTTTTATAACGGCTAGTTTGAACGCCGCTCCACCTTTATATTGCACCCCAATGAATAAGGTGCGGCGGTGAAGGAGCGCTGTATGAACAAGATTGGTTCCGGTGACATACTGGGCTCGGCAGACTCAGTCGCATTACGTGACATGGGAGCATACAATTTGTGTTTTTTTTTTGGTCAAATACCGCAACAAACACATTAAACTAAGAAATAATATGAATACCAGAGAAATAATATGAATACCAGCAACAGGTAAACATTTCTTCTGGAAAACTTTCTTTTCCTTTTCGTCTCTCCTTTTCTCTGTTTCTAGTAAGTTCTCCTGTTTTTACCTTAACAAATAATGTGTGATAATTTAAAAGGGAATATAATTAGTTTAACTATATCTTGCCCTTCTGAACTCTTTCCTTCTTCCTTACGCATTGTAACTTTTTTATTTAACTTGAAATTGTGGAGTAAACAAAAAAACAAATACAATATACCAATACCAGAAAACTGACGATATTTATCGTGGCGAAAGCAGACTAAAGGTCCCTTAAAAAGAACGGCGAATTTTGCTCTGAAAGGCACCATCGTTCTTTGGTAAGAAGTTGGTTGAGTATTCACAGTGACAGCATCAGAGACAGATTTCTCAAGAATTTGTTCAAAAAATTGTGCGCTTTTCAGAGTAGCTTTCGTCGATTCAGTTGTTAGTAGATGAATAGACCATGAATGACTTAAAGCAACTTCAAGTTAATAAAACGTTAACATTGAGACAAGCCAGTTGCATCATGATAGTCTTGGGTGTGAACAAAAAAAAAATTACTTTAAGAGAACAAAATAAAGGAATTGATGTACGCAATTTCCAACATTTATTTGTGCGGCTGTTTAAGAAAATCGCGGTTGCAGATGAGGACTCACTGTAAGGGCAGGGGCGGATACAGGGGGGGTGGATAGGGTGGATATCCACCCCCCATTTTTCAGTAAAAAAAATAATTCGAAATGTCACTTTATTTGAAATAGAAAATAAATAAAGAAAGAAAAATTAGCATGTCTGGTTGTTGTTTATTGCGAAATTTGCAGGGAAACGTTCGCGCTTACCAACCCATGTGCTCAGTCGATGCTCAGGTTTGATGGCAACCTCGTTCCCAGGGTCTTGTGGGTAATTTCCAAGATGGCGGGTCGACCCGCCATCCATCCACCCCCCCTTTTGAAATCCTGGATCCGCCCCTGAAGGCCATTAGCGGACCTCTGTCCATGGGAGCACCATTACTGTGTACCTTGAGAGAAGGTTACTTACACAATTATAAGTCGCATACCGTTGCCGTTTGTAATTGTAAGTCGCATACGTTTACCGTTTGTTTACATGCATTTTCCATGGGATCAATGTAAGTATCTGAGCAACTGTGCACCTACTCCTCCCCTAACCCAACAAGTTATAATAAGTTTTCTTTTATAAAAAAAATAGCGTTAATGTTGTGTTAGGGGAGGGGTAGGGAGAAACTTACATTCATTTCCTCCCAAGATCGACATTGTATCGCACTGAGTTTAATACAGAGATCAAATGGAACTCTCCAAAAATCGACAGCCATGAGGAGAAATTTAGGATGCTACAAAATAAAAACCAACAACATCCTACACTGGGCACACGATGATTGACATTAGGCATGAGACCTTCTCCATCAGAGAAACTACAAAGATTAAGCGATGACAGCAGGCTGATCATGTGCAATTCAGCAAAAAGTTCATAATCAAAGTAGGACTATGGTGAACTCGTGGATATGTTTACAAAACAGAGAAAAAAGAAATAATTTAAAAATTAACGAGGTGTTTTTTCAGAGTTGTGATTGAATGAACTTGAAGATAATTTTAATAATCTATAATCACAACATAAAAGTGACCAGGGAGCTGAGTAGCTTTTTGAAATAAACATACGGTGAGTACATGACGCCAATCATTTGACTACACTAGGCATCAGTTATAAGGCAGGTGGCAAGCATACAGTTGTTACAAAATTTGATAACTTAACATAAGGGTACAGGATTAAATCGCACCGAAACCAAATGTAGTTCTGGTATCCTGCTGCACATGTAACAGGGTCCTTCTGAATAAGGTCTGAATTTTGTTGCCATGACATTGTCAATTTTATCATCATTATAGTTTTTGTTGTCTACAAGTCTATTCAATGTATTCAACAGAAATATCCACCTTGATTCTGCAGCTGATAATGAACAAAACCATGTAGGACAGCCCAGCTGACGAATCATACCAAACAAGTCTTTCTTGCATTTTTGCAAAGTATGTTAGTGATGATCTTAAAATCCTTAAGACTCTCAATCCTTTATCAAGTTGAATTAGTTTATTTACATTACCATCTCATTTTAGGTTATCAGTGGTATATATATTCAGGGTTGCACTTAAAAAAAATCACACTTTCCATCATTAATACAGCAATACATCTTTGTTTTTATCCTTATAACTTCTTGTTTTTACAATGTAAATATGATGAGTCACACAACAGTAAGCAAAACAGGTAAGCCTATTTTTCCAACATGTCTACTTCAACACAATCTAGTTCACCTCAAGGTAAATTCGGAAATCAATAGACAGAAAACTTTTCATTGTGACGGCTTGTGGTGTATTGTATATAATATAACGCTTAATACATTTTCTACATGACTTACTCTTTTCGAACCCTTTAATGACTTTCTTACATTGTAATCTTCATGGTTCTCCGCCATGGCATGCGCCTCCATATTAAATGGTAAGCGTTGACATACTTCTTGACCGTCCCAATACTTCTCCAACTCCATTCCTGTTCGTACTAACACTTAAATCAGTAGAAACGTCCTCCATGCGATGTTTCTTATCCAGGTTGGCCACAGAAGTTCTTCGGTTTTACATCATGGATTCGTCAATTTATTCTGTTTTCAGTAGTAGTTTCGTTCAATAACGAGTACTCATTTCGCTCATATAAGTTCTCATTCAAGTGCTAATTTCGCTCTATGAGTTCTCATCAAAGCTTACTACATTAGCAAGAGATTTTCTCATCTTCAGATCACTTTCGAGCCAACTGAAATTCATATACTGCTTGTAATCTTAGGGGCGGTCGATGGCGGTCGATGTCGGAAAAGCGAATAGTTATCATCTGTTCACGTTTAGCGCCTGGCCGAGTAAAAGGCTCATGAAATTCAGTCTCCAAGTTGGTTATTGTCCTAACTGGAAACATTAAAACTCCTTTTGATTTTAGTAAGACCGCTAATGAGGCCATGTTAGTGAGGTTCTTTATGTCGCGCCTCTGAGTTTCAAACCTTTTCACGTCGCAATTTCGGAAGGTCGAAGGTCGCTGTCGTAATTTCCCGTGAGCGGCTCGTCTTTCGTCGCCATTTCAGTTCCTTCATGTTGCCGTTTTGAAAGCCATGTCGCTTGTCGAAATTTATCCCTAATAGGGCCTCGCTAATCGTCCTCTTAAGCTACAAAATCATTACAAACTCTGGCACCGGTACGATACGCTTTCAGCGTGAACTTTCATCAACAGACTTCCGTGAGTTTGGTCACGACAATTGTCGTCTTCATATCGGTGCCCCCGAGTTCCATCCGACTAATTACGAAGATGTCTACACTGGAGTGAGTGAGTGAGTGAGTGAGTGAGTGACAATTTGCATATCAGAGTCCCCACAAAAACTCGCAAATACGCTTCGCGTATCCACGAGTTAAAAACGGCCCCTGAAAAGCATGGTACAAAAACAGATCAGTTAAACTGAAACGCTGGTTCTACATTCATCTGTTTTTTTTTTGTCAGTCTGCCTCACTGAGGTAAAAACACAAGTAACACATAAATCTCCCAATTTTATTTGACCCATTGTCGTCAGAATATTTGAACTGTACACATCAGAATACCAATGACATCAGTTGATGGAAATCAGCATTTAGACGGAGTACAACGCCTCATTATCACCCACAATCACAATCAATGCACAACCTAATGACATGACTAAAGCAGTCTGAGGGCCATAAATCAGCCAATCAGATTTCCTTATTCCAGGTCCCACGAGGGCCAACATTTTCCAGTATCGGATCGGCTAATGTCCCGAATGCGTTTGGTCCGTACCGATACCCTGGGGCTCGTTATGGGCGGCCGTCACCACCAAAATTACAAGATCATTAAACGGCAAAGAAGAAAGACAAATGGTTTAGTGATGGTTTGCGTAATGGAATAAATGATTGAGAAATGATACTGTCTAGATACAAATAGTTAGGTGTTCTTGTGTCAAATGGTTTACTCAAACAATGAATGATTTAGACAATTTAGAAATGGTTTAGTCACCGATATTAAAATGGAACAAATAAATAAGAATCAGTTTATTTTAACAAGAATCCATCTGACTACGATACGTAGAATGATCAAGTCTAAACACAAACGGTCAAGTGCTCTGTCTTAAAATGGTGTAATTAATGGATGGAAGGTTGAAGTATTCTACATATTATTTAATTCACCGACAAACGGTTCAACTCACCGACAAATGGTTCAGTGTATTGTCAACTGATTTACCGCAGAGACAAAGAGTGTAATAGCCGGGCGATTGATTCAATGCGAAATCAAATCATTCGTGCAAATTGCAAATAGCTTAACCTAATGTTGAACTGGCCAGTCATAGAGGGAATGGTACACCGTAATTTGAAATGATTTAACGAAATTAAAAGTGATTTAGCGTGACACGAAACGAAACACCGTACCTTACGCGCCGAACCGCAAAAAATACAAGAGTGAAATGGACAAGTCAAGACTGAAATGGATCAGTCAATGTGGGGTCTGACGCCAAGGCGTTACGTACTACCATCCAATTTGGCGCCAAATTGGAAGAGTGAAGAATCGCGGCAACAGCCACACCGACTCAGTGAGCTTGATCTATCTCGTTCCTTTGAACTCTGGTAAGTTTGCTTTGTTCGTTCCTTTTTGCAATTCATTTCTGTCCAGAAGACATATCTTTCCGAATAGTAGAGGAGACTAGAAATTAACTGAAATATTTCTGAGATAGGACAGGATATTATATCGAGGTCAGGGAAAACGAAAGTCACAATGGGATATGGGATGGACATGTTAGCTTATGGAGACCGTCATCGAGAAACAAGAAAAGCCTGTTATTGTTTACTGGAAACAAGGGTTTACGTTTATTTGCAGGCTAGCCTTGCTACGGCCGTTTGCAATGGACTTTTTTAGAGGGCAACCCTTCGTTGAAACAGGAGACAGTTGTCTAGATCAAAGGAAGTGACACCTCACGTTTACTAATGTTTGTTCTTTGTCTATTTTCAGATTTCATTTTTTCCTACAATTATCTACTATGGTACGAATTTTTCTCTTTATTTTTACGCCATATTCAGTTTAATCAATAGCGTTGGTTTCATAGATATATGCGGCTCTGGCAATCCGGTTACAGCAGAAAGATTATCATGGAAATTACATGTAGTAGAACAAACAACTGGACCACCTCGTCGCCTCCTTGCTGATCTTTATCTGAAATATGTGGCACTGACAATGCCTTGAATGAGAACGAATGAAATCTGAAAATAGACAAAGAACATCCTGTCCTATCTCAGAAATATTTCAGTTAATTTCTAGTCTCCTCTACTATTCGGAAAGATATGTCTTCTGGACAGAAATGAATTGCAAAAAGGAACGAACAAAGCAAACTTACCAGAGTTCAAAGGAACGAGATAGATCAAGCTCACTGAGTCGGTGTGGCTGTTGCCGCGATTCTTCACTCTTCCAATTTGGCGCCAAATTGGATGGTAGTACGTAACGCCTTGGCGTCAGACCCCACATTGACTGATCCATTTCAGTCTTGACTTGTCCATTTCACTCTTGTATTTTTTGCGGTTCGGCGCGTAAGGTACGGTGTTTCGTTTCGTGTCACGCTAAATCACTTTTAATTTCGTTAAATCATTTCAAATTACGGTGTACCATTCCCTCTATGACTGGCCAGTTCAACATTAGGTTAAGCTATTTGCAATTTGCACGAATGATTTGATTTCGCATTGAATCAATCGCCCGGCTATTACACTCTTTGTCTCTGCGGTAAATCAGTTGACAATACACTGAACCATTTGTCGGTGAGTTGAACCGTTTGTCGGTGAATTAAATAATATGTAGAATACTTCAACCTTCCATCCATTAATTACACCATTTTAAGACAGAGCACTTGACCGTTTGTGTTTAGACTTGATCATTCTACGTATCGTAGTCAGATGGATTCTTGTTAAAATAAACTGATTCTTATTTATTTGTTCCATTTTAATATCGGTGACTAAACCATTTCTAAATTGTCTAAATCATTCATTGTTTGAGTAAACCATTTGACACAAGAACACCTAACTATTTGTATCTAGACAGTATCATTTCTCAATCATTTATTCCATTACGCAAACCATCACTAAACCATTTGTCTTTCTTCTTTGCCGTTTAATGATCTTGTAATTTTGGTGGTGACGGCCGCCCATAGCTCGTAATACAAATCACATATCTCCTTTAAAGGGTAATGGGTTTTACTGGATTCGGTACAGATTTTACATATTCTGAATCGAAGCGAGTATCGCCTTTCCGACAAACGCGAAATAAACTAAATTGGAACTTTTTCTTGTACTTTTATTTAAGAACATACGTCAAATTTTGGGTGTTGACGTTATTTGACTCAAGGCGACGTTTCATTTTGAATTTACCAATAATAAAAAAAAAATCTGAAATATTTTCCTATTTTGGGTCACGTGACTAATCAAACTCCGTCAAACTACATTTGATGCCAGGGAAATTGCATGGAGGTCTCCATCGGTGAAAGTGTTACAGTTACGACTCGATCCCTTCATTTTGAGACACTGAATTAGTTATTCCCAGGACCCCCTAATGCTATTCCCTATCAACTGGACCAAGGGGAAACCACTTTACACAGTATGATTTATACGTAGGTGCGGCATCAAAGAGTATGGTTCATTGACCCATTTGGGTCTAAAATTGGGTATGGGGTTTAGATGTTTAGGTCTCAAATAGGTCTCAAATTCCCCAATCTTTTATCAGCTTTCGAGATGGGTAAGTTTTCCAGCCGTTCTATTTGCAGCCTTTTTTGCAATGGTGGAATATCCAAAATTTCAACTCAGTTTTTCTGACGTGTTGTGTGGACTCAAATATCGAGCAGCACATTATCATGTAGGACTTAAACAGGGTATGGAAAATCATACATTTTTGCCTGCAACGAGTTGATGGTCTTCAGAGGGATGCCGCGGAGCACTCCCAGCCAATTGTTTACGGCCCTGGCAACACGGTTTTGTCTTCGTAGTCCGAGTGCTATCATACGTTACGCATCGACCTACAAATAATGATCATATTTTGTACACTTTGTGTTTGAACCCAAGTTGGAATATCACGATCTCTGTCATTCCCTGACAAACCAAGAGAAAGAATAGGCTAAAATTTAGAAAAACGTTCCGATAATACTGGACCCACTAAATATTTACACCATCGTTGAGCTTTTACTACAAATGGTAACAAGATCACTGTATTTGTGCCGTGTTTGTGTTATTCAGGGCTAGAAGCGCTTGGAGACTTTTTCAATCTCCACTGTGACAGTTTCATTGTTCACCATGCATACAGACACACATCTATTTTCTGCACACTGTGCACTACCGTAGTCAAAGTTGGATAATCTGGTAACAGTTAAATAAAACTGAGTGAGGCTGACTGTGGAAGTATGAAAACCTGTACTAAAATGCGTACAATTCGTGTGAAATTTGGATTAAGACCAGCTTTTGGATAAATAAAACAAAAATAAATAGTGTCACGCTAGAGCGCTTAAAACAGAAACACTAGTTCCCAAGGCACGATATAAATCGCAAATCCTTGAAACATAATAGTTAAGGTTACCAGGTAAAAGAGAAAATGGCCTATTCCCGAAAGTTCCGCGACATTAAAACTACTGGACCAATTAAACTATCAAAGTTGCTTGACTCCTTCAGTCCCTATAATATCAATACACTGTCAAGCAAAGAAATAAGAACTAACAAAATGTTCAACTAGAAAATATCCTTACCAACATACATAATGTACATTATTATATCTCACAGTTAGTAAGCGCGCTGTGATTGGTCAATTTAGCGGGCCGTACTTCACTGTACGGCCCGCTAAATTCAAAAGTTTGTTTTGAGACATAATAAATATCCTACAAACCACGGTTTCTCGGTTAGTAAGAGGTATGGATAGCACTTACCGCTACTACTTAGTCTATATACTACTTGGATCGTGGGAGAGAAACTGCCTAATGTTCGAATATTCCACAATACATTTTCCGCCCTATTTCGGGTTCTTCGCCTGGCCTCAGCTGAACAGCTTTCTTGATGTGGCGTACTTTAGCGAGAAAGGCAAGACACGATCTATATTTCATTTTTGGTCAGCTATCAACAATAACGTGCAAGTTTTGAAGTCCACTTCGCTTACTCAATAATTCCACCATCGGCTAAGTACTGAGAATACAGATCATCCCAAAAGTTTGAGAAAATGAAGAGGGAAAAAAAGGGCAAGGAACTAAAGAGTATAATTGCAAAGAGTGTGGGGGAAGCCGACTGTACAGCGTGCACACGTGACTGCTCATACCAGTATGGTCACTGATAAACTGGCCTACACTGAAGTACAAAATGTAATAAGGGTAAGTTGTCATTTCAAGCCACATCCCACAACCCTACCATTTTTCATCATCTTGACATTCATACTGTGGGAACCCAGAGCTCATCTGCTAGCTGTGCCATGCTGATTAGGCCTAACAAGGCCGAAAGAGTTGTCCATGGCTGATGGCTTTTGAGCTCAATTTTTTCATCTTTTTTTTGGTAGCAACAGGGTTTTATCCCTTCTACCACTGTCGGCTTAGTGCGCATATGTGTGGCTTCAACTTACCCTTATTACATTTTGACGTTGTTATTTCAAGCCACAACCCACAACCCTACCTTTTTTCATCACCTACACTGAAGCACAGCCTAGCCTGACAAGTACATAACATATGGACCTAAAATGTCTACCTGTCTTAGGTAACTAGGCTTGAAACGGAAACTACCAGCAACTATTCCTTCGTCCGTGGATGTCAGTGTGGGTTGAGTTGCAAAGCTTGAAAAAATGTCTCTCACTTTATGTGTGCTTTCATTGCAGCCGAGCAGCTTCAGAAGATTTACCGCCAGAGAACCACAATGAAACGCTGTCAACCTTTTTCATTCTGAATCTGGAAAAAGCAGGCCTGTAAACATGGACGAAAATGATACAGTTAGACAAATTCAAACGGGTTGAAAGCGACTAAAGTGGGGCAAGTAATATATTTGTCAATGCCCCAGTATGACAGCCTCAGCATGGCAGTATCAAAGAACTACGAAGAGCAACACTTGAAGTTGTGTTAAAAACGCACTTAAATAGTTAAGGATTAGAGGAAGAAAATGGATAACAACAAGACGAAGGGAAAATCCGCAGGTAACGGACTGTACCTTGAGTGTGGTGAACATGTGGCCCTGTTCTCCTACATGCACGTGACTGTCTACCATGTCATCAATAAAATGGATCTCTGATCCCAAATGAGGAATTCTGTGTAGCAAGCAGCATGTTGAATTTCACTTGGAGGTATACCTTAAGTCAAGAGGTTTAACCCACCGTCATAACACTGGAATCATGCAATTTTGAACTTTTCATCCAGTGACTTCAGTCACCGTGAAACAATCACTGTACCGCGAATCCGATGCGTCGGAGCGCGCTTTGCTATTTTGTTCATTGCAAATATTCAGTTCAATCTATTGCAATTCGTTAATGAGGTAAATCAAGCCCAGAATGTTGACAGTCTAATGAGTCTTAAGTACGTGACCAATCATTATCTCACTGTTGAAATGAGTAAAAAAATAATAACGTAAAAAAAAAATTGAAAACAAATCGTACCTTGCTCGGATTACTACAAACTGGAACACGGGGAACAAGTCGTCTAAAGAGACCAGCCTTTTCTCTCCTTGCCAGAACGATCCAACCTCCTGCGAAAAAATGCAAAGTAAAAGTTTGATCAAGCTCTTTTTCAAAGTGAAGCGCTCCGCAGTAAAAATTGCAACTTACTTCGTTGATTTTCTCAAAGGTTGTCTTCAAGATTTTGAGCTTCTCCATTGGACTAAATTTTGTACTGTAAGCATGAAAGGAAAGGGCTTTAGTAAGATACAAGAGAAAAGATGCTCAGTTAGTTGATAAGTTCTCACCCTCTAAGAAGAAAGAATGTCATTTCTATAGAATAGACGATTCACACTCACAGCTGGGTCACTTCAACTTTTGATGCACTATTTATTGTTCATGTTAAAAAAAAAGAAAAAAAACCGCCGGTAGGCACGACAAGGAGAAACATGCAAACAGAAAGCAATGCTGACCTTATCTGTTGGAGGGAGTCTATCGCACTGTGGTAATGCTTTGATTCACGACTCTCCAATTTGATCTACACAACGAAATAGCATTAGTAGCTGTAGACTTGTGCGCAGGTAAAAAAGGAAGTTAAAAAACGGAATAATGCGCTAAGTACCTCGTCTGAATATGGAATCCCAACCTCCTGTTCTTTCGTTAACCAAAAATGCCTAAGAAGCAGACAAACAAAATAGCTATTCTGTAACCACACTACAAGTAACAACAAATGATAAAGGGAAAAGTCCCTGTGAAGTATACGGGTTTCAAGGTCTTCCTTAGAAGATATATTTAAAACTTCTTGAACCAACAATATTCAACCCTGAAAATGGCACTAAACCAGTTCTAGGTCCGAAGACATGTAAGGTAACAAGAGTAGGTATATAACACTAGAAACAAATATCTCGCTATACGTTCTCAGTCAGGGACAAATCGGGGCATAATGCAGGCGCATACGAAGCATTACGCCTCGCTGCCTTTTCATATGTTTGAATACGTACTGAGCTTTTCCCTCTCGGATTTATCTATGGTGCATCAAATAAGGCGGTAACACACAAATCGCTCGTGATAAGTGTGAAAATAAGTTATAGCGCATTTGGCTCTCGAATGCTATATTTGGGAGGGGAATTTAACCACTTTTAAAGCATATTGTTACAAAATGTTTTTTTTCCCATCCCCTTCCCACTTAACACAGTAGCGTTTCGTTGGAGTGACCAACGTCAGGAAGACTAACATTCATTTTTAACGCTATCTTCTCATCCCATATCGCTCAGCTTAGTCCTAGGTACAAACAGGGGAGGGCAATTACCTTTTCATGCCCACATAGGTCATAAGTGCCCAGTCCGAGCGTTTGTTAAGCTGCTGAATTCGTTCCCAATATGCACTATCTGCCCGTTCATTGTCCAAGGCATATAACGTGAAGAGTGGCGGATAGAGTCTGGGGAAGAGCAAAGGGTGAAGCAGCATGCTGCTGGTGGTGCTCTCCTCTGTACTGTGATTGGATACACCAAACATTGCGTCTGACGTCACAAGCACATACTCTTCGTTTGGCAGGACAGGAAATACCAGTCTAAACAAGAAATAAGAAGTGCCAGCCACGTATTTTGAGCTTTTCATAGTGAGTCAGTAAGTAAGTAAGTATCAAAAATATTAAAAATATGATAAAAAGAAATACGAAAATATGATGTAAAAGGCTACAAATAACGAATAAAAGTTACACAGCCATTATAGCAAAAGAAAAACTCGTATCACAAAGCGGAAACTTCGGATCCCTACGTTATATCCAACAACTCTTCACAGATTGCTGCCTACAACCTTATATTTCCCACAGCCTTTACAAGTTGTCTCTCAAATATTCAATGAATTGTCCCTATTTCCTCGTCCGAAAAGCTTGCAGGTCTTAACATAAATACACTTGGATATGAAACATTATCATTAATCAAGATCACTATCTTACCGCAGGCCATTACAAGTAATCAAGCATCTTACCGCAAAAGGTTATAAACTCTTGTTACGAATGACTTGGTCTCAGCCACAGCGTGTTTAAGTAATCTCCTGTGGGTTCCCATTCCAACATAGCTCGCCCGAAACACGTCTATCAACCCATTTACGAGCTTACCCAGTGGATGGTGCCTCATATCAAACGCCTTCAAACAAACAAAACAATCTCACTATCAATTCTCTGCTTAGAGTCCACGCACCACTATAGAAACCATTTAATTCACAGTTTATTATAAGAAAAAAAAAATTCCCAAAAGCATACCACGACACACCACAGAGGTAACATTGGTCACACAGCATTAACAACTGGTTCAGCGCTCTATGCAGCCGATTTACACACATGATATAGAACTCCCTAACAAATGTACATTAAGCTAAACCTTTATCGAAAATTAACTTCCATACTGCCCCGACATTTTCGAAACAGTAGCATTTTTAGACATTTTCACGATACAGCAGCGCTGCAAAGTGAATCTGAATATGAGAGATTCAAGTGAGGTGAGTATTGGTATTCTAGATATCAAAATAAAGAGTTTTTTCGACCGATAATACTTGTACAACTTGGGGACATAAGACAATGAAATAATTACTTTGGACAGATAAGCTTGCAAAATTTTCAAGTCCCGTTGCACTTCGTATTCACTGTTGATGTTATACAGTTCTTGCATGATTTCCTGTTTACTGCTACGTTCACTCATCATCGCCATAGATATCGAGTTCCACACTGTGTCACGGTCTGCATCTCTATCGCCATCGCAACCGAGGGCACGGCGACATTCTAAGAACAGTGCTATCCACTTCTTCTCTGGCGGAATCGAGTATTTGGAACCTGGTGTTGTTGTAGAACTACAAAGAAAATCATTACAAAAATGTAACAAGGAGAACTGCATGTTTGAGAGCGGAAGAATAGTCCAAGTTAAAAACACTACACGGCCCTCGCTTTTAACCAGTATGTAAACTGAACCATGCACAGTTACTGAAACAAAAATACTCTCTTTTACTGTTTTTAATAGTGGAATTTTTACCTGATGTTACTGTTGGTGTCAAGGAGCACTGAATAAAGTGCACCATTCTTGTCTGGACACATAATTCAGAGGCGGCGAGTTCGATTCTCCCAAACAAATCGTTTTTATAAATTTGTACACATCTATGTCTGAGCCTACTGCTAAGTCAGGGCGCAAAAAACATAAGAAGAACATCGAGAAACGATCGACGAACGATTAGTTACCCGGATAAGTCTCATTCATACAACGATATTACTGTTCTATCACATGACTACTGATTGAGCTGTGACCAACTGGATTGGAAAATCATTCATTTGAGGGCCACCAGTTATTCAGTTGAAGTACTGTCCCGTGTTACCCTCGTTAAATAAAGTTGATTATTATTATTATTATTATTCAAAACGCATATTACCCATCTAAGACTCTCGGTTGTATCTATCCAAGAAATTAGGTAAATCAAACGAATTGATTAAGTAGGTTTTACCACCATAAGGTAAAAGTGAGGTGCTGACATTTCGAGCGTTAGCTCCGACGAAGGGCTAACCCCCGATACGTCAGGGCCTCCCTTTTACCTTACGGTGGTATAACTTACTTTATCAATTCGTTTGATTTGCCCAATTTCTTGTGTTTCAATTCCCCACCGACGCAGCACCAGTTTCTTTAGAAACTATCCCCACAATACTTGTATCTATCCAAGGCGACCTAAACATACCTTGCCGGTGAAGGTTTGGCTCCTGTTGCTTCAAGTTTGTAAAACGTACCATTCACTCGGATGGCATCCCCCCACTGACCAGTGAACGTACCATCAATGAAGTCACCATTTGGCATAGTAAGAATACCCTGACACAAAAGAAGACGAAAATGAGGGAAAAACACACAGACTGAAATGACAGTTATTTAACGGGAAGTAGTAATGTATGCCTTGGTAGGTTTGCTAGTCAGCTTTGATTTTTTCGACACCTTGGGCGACGGAAAAAAGCAATAAAAAACAACAACAAAAATAAATAAAATGTACAGCTGCATAATACCATTATCTACTAACTGAATTATTTAGCATAAGACATAGGAATGATGAAACACACACACACACACACAAAAATAAAACAAAACAAAGCTAAAATAAAAAACAAAAAACAGAGAGATGGAACAGACATTCCTGGTTCTATTGTCGGTCATGCCTAGAGTAAAACCGCTGGAAATTAAAATGGTAAAAAGTAAAAACATTGTTTTGCATAAGAACTCAAGAATGTTATCAGGGTTTTCAATAAGAATTGTAGCAGCAGGAGAATTGTGTAAAGTAACAGAAGAATATTCTGAAAGCGGTCCATGCCCGAATTTAAAACTAGCTCAGGCCATCTAAATTTGACTGGAGAATTCTTCGTAGTAGCCGGAGAATTCTCCGATCTCCGATGCCTAATGAACACCCTGCTGTTATGTAGTAAGTCAAAGCGATTTGTACCACTCCGACACCTCAACAATACAAAATAATAGGTAGAGCGATCGAAATTATTCCAGTGCATTACATTTTGTATAACTTACTACACTTATTAAAAAGAGCGGAAAGAAAATATAATTTTAATGGTATAGTAATTGCTATACGCACTAAACCAATTAAATGCATTGTGGTTTTTATTCTTACCTTTCCAGCCAGTTGGCAGTCTCCATCAAACTCTCCTTCATACCGTGTGTTGTCATCACACAGAAGAACACCACTGCCCTAAACACAAACAAACCACGTAGTTACCAACCTCAGAGCACATTCTCTTTACACGTTAAATTTGCATGTCTCAAGACGACTTAGTAAAAGCAAAACTATAAACCTCGCCTAAACATCACGGCTATTCTTTGAAGAATTCTAGTGTCCTATGTGCGTGGTTACGCGAACATCTAGCCACGAGAAATGCTAATAATGTCAGGTGCAGTACTAAGAAGTTCGAGATACTTGACTTTGTTTCAAGTAGATGGTGTATGTGCCAAACATAGTTTAAGTGTCAATATCACTTACTGCAAGCCTGTTTTGTACAAAGGTTCCCTGGTTGAAGATACCATCAAGTGTTACCAGGAGCCCTGGCCCACTGCGACAGTCTGCCTCCCACATTCCCATGTACTTCTCACCTCTGCATCATAAATACACCTCATTTAGTCACAATACGAAGTCTTAGCAGTAATTACAAAAGGAACACAACTGATTTACTTTGTGGACATTTGCCTTAGCAAATTTTCATGGTTAGGCAACCGAGAACAATAGACAATTTCCCAAGTGAGGCAGCGTGGGAGTAGTTAGGGTGCAGGATTGCAACCTGGTCACGGTCCCGGGTTCAATTCCCGTCCTGACCACTACATGGATATGTAATACGGTAATCCCGAGTTTCATGTCCTTCATATCATCGGCCACGCTTGTAACTAGCCAACTGGTCTGCCTTCCGCCAGTTGGGATTCTTAGCAAAAGTTGATGTTGTGTTGATAGTTATTAGGAGGCAAAGAGCCACCTTGTAGAAGTACTACTAATAAATCGTTATTTTTGTGCTGCGTCGGTAGGCAATAAAAACACAAGAAATTGGGATGATCAAATAAGTTGATAAAGTAAGTTATACCACCGTGAGGTAAAAGAGGGGGTGCTCTGACGAAGGGCTAACGCTCGAAACGTCAGCACCCCCCTCTTTTACCTGACGGTGGTATAACTTACTTTATCAACTAGTTTGATTATCCCAAATACCTAGATATGTGGTACGGTAATCCTCAGCTTCAGATCCTCGACAACACTTGTAAATAGTCAACTGGTCCGCCTCCCAACAGCTGGGATTCTTAGCGAAATTTATGATGTGTTAATACACAGAGATACTAGCTCTTCCGAGCTACTTTTTAAATACGAGTCAAAGTAAAGTGTTTATTTTTGTTGTTTCTTGAGTAAAACTCCAGGACGAGCGAAGGGTTGAATGGTTTCCCTTGGTAAACCTTCCAATACGACGCTACAACACAATCTTATACTCAAGAGTGAGATGGAGGTCTTTAATTCAGGATTTTGACCTATACAAATACTAAAATTAACACGGTTTAACATAGGATTAGAGGATCAATGTAAGTATCTAGACAACCGTGCACCTACCCCTCCCCTAACCCAACAACTTATATTAAGTTAAAAAGTTAGCGTTAATGTTGGGTTTAGGGAGGGGTAGGTGCACAGTTGCTCAGATACTTACATTGATCCGGATTAGATTACAAGAGTTAAGATCACCTACGGATGTAGGGAGAAACCGAGTCTTCAGTCAAAGACATAACGGCTGTACCGCTCTGGTAACTCTTCTTTTCGGGTACATACTACTTTATCGCGAGACCATTATCCCAGAACCCAGAAAATAACCAAAATCACACCTTGGCAGAAATAGATGAAGGGAGTGTAAGACAATTTTTTTTTTCCTTTTAAAACTTTTGCGGCGACGTTCACAGTGACCACTGATGCCACTGAACATTTCATTTATGTCTGAATAAGAACAAATCTAAGGTAGTGTGACATACAGCGCCCTTATACAAACCTAAGAATGTCATCCATGACACCATAGCCTGATTTCTTATCACTGTTCCACTCTCCAATGTAAACTGTGGCTCCGGAAGAAGATATACCACCACACTTCATGCAGCCATGACCACAACGCTGGTCATTTGACCAATGTCCCTCATACACTCCGCCATTGGAGTATCTTCAGAAAAAAAAGTCACACCAGAAAATTACCGCATTACCGCATCGCCATTAATAGATTATCTAAGGTATATACACCAAGCACGATGGATAACGGAGCAGGTCTGTAAGCTTCCAAGGTGTATGATGTTGCTTGCAAACAGGGTTTCGTGTTGGGGTTAGATTTTGGAAAAATTGTGAAGAAAAAAAAATAAACAACGCAGGTTTAAATTTTATTTTCCTTTTTTAAACTCAATATAACACATAACCATACCAAAAAACAAAGGAAAGTAAAATTTAGACCACGGAAAAAAATTGAACCACAACATATACATTTTACACATTACTTTTTACACCTGTGTTTAATCCTTGATCTAAGACAGCTTTATCTCTATTCCCATACACTCATTTTCTACGGCTTCACTCTCTTATTTTCAGTTTGTGGTGAAACTGCAAACTGTAATCTGCTGTGTTAGTTAGTCTTCAGGTTTCACAGGGGCCGATCCAGGAGGAGGAGGGGGGGTGGATTGGGTGGATAGCAACCCCCCCGTTTTTGGAGGTCAAGTTTTCATATTTGATCGATTATAAGGGAAAAGTCCTTAAAAGTAGCTGTCAGTTTGCAAAATGTCTTCAACTATATGGAAAAGTGAAGGGAATAATATAATAACATTAAAAGTCCCTTGTGTAAATCTTTGTTTTAAGTATATGTATGGCTGAACACTATGTCACAGAAAATGGTCACCACCACCCCCCCCCCCCCCCCCACAAAATCCTGGATCCGCACCTGGTTCATTATATTGTACCGTTACAGAGAATAAATTGTCTTGCCTTAGTGTTTATAGAACTTACCTCATTTTACCATATCCGGTCATTTGACCGTCTTCCCACTGTCCTTCGTATTTCTCTCCTGGATATGCAGTTGTGTTGGGTGGAAAAATCATCACACCATCACTGGAACAACACATCACAACAATTACACAATGAAGTATTGTTTAACAATAAGCATACATGTGACAATAACAGTAAATCATTTGTAAAGGTAAATATTACAGCTCAAATGATATGAAAGGTTTCACTGCAGAGCACAGGCTGTCTCACCCATGTTGTAAGCCGTACTTGAACTCTCCTGTAAAGTGTCTACCATCAGGCCAGTGCATCTCCCCACTGAAAACAAGCGACGACCGTCAGTTATATTTCACCTGTACTTAAAAGAATCTAAATCATTTACCACGTAAATCAGGCATTTTCCAAAAGCTCAGTTTTTGTAATATGTAACAGCAAAACGTAAAGGTCGCGATGGACACCTTGGCCTCATCATTATGCATATAATCAAGTGTAGGGAAACAATTAAAAAACTAAGACACGCTCACGAGGAATTCATAGGTGTCTAAAAAAAGCTTTATTATATGGCTACAATAGAACGCGCGCTCTGATTGGCTGCTGAGCGGGCAAGATTTTCTTGTAATGACGGGGCATTATGAAAATTGTTCAAAAAAACTTTTTTCCGTTAATATAGACAAAAGTTGTCTCGTTTTCAAAGAAACTGTTTTTTTTTCTGTTTTTCTTGTTTCGATCGCATGGGTTCGGTTCAGTGAACATGACCTCGAAAGACCTCTTGCACGCGCAAGTGGATATTGAAAAACCCTTCCGTTTTTTTTTCCACTCCTAAAAGAGGCCATATAATAAATAACTTATTAACCTCGTCTGTTTGGTCATTACAACGAAATCTCAGACCTCGACCATGACATATTGACCTCGCTATCGCTCGGTCAATACCTCAAGGTCTCGGGCCGAGATTTCCCTATAATGACCTCACTCTCGGTTAATACCATATATGATTTAAAGTCTTGTAAGGTAGGGCTTGGCAATGAAAAAAAAAGCATTGTACAACACGAAAAAATTTTATTTCATCAACTGGCAGCCATTTTGTTCGACGAGGTGATTATCGGCTGAAAATCCGAGATAGCGAACCAATCAGAGCGCACGATTTTGTATAATCACCTGAGTATTTATACTAAAAGCCTTTAAGCCGAAATTGTTTATCGTTAGGCATCAACCGCGACCGTGACTCTAATGTAGCATATGAAGTAAGTTCTTTTGCAAAAGATAATGAATTATGTGTCCAACGAACAAAATACCTGTGAAAAATGCTGAAATGTAAATGGCACTGAGTAAAACAGGATATGAATATTATTAAAAGAAAAGAAATTACATCAGCATTTAGAGAAAAAATACAAGCAATTGCTCGTTTCTTATTCTAGACTGTAATGGAACCGACGACAAGAAGTCTAATTAATATGACCTAAAATGAAGCGACACAGTTAAAGAGACCTCATTGATTCATTTACGCGTAATGATGAAACAATGCGCGATTATCTTTGTCCAGTAAACGAACAAGGAACCCTGATTAGACAGCGGAGATTTTAGCCAATCAACGTTTGTTTTAGTGTAAAAGTTACAACTTACTGTCCATGAGGCTTTGCGTGGAGCCACATCCCATGATATGTCGCACCACAGTATCGGCTGTCACTGAGAAATGTGTACGTTGCTTCACGAGCGGCACCAGCTACCAGACTCCCCGTATTTGCATTGACTGCTTCGCTACCAAGTCTGCAAAGGATATGTAACAAATGAGTCGTGTTAACCAAGGATGCAGTCAAACTGAATGCAGTACATGACAAGGAGAAATGACAAAGTAGCCTGGCTAAGTAGGACGTGATGTGGCTCTATAAGTGCAAAGCGCTGGTTTGAGACCACGCGTCCGGTACTTGAAAAGCAAACTGTGGCCAGGTGGTCCCACAGTCCAACAGTCAAAGTTAAGAGAAATGTCACATTTGTTATGGGAAGAGAAGGTAAGGACAAGAGAGTCACCTGTACGCTGTTGTCTTTGAGATTACTTTAGCTACTGCTTCATTGATTGCTTTTAACCACTCTGCCTGAGAGAAAGCAAATCAGCTTTATTAGTAACCTATATCTCACACTCCATGACCTGAGCATCAAACTCAGACCGGCAGGTGTGAAGGTAAGGTGTAGGGTAATAACATACTGGGGGCTTGAACAAACAGATGCTGAATAGAAGGTGGCCGTTTCACAAAGGTTCGACTGTAAGTATGACGAAAGAATCTGTCCATGGATCAATGCGAACGTTTGGCAAGAGGATTTGCTAAATACCGCCACTTGTTACTGAGAGAAAGGACTGATGAAGATTCTGCGAAGTTGCAGTGTTGCGTCTGCCAAGAGAATACTTCCATGGGGAAAGGATCGAAGAGGACCGTTGAGGTTGGCATCAAGTTTGCACAGTGACTCTATCGCTTGTCCCAACAGCTCCTACACGCCTTATATCTTACCCCTTACCCTACAACACTTATCCCATAAGCTCTAGCCCTACCCTTTATGAAGCAGGGATGAGGTAGAGATAATGGCCCTCATCTTTGGCTCGGGATCGGGTCCAAGACTCGGTGTTAAAAATGATTTCGTTATTCAGAGGTTTTTCTCCGTGCTAGTTCACTATGAATTTCCTTCCTCCTTACAATATTAACTGCAAAAAAGAAACATTAAGTATGATAGCAATAGTACAGTTTACCTTATCAGCAGGTGAGGGGGCACAAACAAGCAAAATGTCTTCTGGTGTTAAGATTTTGATTCCATTCCTGTGGAACAAACAAATGAAAGCTTATTAAACAAGCAAAGGACCCAACCAAATGATAAGAAATACTACAAGCAAACAACGCTAGCAAATAGAACTCTAAGTTGTTCCTAAATATATTTTATTCTATTCTAGATGTAGCCAGTTATTTAGGCAGAAACAAACAGACGAATACTTACAACACTCCTTCAATATCATCCATCGCTTCAGCCCACAGTGTAGCAAGAGAATGGGCTTGAAAGTGCTTCTGGGACTATAAACAGAGAAAGCACGATAAGCGAGGGTTAGTTACACGTGCCATAGGAACGCCACTCGCCCTGAAGTATTGCTACGCCCAGTGGATGGGTTTCAAGGTATGGTCATGAATCCAAGCATTTAAATTCCTACATCCAGGAAAGGTGTAACAATGTGAAGAAAAGTTTCTTTGTCCAAACGATACGATAGAATGTCATGGCGTGAGTCACTGATTACCTATAAAGTCACATGCACTGGCCACTACACTTCCAGGAAAGCACTAAATAGCTGTCTTTACATTCTTTTGAGAAAGAAACATTCCTTATCACAAATTGTAACGAGGTGTTTGAATTCCTATGGTGTTAGAGAACGGTCAACTCGATTTCTTGCGGATCAATAATAAAACAGAAATAATTATACCAAAATCTATGTCTATTTACTTCACAAGAACACCCTTCACTCAAGTAACAAAGATCTTTTACCTGTAAGTGTACAAAGAAGTCATCAAATAGAAGAAATTGATGAGATGAGAATCTTGACCCCTTCGATGGAAAAAGGCTGTGAATACTACTCCTTCTCAATAGTCTTCTACGGCAATCCCGAAAGGTCTCCTGTAACATTGCAGCACAGAAACAGGATTTCATATATATTAAACTGACTTCCACAGCTACACGTTAACAGAGTGCTTTTTAAAATCATGCTGCCTCACATGTTTACCATTTTTCATTTCCTCATGCAGTTTAGTGAACCTGAAAAACATCACGTTAAATGAAACGCAAGCAGAATTATATTCTGGACAATGAAAAGCCCACCGTTCTCCTCGCGTGTATTCTCGATCCTTGTCTGACGTTCGTTTTCTACGTCAAACGTGTGCTATCTTAGGTAGCCTGCGGAGGAGCAGAGACATATTTCGGCTCTCGTTTCAACCGCTGAGAAAATACTTATTTTTGGAGGGAGAGAAGCGACGACCGAAAATACGTCTGCTGTTCGCAGGCTACGTAATTTTAGTTATAATGCATACCAAACGCGTAAACGTATAAATTTCATTGAAAGTACTGTTCAGACTTGTGTTTGTGTTAGTCTGATACCGATGCTGCATGCCAGCATCCAGCAGGGATCGTAAATAGGCAGGGGCAATGCGAGAAATTCTGGCTTAGGTACAACGTTAATCACACGACTTAAATCGTAGCGTCCTGCGCAGACGTCCTTTAATAGGGCGTTTCTCCCCCACGGTCCGTGGAGGAGAAACGTCCTAAGGACGTCTGCGCAGGAGGCTACTTAAATCGCGACGCTTTCTCGTCACTTCTCTTGGCAACGTAACCGTCCATGTCTGTGATTATTTCATTTTTTCAAACATACTGTAAGGAAAAAACCTGCTATTGCAATGCGGCCAGGTTTCGACTAGCCATTGATGGGTATGTGGCTTGAGAAGTAATACATAACCGAAATAAGAAGTTAAGCCTCAGAAACATGCTCAAATGCACTCCAAAAAGATAGCACTGTACTCCGAAACAAAACACTCAAAAAGGCTCTAATGATTACAAGTTTACAAAAGCACAGTGATCACTATCCCAGCATCGCAATATACTCTGCTGTTCAGCTGACTTGGTATTCACGACTTGTCACGACTTACTGATAAAGTTGCACAAAGTAATCGATATCAGGGTTTTTGAGAAATTGTAAGTTTTTCTATTAACTTACTGTGATTTTGTGTGTACTCTCTCGCCAAAATTTCTGAGTGCGTTCCGCGTCAACTAATCTGCTTTCAAATCTGCGAATAATTTGATCCCAGAGCTCAGCGAATTCCTGCAGTCTTGCAACTGTGTCTTTCTATTAAATGAAACGAAGATCAGTATCACACAACTGGCCATATTTCTTTGAAATAACTACAGTGAAGCAACTATCAGGCTACGCCGGAGTGAGAAGGAAAAACTCAAAAGGTGTGAGCTTTGAAACATTCCAAATGAATCATAAAACAATTACTTGATTCGGCGTTCGTGTGCTCTGAAACATTTTTTTTTTTTTACACCCTCTGTGATCTGCATAAATCTTCACAGCGTACACGTAAATATTCATGGTTAATGGCCATTTCAGGGAAAAATAAGCTTGGAGAGTTATGTATGGACAAAATGCAAGCAGTCTACACACAATAAAGCTACTAGACATTCTATTACCTAGTAACTTCATACGCCGACCGGTTAGCTCAGTTGGTAGAGCACCGTACTACCGTGCGGGAGGTTGCGGGTTCAAACCCCGGCCGGACCAATACTCAGGGTCTTAAACATAACTGAGGAGAAAGTGCTGCCTTTGTAATGACATCTGTAAATGGTTAGACTTTCTAGTCTTCTCGGATAAGGGCGATAAATCGTAGGACCCGTCTCACAACACTTGTTCCTAATAATCTGTGGGACGTTAAAGAACCCACACACTGTTCGAAAAGAGTAGGGGACGTAGTTCCCGGTGTGGTGGTCTATCTCTACGTCTGGTTTCATCTGACAATTCATGTATGGGTTGGGTGGGTGTGTGCGATCATATATGGACTGATAGCGGCAGCCAGAGGCGCCTTTACAAGCTGACGTCCGATCTCACCCAATAGAAGTGTAAAGCGCCTTTGAACATATTCATATGAAAAAGTGCGCTATATAAATTAATTATCATTATCATTATCATACAAGCAAAATCAAAATAACAATATGCGGACCTCGGTCAATGTACTCTGCAATTTTTTCAGAATGTCTCTGTGATGGTGCATCTTCAGCAGTGGAACTTGCATCATGTACTGAAAGGCGTTATCATCGCTTACGAAATCCTGAAAATTCAAATATGTCAGAAAAACCGTTCAGAATAAATCAGTTAATCGATTATCTAACTTAAGTATGTTGTCAAGGTTGCACTCATCATATACCTAAAAAACAAATCTCCCGCCTCAACAGCAATTCGAGGATTTCTCCTTAGAAGCCTTGGAATTCGCAATCTTTGAAGGCTGATGTATATGACTAAAAACGGTCCGTCGCATACAAATAAAGTATTTTGCAATGACTACAACACTTAGAAACACTTTTTACATCAAAAAGCTAAAGCACTAATTACCTGGGCTGTAGAATCCAAGATATCACCCAACACAGCTCTACACTGATTCGAGATATCACTTAAAGAAAGAAAATAAAATCAAAGATTTTCTATGGTGTGAAACAAGCAACATTCTGGCCACATAAATGCACTACGTCGCTTATTAAAAAGTATCAATTATGTCTGAAGCTACTCTTCAATTCGAATAGGAATAAGGTTAACGTTTAATATACAGCGTGTATTTATTATGGCAATTATAACAACAGAACATATCAAAAGACAGCAAGGAAAGGCACTAAATTGAACCATATGAAAGAACAGTTTATGCTATTTCAAGCAAAAATAAAGCTTAGAAATATTAAGTAGTGTTTAGCATTACGTATGAGGATTCACCAAGATAACTATGGTTTTTAGTGAATGTAGCAACACGATCAGAGGCACCCAACGAGCAGATTGAGCCAAAAGCCTGTGAGAGACATTTCTAGGCTCCTTGTAATGTTTTAAGACTCTCTACAGAGATATTTTTATCACTTAGAAGAATTTGATCTGAGAATGAATGGCCGTTTTCAAACTAGGGACGAACAAATCGTCTGACGATTTGTTCATCTTTGTTCATCAGATGTGAATTTAGGTTGTACTTTACCCGACTTGTTCGTCTGGATGGAAAAATCGTCTTCACAGACGGACAAACAGACGGACAAATTCAGACGGTTTGTCCGTCTAGAAATTTGTGCGTCCCATTGCAGTCTCTGAGGACAGGCAGTGGAATTGACGGCGGCACGGTAAAAAGGTTATTAGGGACGACGACGACGACGCAGAGGACGGCACATTCGAGAAATTGGACTTGTTCTTCTCCTGTATCAAAGGCGGCAGGCTTGTTACATTTTCTTTTCATAACTTTTCAAACCACCGATTTTTACTGACAACCTAACCCGTGTACAGTTCATTACAAATTTTTCCTGGCAAGTTTCTCGTTGTGCATTCGCGTCTTCCAGAAAACCTGAACGTTGTTGTTTTGCAGAGGAAGGCAAAGAAATCTACCAGACTTGTACTTGCAGTTTCGTTGTTTCGTTCATCAACGCTGTTGTTTGGTGCCGTTGTAGTCGACGTCGTCATCGTGTTTTGCTTATGGTCGCTCATTGGCGGTTTGGCGGGTTTTTTGTCCCTATATGCCAGTCAGTTTCTAATTTTGTCCCATTTTTTGCTCACTAGATCATGTAATATTTTGAGTACCTTTTGAACCCTTTCCTTCGGGTTCTAAAGCCCCTGTATTATGAGGGGGGGGGGGGGAGGAAATCTTTTTCTACGCATTTTTCGGTTTACCATGACATAATTCCACCTTCATTTTAGAAATTAGTAGTAAAGTGGAAAGATATGTGTGATGTTTTAAAAATGATGTCAAATGACCGATGTCAAATGACAGATGTCAAATGACCGACAGACGATGTATCTTAAATTAGCCATTTCATTTAGAAGGTCGCGTTTAAGTGTAGTCAGAACATCGCTTTTTTTTAGAGAAAAAAGCCAGTAACTTCAGCAACAGTCTGCCAAACTTTCGCTAGTCTTCGACATGGAATTCACTATAACACGGAAACACCCAAAAGACTTAACTGATCAGCTACATTTGCGAGAACAAAAAACGTAAAAACAAGGATCAGGGGCCCGCTTCTCGACAGGCCAGGTAACTTAGCGTGCCCGGCAAGCTATATTTTCATGATAACAATATTTACAACGGAAATAACAATTTTGCTGGTTTTTAAGTTTTAGTCAGACAGTTTTAAGTCAGGTCGCCCGTTGGCCCGGGGGGGGGGTACTGCCATATATGGGCTATATAGGTATGTGCCGCTGTGAAGGGTATGGTTTTCAAGCAGTTTACTCTAGCATAGGGTACATAAAACAGAGCGTTTGGGTCTAGAATAGGGTATCATTTTTCACGAAACTGACCAGTTGGTTGAGAATAAAAAAAAAACTGAACTAGTATAAAAAAAAATCATTTTTGGAGAGAGAAACGATTGTGGTATAAGGTTTTGTTTTGGCTAGACTGTGCTAGTGGAAAACAGCTACTCTAGAATAGGAGTGATTTGGGGGGTTTACTCTAGTATAGGGTAGCAAAATTCAGCTGAATTAGCTCTGGTATAGGCTAAGGGTTTCAGGGTTCCAGCGGCACATCCCCACCCAGAAATTCCTAAAGTACCCCCCCGGGCCCGTTGGGCTGGTTTATATGTCAGGAACTACACAAACATTCAATAGACACCGACTTCAAAGTATAGCTTCGGGCCCGTTAAGTTAACAGAACCTTCGAGAAACTGGTCCCTGGCAACCTCATACATGTACCTTGAGATATTTGAAAACCCTGCGAATACTCCAAACGCCACTCCATTGTTAAAATGCTCAGAGTACCTGTCGACAAATGTGTCGAACAGAAAGAGAAATTCAAAATACATTGCACACAGTTCAATGTGCAGTACGGCACACACAAACATTAGACTAGTGATGGAAAATAATGTGTTGTAATACTTATCACCTTTCCAGCAATTCAGCAAGTTAGCTCAGGAAGTCAAAATAATACCATAAATGTGATTTGGCGTAACACTGCTTCAAGTCTATTCTTAATAATTATTTTTGCTTGAAAAGAATAGAAAATTCCACGATTAGATCCGGCTAAAAAGTTGTTTATCACTCAATGACAACCAAAAGTTAATACTAAAAAGGTCGCTTTAATCTGTCTAGTAAACAGACCAATGTTGTTGCACTAGTGTGTATATGAAGACTGAAATGCCTGCTGTAAAAACAAACAGGGAATAACCTTTAAGCAAATGATTAAACAGAGATTAACTTAGTGTAAATTCCCAATCAGCATTGGCCCCCACATTGAGAATAAAATACACATAAGGCAAAGAAAAATGTCTAACCCTGGGGGGAACCAATTAAACCTATAACCCCTGCAATACATAGATCTGTCATTGCTCCCCAGACTGCAGTACAAGGCAGGACTGCCCTGTTACACAAAAATCACGCTACTTTATATATCGCCTTGCTGGTTTTGAAGGTTTACACAGGGCATATAGGCCAACATAGAGGTGAGAGATTTTTGGATGCATTACATAATGTATTTTTAACAGATTCAATAATGCATGCACTGTACATATACAGAAATGCTGCTCAAAATACTTTGTATACCTGTCAAATGTCTGTAAGAACTCATCAGACCAACATAGCTGAAACAAGTCCTGGAAATGTTTCCCTGACTGCACAATTCGAGTGACAGTTTCCAAACTTGAGGAGATACACTTCATAAGGCCATAGAAATATTTAATGATAGGCGAAAGTACTTCTCCTGCTTCTTGTAGGGCAAGACAAAACCAAACCTCTGAGAAGGAGTAGGTGAGACAATCATTTGTAATAATAAGTAACTTTTAGTATCAAACAACACGCATCAATAAAACAACAGAATATGAAGGGAAAAATTATGTTTCAGGTACTAAGACATGAGATACAAGCCAATAAGGCCAACCTCCATGCAGCAGCTATATGTACTACAAAGAACAATACCTGTTTCTTAGTTCTCTTATAATATTAGGAGATCTGATTGAAAAATATAGGAATTATGGATAGAGTTTCTTAGACAAATGGTAAAATTTGTTCTAAATCTGTACTTCACATTGAAAATTCATGTATCCATTTACATTTAAAAAGCATTTTCTGAAATAACTTTCTCTGTTTTTTTTTTTCAGAGCATGCAATCATCAAATTGTTTTCAAAACAAATTATACTGAATGTGCTTTTTAAGCTCTCATCTCTGCATTTAAATTTCGCACTACTCTGGGGTTGCCTTTACCCTGCTTCAAACAACCCAGTTAGCCATGATATCCAATGCATACAGAAATAGAAGAAATAATTATGGACAGATGATTGTCTTCAGCAAAACAAAATAATCACTTTTGTGTAGGACAGGTTCATTTAATGTTCCTAGATTCTCGCACTTACATGTATCATGCCAACTGTGTAGTATCATACCGTATAATTATTTACCTGACTGTAGTACTGGTACCAGAACAGCTTGCCAAATAAGAGATAACTGATAATAAAACAATCTCTCTTCACTGGCAAGTTCACTTAGAATCTGGAAATGACCACTTTTATTACTGTAAACAGGAAAATCAAACTGAAATTAGACATTTGATTTCTCTCAGTTGCCTATAAAGTAAGAAACTGGGATATACTTTATAAAAGTTTGTCAAATCTCAAATTGAATTACAATTTTGTTCAATCAACTTAAATATAAAATTATAACAAACATCTATTTATTGTAACACTCGCAAGGCTCCCAGGAGGAAATTCCTGGTACAACATTTTCATTTTCTCATAGCTGGCTAATTTTATCAAATTATTTTAAAGACCCTATGATACTGTGCCAGTTCATGATTTTTAATATGCAAAATAAACTAGTGGAGGACAATTTAACAATAACAACAAACCAACAGAACAGTAGCAGTAAAATATATGGAAGTAGTATGACTATACCACCATAAGTTGGTGGAAAGAACTCTGTTTGATTACGGCATCAATTACACATGGTGAATTGATTCATGATTACCATCTACATCTGAGTTACTAAACCCATGGTCTGGAATGTGCAGATAAACAGCTCTTCTAACAACTGTAGCGCTAATTAGAAATGTACATAGTCACAGCTAACACAGTGTAATTAATTTGTTGCACCACTAAATATAGGGAGCTTAGAGACACAACAATGTATTCGTTGTATGCATATAGTCTGTCAAGATCGCATTACCAGTATCATTCAAAGTTCACTCTCTGGCTGACTGAGGTTTCACCACCCTCTCTCTAAACATAGGTTCACAGATTGCAGCAATAATTATAATTCAGTAACCAAGTAGTATTCTCCCACCTAGCAGCCAGACATGCACATCGTTCACTGCTGGCCAGAACACATCGCACAAGACTAACCTGTCCAAAAAAGAAAGAAATCCTGTTATAATCATTAAACAGTTACTACTACTATAGCCAATAAATACCTACAGTATCAACAGGCATTAACTATTTGTTAATAATAATTGTTGTCAAACTAGAAATACGACTCCCGCAAAAACCTCGCGAAGCTAGTTTTGAAGACGTCACAATACTTTTATATTTCATTTTTTATTTTTTTTATATTTTATATTTTATTTTTTATATCAGCGTAATCCCCATTATTTTATTTCTTATGCTGTGTTTGGTACACAATTAGTGACACCTGTTGCAAATTACATGATCAGTATACCGCTCAACACAGTGCTTAAAAATGGACCTTCATTTGGCTCTTTCACTGCCACTGAGATTGCACCAGAGGGAATAGAAGTAAAATTATTTATTATCTTGACAGGGAATACAGAGTCGATGAAGTATCACAATAAGCTGCAAATGGTAGTAGTGCAAGAAAGTTTGTTTCAGTGTTAATGTACATGAACCAATTAAATTTTTATTTCACACCTTGTGATTATAAATGGTCAACATAGAGTAATACAAAAACAATGAATGGTAAATAAAAATACTGTACATAAAAAATTCAAATACATAATTGTATATGTGACATCATTTTAGCTAAATGTTAAGGAATGGGTTGTTGTTCATCATAGAAATTGTGATGATAATGTAAATTCTTCTTTTGGCACATGACATACTGTAGTCACTAGATGTTAATGATCGCAGCGTTTCAACTGGTTACTGCTGGTCTTCTTTCGCACGATAGGGTCGACTGATTCTGGCTAACCATTATATAACTGTGTGGTCTGCTCTGATTGGTGCGTTTTGACCTGCTATTATTCCTGTTTGCTGTATTTTCCTCAGGGGTCAGCTGTTATTTTAATCTTACGATACATGATCATAATTGACTAAAAAGTTAAAACTCTCTTAATGTACAGTCTTAAGGGTTCATGAGGCTGTCTTTTACATGATTTACAGATTTTCCAAGGAATTGAAAGGCAGACATTTGAGAAAAAGAACTTTGCAGTTTTGAGCACCAGCTATGCATTATTACCATAGATATTACTATGTCGTGAGACAAAAGAAGAATTAACACTATTAACTACTTATTTTGATTGTTCCTCGCGAAGCGAGGCCAAAGGCCGAGCGTAGCGAGGTTACTAATCGTGTCGGTTCCGGTCAGACCACGTGGCTCGCAAGCCCGAGTAAATCGAGCCGAGAGTTTTTATATATGTATATATATATATTTATATATATGTTTATATATATCTATATTTTAAAGGTGTCCGTTCGCAGGCCAGGTTACCTGGCAATAGTAACGCACTTGAGAACGCTGAATTTCCGCCATTATTCGGTGATGCCTTTTTGAAAGTAATGTAAATTTTGTGGAAACCGATTTCACTCGTCCTGGAAGTACATCCCAGCAAGGTGATCTCCAAGATATTCAAGAAATATTAGCACGAGATCGTCGCCGAGTAAGTTCGAATACCGTGAAAATCAACACGAGGAAAGCACGACTCAAAGCAGGGATAGAGAAACGACAGCAGGGAGAATAACAACAGAAATCGCAGCCAAGACAACAACTGCTCGCTCCAGAAAAAGGCAAACGAAACAGCAGGGAAAAGGACCAGGAATTCAATCAAGTTAGTTTTGAATTTGAATGTGTTATTGATAGAAATACAGGACATGAGTGAACGATTACATAACGAAATATATTGGTGTACTGCATTTAGCAAAACGACTTAGAAGGGACACCGAGTAAGAACGACTTCAACGATTGGAGATATCTCTGGAAAATAATTCTATTAGTCTAAAACCGGAATCGGAAGACGACCAACAGATTACAAGAGAATGTAAATAGGTATTTTTCATAATAAAACGATAGCGTTTCCAGTTTGAAGTAATTTCCAACACAGAGAGTTGCAGTTGTTATAGCAATCATTTATAACGATGTGATCTGATATCATTGCAACAGTGAAAATATTGTAAATTTTCTTGATCTAGCAGTTATGTTAAACATTTTCAACAGAATGTATACCCTGTGTCACTATAAAGTACTGGTTCTGCAATATTATCAGTGATCAATGTGATCATTTTAAAATAAAGCAAATGTGATTACTGAATTCTGAGTAGTATTTCTCTTTGCTATATATATATATATATATATATGTATGTATTCTCTGATTGAAAGGTTTCAATAATATTGTGTAGAGACAAGTTTCATAGCCTTTTCACAATGGGTCAGTTTTACCTTAGAGTGCAATGACCCCCCCCCCCCCCCTGATAATATTGCTATCTAGAACCCCTGCCCTTTTTTCACAAATGAAATGTTAATTCAAGCCTTAATTTGCAAAGTTAGACATAACATATTAACTTTGTTACTTTCTGCCGTTTACTTTATTTTTATGTCAAATATCAATATTTCATAACAACCACAACATGCAATTAACCTTTTACATTGGAAAAACTTTATAAAGAAGAAAATAAATTTTGTAATGCCAAAATGTTTATGATCTTTCTCATATATTCATTGCAAGTGTGCTGTATGTAGTAACAAGTGTTTCAAGTTTCCTAAATGCCCTATGCTTTCAATAATGATTTTCCACACAAACTTTCTAGACAAATGACTGCACTAGATTCTAAGCCTTTTAGAAGAAATGGTATTGTTTGGAGCTGTTTTGATTACTACCACCTCTGATGGAAAGCCTATTAAGAAGATTTTTGTATTGCTTTTAGTAGTAGAGTAACAATAACTTTACCAAGATTAAGACATGAATCCCACCCCATAAAAATATATTATGTTTAACATAAAAAATATAACAATAATAATATCAATACCAGTAATAATAATAGTAATGATAATAATAATGATAATAATATAATGATAGTTCTTCTCGTTACTATATGTCATTGGTTACAGTTCAATACCTCTGGCTGCCATGACTTTTTCAATGAAATACCGTCCTTATATTAAATCTTTCTTCTGCAGTTTTTATAATAGAAATTTTCATATATTCCAAATAATGTACTATTCTATGGTTGGGTATGGATATTTTGCCTGTTTCTGTAACAGCACAATTAAACTTTCATGTGGTATATACTTTTGACTGATTGATGTTGATTTCACATTATTTTTTTACAGGAGTACGTAGTGCAGCAATCTTTTTGAACATATTAAGATTTCAATAACTCTTTCTTACATGTATTGTTTTTATGATATGACCTAAAAATAGCACAACCACATACTATACAGTGGGCACTCACTATTACCAAACCTTTATTCAAAGCTTTTGTAGAATCCAATTATTTTACCCCCAATTTGTTGATATGGCATCTCTTTTGAGGGAAGAGGAATTTTTCTATCTACCACTGGGGGTACCATTGCAACTGGAAAGAGTACACACATTAAAACATGCACTATTCGTAATGCTCTCAATTGTGGTTACCCGGGAATGAAATAATGACTGCAGTAGACAATAAAATATCTAATCAGAAGATTCTTCTTACAATGAATCTCATGCAATTATAACCAAAAAAACATAAACAAAAAATAATTGGAGCGTTCAGCTCATCCTCTGTGTAAGAACATAATGTGTTCAAAAGTGATGTACAACAAAGAAGACAAAGCAGTAGAGACTAAGAAAATAAAACTAAAGAAAAAAAAAACAGGTTTTTACACCGTGGTAAACACAAGCATTCATATCAACTCTTCAAGATTTCACCTGCAAAAGATTTACAATCATTTTCAATTTGTGTTAAGTGAATATTATTGTGATACTTCATCGACTCTGTATTCCCTGTCAAGATAATAAATAATTTTACTTCTATTCCCTCTGGTGCAATCTCAGTGGCAGTGAAAGAGCTAAATGAAGGTCAATTTTTAAGCACTGTGTTGAGCGGTATACTGATCATGTAATTTGCACCAGGTGTCACTAATTGTGTACCAAACACAGCATAAGAAATAAAATAATGGGGATTACGCTAATATAAAAAATAAAATATATAATATAAAAAAAAATAAAGAATAAAATATGAAAGCATTGTGACTTCTTCAAAAACTAGCTTCGCGAGGTTTTTGCGGGAGTCGTATTTCTAGTTATTTGTTTTAATATGGTAGTAAAGCTTGTCGTTGTATTGTTGCTGTTTATTGTTGTATATTGAGGTCAAAAGTATCTCTTTGTTAGCCTTTTGTTACCTCTCTAAACATTGTGAGTCTAACAATCTCCACTCTACTGTGCTGTAAAGAACGTTCCTTGGTGTCATCAAAAGATTTTGACAATATCAGTTTTTCTTTGTTTTCACCAGCTGTAGGTACAGTAGCGGAATCTTCTGGGACCAGCGAAGGCAATGACCTGCTTTCCCTGATACTGCTCATAGTTGCAGCCACACTGGGCATAGCACTACAAAAAACACAAACAATGATATTTGTCATTATTCAATTCTGACCTCAATACACTATCATTTAATGAGCTTGTACTGTAGCACTAACATTTTTAAAGCAAACTTCAATTCAGAATGTTTTAGCAGACACAAAAGCATTGGAACTGTACCAGGTATATGAATCACAAAGAACTAATCAACACTTTTTACCAACAATAACAAAAGTAACAACAAACCCTCCACTGGTTTGATCTTGATTGCCATACCTTGGCTGACGTCCACAGACATACACATCAGGTTTATTAAGAGCCATGTCCCCAACAAACAGAGAGTAATGGCTTCCAGCAGCAATGTCCCAGATTAACACTTCTGAGAAACACTATGTACAAAAACAAACCTGGTGAGATTGATTGAAAAAATGGCATGAGAGTTCTTCTGTCAATCATAGCTTTTTTTGTTACCCTTGTAATTTCTATGGTTACTTAAGCAATGTAACTAAGAACAAAATGAAAATAACTGTGGTGACTGAATTATTCCAACACCTAAATTTTTTTTTTCATACTTAATGACAACATTGCAAATCTTTCCAAATACCACACTTGCTTCATTTCTAAGGAAGGATCATGATGTCTCTTGAAAGCCCAAGTAACTGGAGAATGTTATATATGGGTTATTGACCAAGCGTGAGGTCAAGATGGCTGGATATTGGCTAAGTTCTTTTTTTGCGTTTTTATGGACCGAGACGAAGTCCAGGTCCATAAACACGCAAAAAAAGGAACTTAGCCAATATCCAGCCATCTTGACCGAACAAGCTTGGTCAATAAAGGATTTATTATATGGGATAAAACACCAAAAAATGATCCGTGTACGTGTTTATTTTCAAGGACTGAAAAGGAAGCCCGTTACATGCAAAAATCAAGTTTTCTCGTTTTCCAGCTCCATCGATACACAAACCACAGGAAATCTTTACCTGTCACAGAAAAGATTTTCAGGGAAAAACTAAGAAAGAAAATTTTGGTAAACCGGCTTTCGCCTCGGATGAATTTTCCTTACGGGACAAAGCCCCTATCCCGAGCGGGTAAGATAGCTCCATATTGCCCGCTCGGGTAGCCAATCACAGCGCGAGATTCGGTTCATCTTGCCCGCTCACGGAGCTAGTCATATAATAACCATGAGTTATTGCCCACGGAGATGTCACAATGGTTGGATATAGTCCATTGATATGTGAACAAGGTTAGCTATTATGATGTCAGGCATCAACTTTCACCTATCTTTCATTAGTCCGTTGTTTAATTCAGGCCTTCTGACAGGGTGCGGGAAAAAAAGAAAATTGTGCGGGTTTTGGGAGGCAAATTGTGCGGTAAAAAACGGCGATTGTGCGGGAATTGTGCGGGATTGCGCAATCGTGTAAACAAACAAATATTCGATCACCGGGCCCAAAAAAAAACCGACATGGAGGAATTTCTGGATAAATGAAAAGTGCAACAACTCCCCTCTTAGTTTAAATGTAAAACTAATTTATTGTCCGCGGGCGATAATAAATTGTTGTATACTAATCCAATTGTTTATAATTTTTTTATTTTTGTTGTTATATGTTCTTTTCTAAATTAAAGGGCGTGGACATGCGGAAAAAGGAAATTTTATACTTTGACCCAACTGGCAATTGTAGTGAAGAGTGTTCTGATTTTAGTCGCAAGATGAGGTAAAATCAGTGGAGTGTGTTTTCGTGAGTCTGTCTTTCTTGAATTCTCATTAAGCGTACAAAGGCAGAGGCATTCCATTTTTTTAATTGTTAGGTTGTTTTTGAAATGTCGACTTGGGGACAAACAATTCATGGACCACAATATTTGGAAAGATGCCAACATAGACCATGCGGTTCAAACAGACAGGAAGAGCTGTGGAGTATTCATGCTGAAGGTATTTGAGTCTATTTATGGCCATTTATAGATTTGAAACATGTGAAATAACTAACGTTATATATTTTTTATGTTATTCTTAATTTATACTTCTGAATTCTTAACAAAATTATTCACCTATATATTTGTTGCAAACAGATGGCTGAGTGCTTGGCAAATGAACTGAAGCCGGCCTTTACACAGGTATTTAGTCTTACGTGGGAGGATTGTGTAGCCTAGAATAGGGGTTTCTTCCAGAGTTGGCTACCATATAGATTGTTAAAGTTGAAGGAATATGACATAAGTGGAAATACAGGTTAATACAATTATTCAGCTAAAAGCAACTTATAATATAATAGTAATATAAATTATTTCCTGGCAAATACAGCAAGATATTAAGAGTGAAATAGTTTAGCGGTTTCTGGTCCTATATTGCAAAACGTAGCTAAACGTGGTCTGCACAGGGACGGCTTTCGTTCTGATCTGACGGTAAATAAATTTAGTCCGAAGGGAAAATTCTTCAACAATGCAGTGGTTATTATATGTTTTTTGCGAAGTGCTATTCTTCTTTTAGATTTTAGAAAGTTCAAATTGATTTGTAATTGTAAATGAGTAAGGGCTAATATTTCTCAACATCATTTAAAAAGAAGCTAAAAAACATTAACATTCCTATTCTTTCTATCCCTTCTTTTGTTATCAGAGAGACAGTTACGATCTCCGCCTCTACATAGGTCATGTTATCTTGCACACTGAGGAGTGCATTGGCAAAACAGGGCGGTATGCAGAAATGTGAACCTTGACATTGTGCTTTTACAGTTCAATTCTTTTCAACACAAAAAGAAAATAAGGAATGATTTTTTTGCAGGAGCATAATCACAGAGAGGAAGAGGAAACTGACAGAACCGCAAAAGCCGAGCAAAAAAATGAAAGAGGACGCGAAAAAAGGCACAGAGACTCGCGCCTACAAAGGAAAACTCAGAAGAAAATCAAGAATAAAGGTTAGAAAAAGTTTAAATTTCATACACTTTACTTATTTTATTTCCTCAAGATTTTGAAAACGCAATACAAAGTGATCTGATCCTCTCCGTTTGGCGTTTTTTTTTTTTTTTCAGAGAAAATACAAATCAGAAGAGTGGATTCTAATTATGAAGCAAAAAAGAACTGAGAAACGACAACTGAAACAAACGGTAACTAATTTAAGAAATGAAGGCTCAATGTTCAGAAAACAAGGTGCGCGGGGATAAATGGTGAGGTAGTGAGCCACCAAGCGCGTCCACCTTCCCGTTAGCAACATTCCCATAACACCAACGGAGCCGCGAACGCACGACCCATGGCGCAAAGCGCACCAAGAAAGACCAAGAAGCAACCGATGGGGACGAAGCTGCTTCACCCTGTTAAGTTTGAGGCTCTCACGCGTCTCATGCACGCTCGGGACTTCGTTTAGTGTCCGTATTAGCGAGATTCCGTAATAGCGGGAGTATATTTCCAGTGAAACCTCTATAGCCGGGGATCTGAATTTTGTCCGTAATAGCAAGTGTCCGTAACAACGGGTGTCCGCAAGGCGCGAGTTGCAGATGGAGAGAAATTGTTGGTGACAAGCAGGTCCGCCGACTTCTCCATTTCAAATGGCTTTCCACGGTATATGATTGGAAAAATGCATCCAAAGAATTTAGAGATCAGTACTACGTTATGTATGACATACGACAGTGTTTTGGATGCAACGAAAAATACAAGGATGTACCTGGATTTATGCAGCAAAGGGGATCGTTAAGATTCTATTCGGACTCTGCCGATGCCATACACCCTGGCTATTGTTCGGAATTTTGTGCACGGGTGTCGGGACCTTATTCAGCGGATATGTTAGATGATCAACGACGATATTTAAATTGACAATTGTTCATCTGGTATTGTATTTGTAACCCCACTCTTTGTTTACAACGTCGAGAAACATTATAGTTTACTAACCAAAACAATCTCGAAAAAAAAAATCTCGAATTTCTTGAGTTAAAACGTCTCGAGTGTAATTAGTAATTGCAATCTTATTTATATCTGTAATTAATATCAGTTACGCCAATAATCATAACACCATTAAAATATAATACAGAATTGTACGTCACAGTTGATAAATTTCTTATTAGGAATCTATAATTTCCCTCGTCACTTGTTTTGTATCAACAAAATAGTAATAATAGATGATAAATAGTATACCTTGTAATAGATTATGAAAGCTATAAAGTTGAAAAGTTGAAAGTTGAAGATAAAACAACACTGACCACTCACAGAAAGGTTTATAATTGCCATTGTACGTAATAGCAACATGGCTTAAACCTTCTGCACGTACCATAATTTTCATCCCGTAGAAGTGCACAGAGTGATTGTGTCTAATCATTGAATGTTGGTATAGATAATTTTTGGTAAATAGATTAATGTGTCATTCTACAGCCGAATGAACCCAATGTTCGAATATTTTCTGTCCTTGGGGGTCCTCGGTTTTATACAAGCCACTCATAAACGATCACTTGCATTCGTTGTAAATGGACTATTTCTTTCACAACAGAGCATTCAAGCAAGAATGGCTTCAATTCAACATGGTTTCTAAAATTCCAGAATTTCCGTTTACAGTGCATTTTACCGAAACTAGAAATAACAAAAGACATTTGGTGCCCAAAAATAATGCAATTTCATAAAACAAAAGCCTTTTTGATAAAGGTGGATTAAATATCGCGTAAATTTTTCGCCGAAGAAGAGTTCTTAAATGTACTAAAATTTTAGATGTTGTAGCCGTGTTTGAACAATTTGCGTTTTGTTTCTTTGACCTAGCAGCCGAGAAATTGTTTTCGCCGCTCTTAATTCCTCTATTGAATGATATACAGAGACTAACTTTGGCAGGCAAGGTGAAATTGTACATTTGAAACCGTCACCGTGGCCATAAAAACAAACAAAGAAAAGCTGACGCTGTCTAAAAGGAATATTTAGGTTGCTAATAACATAAACTATTAAAATACATATCAAATTAGAGGTCAGGCAACAGGTCAGATAAACACTCCAACAGGATCCGATTTCCGAACGCATTGCGTGTTTCTCTTACAGTGCTCTCAGCTAGCTTTTCGTCACATTTGGGGATTCGGGAGTAAATATTTCATAAATGACGTATCTGATAACCTTTGTTAGGTAAATAGCACATAGCTATTCAGTGTATAAGTACAAAAAGTGATTATATTGGCCGCATGTTACAGGGGCCTGATATGGTAGGTAGGGGCCTGATATGGTATGTCGGGGCCTGATATGGTAGGTCGGGGCCTGATATGGGGGGTCTGATATGGTAGGCTACGTTCCAAATCTATTAGTGACACGATCGATTAAGTTTATTCAAAACCGTAATTCCCGGGCGTAATTCCGCTTCGAAATAAAATGTTTTCGACCAGAACAAGTTACTTTATGAAAAATCCCGACATATTTGTACTTTCTTTGATATGTAGAGCGAATATTTTCTCGTGAAGGTTTTAAACTCTTCACGCTTGAAATTGCTGCAAAAACCACAACACCGAGACAAGATTAGACTGAGACTAGTGCCCAGGCCGGCACGGAGCTATGAAGAGCCGCCTTGTTGTTTTTATATCCGCTTGAGCTTTCAATCGCGGAAAGCGGCGGATTTCTCGATTGTTTTGCTAGGTAAATAGCCTAAAAGTTTCTTTAAACCTTGGCAATCGATAGGAATACTGATTTAATTAGATTTTTAACCAAATCTTTCCATATTGTGCGGGATTTCGCGGATTTTCAGAAATTGTGCGGGATTGTGCGGCTTTGATCGAATTGTGCGGTCCCGCACCCGCGCACCCTGTCAGAAGGCCTGTTAATTAGTTCCAATTCTTGTTGTTTTTACCTCACAATTAACATGGTGGTCCTGGTAAATCAAAAGGTACTGTTTAGTGTTATCAAAAACCAAGGTCATGTTATGGAGGTGTTTTAGTGGTCAGCCTAGGATTTTGGGGTTCATTTTTGGGTATGGATTTTTTGGTTTTGTACCAAGTTGGAGGGGCTTTTTTGGAATGAAGTATGACCCCTCCACCTCCCCCCCCCCACCAAACACATAAATGGAATACCTTTCCCAGTAGCACTTTCCATCAAGTTTACTTGTGTTCCTGATGACTTCAACATCTCACGCATAAACATGCCCAATTTAATGTAACAAGCATTTTTAACAACAACAGAAAAAGCAAATCCCTTATGATCATGCAAATGTAACTACATGTACATGCATTGCTTGACATTACGTATTGTGAGGATAGTTTCTAAACAAACTAGCGCTGCGTTGGTGGGGAATTGAAACAAAAGAAATTGGGATAATCAAATGAATTGATAAAGTAAGTTATACCACCGTAAGGTAAAAGGGAGGTGCTGACGTTTCGAGCATTAGCCCTTCGTCGGAGCAAATGACTGTGGTATAACTTACTTTATCCATTTGTTTGATTATCCCAATTTCTTGCTTGATATTACCTTGACTTTCCTAGGTTGTAAGGCCATACTCTTCTTGTGTCCCAACTGACCACATGAGTTGTCACCCCAAGAAAACACCTGGTGATGGAAGTAATTCAGCTACAGTTAAATTTCTTTAAAGCAGCCCACTTTGGTAAACAAAACAGAAGTCATGAGCAGCAGCCTTCTCAAAAATAAGTCAAAACTGAATTGATTGATTAATTATAATTATTGAAGTTATTACACTTATTGCATGGCTATTAATTAATTATTAAACCTTATTGACTTGATTCATATACCTATTTTTTGTGTTTCAATTTCTCATCCATGCAGCACTGGTTCCTTTAGAAACTAATCCTTAAGGTTCGGTAATACAAACAGCATTTTCTCCCAACTTGTTGCACAACGTTGTTGCATTACAAGCTGAAAGGCGTTGTTCCTGTATTACAACCTATGTGAGCAACTTGTCAAGTTGTGGAGTGAGTGGTAATATGAGCAACAAAGCCAAAATGTGTTGCAGAAAGTAGAACTCAAGTCTACTTTGTGCAACATGTTGCTGCAACTTGCACACTGACAAGTTGCTCACATAGGTGGTAATACGGGCAATAATACCCTTCAATTTGCAATGCAAAAACGTTGTGCAACAAGTTGAAAGAAAACGTTGCTTGTATTACCAGACCTTTAGACCATTATCAACCTCCCAGACATCCCAACTTAATTACCAGTACATAATTACAACACTGTGTCCTAACCTGAGAGTAGATGGTTTGTGCCAAAGAGTGAAATGTTCCAGCTGCAACCTTCATAACTCCAACATCATTGAGCTCTCTCACACAGCAAGGTACAGATCTGAAAAAAATAACAACTCCCTGTCATACAAAAGATTTTGCAAGATGCCATATCCATGCAGTAAAATTCCAGTACTGACTTCTTGCAAAAATAATACAAAGTTGCAGCTCCCAAAATATGAAGCAGTGTTGCTCATGCTAATCCAAGTATATGTAAGTCTGTCACAAATTAAAGCAAACCTACCAAAAAAAACACACCATTTAAAAGTTAAATACTTTATTTTTTTATTGGTTTTGGCAAATTTCTGTTTCTTCCATATTATCTAGCAGGAGTCAACCCTTGCCCATCTTCAAATACAGTATAAATTAATCAGTGTGCCGAATGAATAAGCAAGGGAATACACAGTATACATACCTATCATCAGTGTCTCCAAGTCCAAGTTGTCCACACCCACCCCTCCCCCAGGACCAAACTTCAGTGTTTGCTCCAGCTAGTTTAAAGGCAGTTGAGTTAAGAACACTTTCATTATCACACAAACACAGACCAAGCAGTCCACATTTCTGACATGGTGACTTTGCTGTTACAGTCTTTGAAGTGTCCTGAGCGTGAAGCTGAGCAGGAACTGGTGACATGAAGATACCAGTGACAGAGCCTACTACGGCACTGGTAAGCTTACTTAGATTCACATCAGATCTGATCAACCTGCTGCCAAGGTTACTATAAAAAAAAGAATTGCCCTTATAATCACTAATAGACCTTTCCTTGTGCTTTTTGTTGCTGCTGGCTGTTGTAGATGCATCTTCAGAGTCAGAGTCTGTGCTGACAAAATATGTGACACACCTGTTATTTCCTGGGCTCGAATAAAGCCCAGGTGAAACAGTCTCATATAAAGCATAGTCTTCTATGGACTCGGTATTCACAAAAACCTGCTCTGGGGAATCAAGAGGAGATTTTGACTGCGGAATTCGTGTTTGCACAGATCTGTTGTCTACAGGATTTTGCTCTGTCAAGGCATAATGTGTAGCACAGACCGCAAGAGAGAGGTCATTATGTGCAGCATCTGAACCCAGACCAGACTGGGACACTTCATAAGGAGATCCTTCAGTATGTGGGACAACAACACTGTCTGTACATTGATCACATTCTGTTTTTGGACCACTCTGCATTTCCTCAAAATTGTCTGAATTTTTACTGCTTTCATTATTAGCATCATTTGGGACATGTACATAACTAAGGTAAGTTCTTGAGACAGTTGGTTGCCCTTTACTTGGAGTAACTGAGCGGTTATCGGACTTCGGGTGCTGAGATAACTGCAATTTTGCTTGTTGAGCCTCACCGAGAGACTTCTTGCTTTTTTTGAGTGAGCCCTTTGACATCTTTCTTTGTTTCTTACCAAACGTGTGAGTCTGCTCTTTATACGCTGAAGCAGATGTCGCATATTCATTTCCATGGAGTGTAAACGTAGGAGATCCTGCATCTTGGCGGACAAGAGCAAGACTGTGAAACGCTCCACAAACCACTGCAATTACGTTCTTTCCAACAAAGAAATCGATTCTCCTTGGTGTAGAAACTTTCTCATTTTCTACGCCGTGACCAACTTGGCATCCTGTACCCCACGACCAAACTTCTCCGTCTGAAGAAAGAGCAAGGGTATGGGAATCACCACAAGCAAGTTGTTTTATTACCGGTACGGACGATTCGGTTCCCTTGTCAAATGTCGAAGACAAACGCGTTTTATTTGGGTCTGTATCGGGTTTAAACTGCACTTTTGTCGGATGACTGGTAAATTTCTCATTTCCGATACCACATTGTCCGCTTGATGAATCTCCCCAGAAGTAAACATCGCCGTTTGCACAAACAACACCGCTGTGTTGACTACCACAAGCAATCTCCCGTACACGTTTGTCACTAAAATATGTTATCTCCGTAGGTTCCTTTCGCGGCAGCAAATCACCGAGGCCAAGTTGGCCAAGAGAATTATCTCCAACAGAATACAACTGAGAATTAAAAGTTAGAAGCAACGTATGATGATTTCCTAACGATACCTTTGACACTCCTTGTAATAGAGTCGCGCTCCTTATCCGAGGTTCTAAGTTGGTTGATCTCCAAAAATAAGCAATTCCTTTAGCACTGTCTTTCTCGTCTCCCTTTTCATTTTCCTTCGACATCATTAAAAAAGCAATATGATGTTCAGTACAGGATTTTGTTTGAACCACAAATGTTTAGAAGAAAAAAAATTGTATTACGTTTTCGCCCGCTTTTGTCCGTTTTTTTTTCTTGATATTGTTTTTTAATTGGGAGTAACCGCTGAGATCGACCGGTCTTCCCGCGGTCGCTGAAAACTTGACCACGTGAATGGGGCTTGTCCGGATGCTGGCACATATCATAACAATAATACAAGAAATGCGACTCCCGCAAAACATCACGTAATCAGAAAGCCAGACGTGGTGGGAAAATGTGCTTCATAATCGATATTGCATGAGTGCCCAGGAGAAAGTCGAGTAGCTAAGAAAGACAAGAAAGAAAATAAGAAACAAGATATATAATTATAATGACTTGAAATGCGAGCTGCGTCAATGAAGGGAGGGTTAGTCTCACGTAGAGGAAGTGCTGAAAGAGAGCGAAAGTCGTTCCAATTGTCAAAGCACAGCCAAACATAACAATGCACTTTTATTTTTGGCTGGAGGGAATTAGAGCCGATGTCAAATATAGAAAACTGGACTCTTGGGACTGCAAACATACGGCGCAGATTTTTTGAATTATGAAGTGAATATGCCACCATAGGCCACACATTCATCTGGCATCTACAGAATGATTGCTATGTCCAATGTCATGCTAATAAGAACAATAACAGTTACGATAAAAATACAGATAAAACTACTAATGATGATACCTGTCAGGAGCCCATCACTTGTACCTGTTCAGTTCTGTGAGGTTGACTGACGTTTTGACAACCCAGGTGGAAGTCCTCAAAATCGACATCATCTCTGCGTGCTTATTATAACTGAATGGCACAGTCGGGGACCATTAGCCTGGGAGCAGGCTCAATTGTGAATCGCGCGTGAAGCGGCGTAGCCGCGCGAGAAGAATGGGGGAGAGGAAAAGTGTCACTTTTCCTCTCCCCATTCCACCCTGCTCTCACCGACTCTTACCAAAGTGTCTCTTTCTCTTCTCTCCATTCCTCTCTCCGGCTTTGCCGCTCGCTCACGCGGCTGCGCTGCTTCACGCGGGATTCACCAGTGATCCTACCTGCAGGCTAGGGGACCTTTCATTTCTTTATCAGTGCCCTTTGCATACTGGACATTAGACATTGTCTATTATGAGTTTCCAAGGCCTAGTTCAGGCGCCATATGCTTTATCAGTCCATACAATTGGTGTCCTAAATATTTGGCCGTCACAACAAATAAAGAAAAGCTCTGTTAATTGACACAGCTTATTCATTATTGAGGCTTGGTTAGTCAACTAAGACCCAGAAAACTTCGACCCATTTCGTTTATTTCTTTGGACTACCGAGGAGGGGATCAGGAGGGGAAGGAGCTATACCCTTGTTCAGATTAATGCTAACCTGCGATCCTGAAGACGGTTATTTTCTTTTGTTGTTCTTTTCAGCTTGACAATAGTCTCCTTCGCAGTCCGACGTTTTCTGGCTCGTCACACAAAGCTTGGTGCTAGTTTTCAAGGTCTTAGTTTTCTAGGTCTTAGTTTTCTTCGTCTTAGTTTTCTAAACACCCTTGGTTAGTCGGCGTTTTGAACGGCCTTGATACCAATTCTCAACTCACGTGCCGAACATGAAATAAATTTAATAAAGCATCTGTCGCAATTCAAGCAGTTCTTCTCCCAATATCGATTGAGTCGCTGGACCTGTTTCTTTGGGACCCGGCTCGTGTACTTTTGACTTAAACTGCGCTAGTTTTTGTTATAAACTTGAATTTAGAGGTTCTTCCTAAGCTTATACCTCGAACACTCGTCGTTTTTGTACTAAGGTAAAAATATTATAAGTGAGGAAGAGAAGAAAAACCTCTGGAACCCACGGTAGTGCAAAGTTCGTATTATGAAACGGACCTTTCAAACCCAACGAGCACACGTGTGTTTTTTGATACACTTGAAAGCATAAAATTAGGAACGTCACGGGAAGTTCTTTTGATATGTAAGTGATACGTTTTGAACCTGAGGGGAAAAAGGATAGTAGACTGTGAAAGAAGAGTTTGCTTAATGAAGTCTGTGGATTTGCCGAAGTTCTTTAAACAACACACTTGTAATCTCTTAATAGCGATAAAAAGTCCTTTGTCGCTATGGTATTCAAACACAATGAATTACAGTGAAGCGAAAACACACAAAGCGCCGCTGTAAAACCGCTTATAAGGAAGACACCTTGAATGACCTTTAAGCACGTGATAATGCGACAATGGCAGGTATTTCGTTGGTTCTGATTGGTGCGATAAGACTGGCGCCATAGAGAACAAACTTCCATGCTTTAGATATAAATTTAGGTGGCCGACTTCATTTTTTATTCATAATTTTCTTACCGACAATCAGAGCGTAAACTCAAGACGGTGAATATTTCCCAGTCAAACAACGGTCGACATGCCTGTTAGTTATGAAACACTTCAGAAAGTCCCGCGGCCGACTGATGATCCACCTTTTACTTTAAAGCAACTGAAAGCAGCAGTTCCTGCTCATTGCTTTGAGCGATCAACATTGCGATCATTTTTTTACGTCGCTGTGGATGTCAGTATCGCAATGACGTTGTACGTTTGTTCAGAGTTTTTTACCCACCCACTGTTACCGCAGTATGCTTGCTATGTCTTGTGGCCGGTCTACTGGGTATGTCAAGGCTGCGTTTGTACTGGTGTTTGGGTCTTGGCCCATGAGTGCGGTCATTACGCCTTCTCAGACAGTAAGACTGTCTGTGATGTCACTGGACTGGTGTTGCACACAGTACTTCTAGTGCCATACCACTCGTGGAGAATAAGCCATGCAAAGCATCACCGAGCCACAAACGACATGGATAGAGATGAAGTTTTTGTCCCCGGCACGAGCAACGAAGTAAAGCGCATAAGCGCCCTGCCAGGATTTTGGAACATTTTGAACTTGCTTAAACTATTTCTTTTCGGTTGGCCTGCTTATCTCCTTTTCCATGTCACTGGACGAAAATACCACACCCACACTGACCACTTCAACCCACGAAGCCCGATATTCAGCAAAAACGATTTGAAAGACGTTATCATCAGCGACATTGCGCTTGCTGTGTGGGTCATGTGCCTTGGATACTTGGCTTACGCATACTCAGCAGCGTGGCTGTTCAAGGTTTACATCGTTCCATATCTCATTGTCAATTTCTGGCTAGTTTTTATCACTGATCTGCAACATTCGGATGCCGCTGTACCTCATTATCGCGGGAAACAATGGACTTGGCTCAAAGGCGCCTTGTGCACAGTGGATCGTGATTATGGTTTCCTAAACCACGTGTTTCATCACATTGGGGACACACATGTGGCACACCACTTGTTTTCATACTTGCCACACTACCATGCGGTTGAAGCAACCACTCATTTAAAATCGGTTCTAGGAAAGTTTTATTATAAGGATGACACTCATATATTTAAGGCAATGTGGTTAACTGGAAAATATTGTCGCTATGTTGATGATTCTGAGAATGTTTTGTGGTATAAGCATAACTGAACTCAAAGATAGTCAATCAAAGCATGCACAGCGCTTTGCAAAGTAGTATTCACTCCAGTGGATAAGCCAAACTTAGTGTTAACATTTATCAAATGGATTATCGATGTTGTAGCTCAATTTTTTCCGGCTTTTAAATTTCATTTTCCTTTCTTTTTGGGAATAGTAATGTATGATAACGAGTTTAAAACAAAGAAAAAAAAATTAAACCAAGGCGAATATTGAACCACAACATCGATATGTTCAGTGTATGTAGATGTTTTTATGTCAGGCGCTGTCTATTCATGAAACATTCATTTTTCCCAGGCTGGTAATCTTATGGTTCATTCAGATCTCAGCATTTAACGAAAAAGTCTTCTTAAGGAAACACGTGACGGCAGTCTTATAACGGAGTAAATCTTTTACACTTATTCCTATTTCTAAGTTACAAATTTACGCTGAAGACTGGAGAGGCTTGTGTATACAGGACATACAATAGTGGTATAGCATGAGATCTATTATTAGAAACTAAGAAAGTAAGGCGTAGTACATGTTTTCGTTGGATAAGGATCTTTGCTTAGTTCAAAATAATGGGCTTATCTCTTTCAGTGGCTTATTCCAGGAAAGGTCGACTTCAGACTCCGGGTCGCCAGCCTTACGATCTAAGCCTCCATAGACTATATACCTGTTTAATCAGGAGAAAATTTCCCTTTATTTAATTCCTATTATGGGAGTGCCAGAGACAATCTGAAATAATTCTGAACATCTGAACCTCATGATTACAAATTCTACTCATCAATTTGACATTTCCAGATTAAGGTAATATCTAGTCTATTTGATACTTACACTGATTAAGCTCCTGTCACCGGACACTCTAAGAATTTAACGAAGCCCTTGCATTCGAGAAATGAAAGAAATGTAAATCCATTTGAGTTATCTTACCCGACTATAAGTATAGCTTAAGCTTTTTTGGTACGAGCGTTAAGATAAAAAACGATTTCTTTGCATTAATGGCATTTAGCCAATCGCAAACTTTAACAACTGGTAGCTGTGGGCTGTTTGTCTTTGGTCTTATTTTGTCTGCTCGGCTTAAGGTAGTCCTATTATCCTTGTTTTTTGCTTAACTAACGCTTGTGTATAGCGCAATAAATGAAAAAACAAACATAAATTCGACGACGTTGATGAAAATGTTTTGATTTCTCAGGAGCGATGTGCGCAACACTGACAGCTCATTTTGCGTGTTTCAATGTTATTCAACAAACACCTGTTGCTTTCTTATTTTTGCCGATCCTTCGATCCGTGGCCAGCACCGTTTCCTGCCCGATTTTGCCTATGGTGTTGGGTGGCTTTACGCAGAGCGAAAATATTTGATTTCAACTGCATCGTCCTTTGTCCTTGATGGTCAAGAACTAATAACGGATACTGATGGTCTGCTACCTGCTCTCGAGGTAGCTGACCTTTTCTTTACAAAGGTGCGTTTTACGTCCCCACTTGATAGTTTCCACGGTTTGATATCCGTGTTATCAATTGTCTCTAGTCATCAACAGGAGCGGGCTCCTGTTATCAATCATTTGCATCACTTCCCCTCACAATGACCCCTTTCAGATCACAACAAAAAGGAGTCAAGAAGCTCAGTGTTATAAGAGGGGAGAGGAATGGTTCAGGGAGGTGGGGAGAAAGGCCAAAACATGAAACGGGAGGAGAGAGAAAGGGCCCAGCAAAAGTGGTCAGACGGGAAACCAGACAACCAGCATGATAAGGGAGTGGGGAGAAACCGCCGCAAAAAAATAAGGAGTAAAGGAAAACAAGAAACCAAGAAGTTTGCACACAAAGTTTATTGACAAACCAGTGGTATTCACACAAGGAGGAGAATTTCCAGCTATTGCTCTTTATACAGTGGGGTAAAACAAATTCGTCCCGAAGTAACGAGTTATGGAACTACATGCTAATCGATGGGAGTGTAAATAATGAAGTTACTTTGCGACAGATTTACTTACATCAGTATTCCCGCTAAATCTGTGCTGCGTTAAAAAGGCGAACGTTGCCCTATGTTTAGTCATCCAACTGACACAGAAGAGCAACTCCACGCATGATCCAATGCGACTGCGGCTGATCAGATGGAATGCGCATGTCCATAACGAAGTTAGTAGAATGGCCGGTGGTGGACAGAGTGCCTCGTCGCTCGCTTGTCTTGTACACAGGCGCAACATAATGTGGGCGGTCCACAATCTCTTCTTTCTTGCAGGGCTTGAGCCATAGGACAGGCATATGATCGTACAATGCTTTTGGGTGCGATTCTCCGATCACCTTCTTCTCTCTATCCCATCGGGAACCTTCTATAAACAGACCTGTAACATACACTCCGTCCTCTGGTGGTGTTTCATACTTCTTGTCATCTAAGACATCGAAGTCAAAGGTCAGAAGATCGATGGGTATGGTGTATTTTCTGGCGTAGTTTTGTTTGGAACCTGTCAGAAAGGCTTGGGTAAAGAAAAATCCTGACAGCCAAAATACAGGGGGTGCCCCAACATCGTACCACTCTTGTAAAAACTTGAGTCGCGCTATCAGGTCGTTGACGTAGCTTCCCAAAGGTTTGAGAGATGGATAGGACTTCTTCATCCACAAACCAGGAATTCTACCCTGCAGTATGCCGCTCACCACTTCTTCCAGTTCAGAAGACATCACTACCAGACCCTATGACAAGAAAAAGGAGTTATTCGTAACGATCCGTTACCAAAGAAATAACACTGTCACGGAAGAGCACTCTTTCCCTGACACAAAAACCCTTATTCCTAACGGGAAACTTTAATCTCTAGTGATACGAAATAAATAGTTGTACATGAACTGTCCAAAGAAGGTGCAAGACTAGAGATCTTTCAATTTACAGGCTGCCATGGTTGACCTTGACCGAAGAAGTGATGCGGAGGAGACAGGAAATTACAATCCACCCAGACTCCCTCAAGTATTTGCATTTCCTTACGTTTGCACAAATTTAACCATTTTCTATTTCTTCGGGTTAGATCTCACAACTGTGCTTTGTAGCCTCATGCTTCCAGCAGCAATGTCCCAGATTAACACTTCTGAGAAACACTATGTACAAAAACAAACCTGGTGAGATTGATTGAAAAAATGGCATGAGAGTTCTTCTGTCAATCATAGCTTTTTTTGTTACCCTTGTAATTTCTATGGTTACTTAAGCAATGTAACTAAGAACAAAATGAAAATAACTGTGGTGACTGAATTATTCCAACACCTAAATTTTTTTTTTCATACTTAATGACAACATTGCAAATCTTTCCAAATACCACACTTGCTTCATTTCTAAGGAAGGATCATGATGTCTCTTGAAAGCCCAAGTAACTGGAGAATGTTATATATGGGTTATTGACCAAGCGTGAGGTCAAGATGGCTGGATATTGGCTAAGTTCTTTTTTTGCGTTTTTATGGACCGAGACGAAGTCCAGGTCCATAAACACGCAAAAAAAGGAACTTAGCCAATATCCAGCCATCTTGACCGAACAAGCTTGGTCAATAAAGGATTTATTATATGGGATAAAACACCAAAAAATGATCCGTGTACGTGTTTATTTTCAAGGACTGAAAAGGAAGCCCGTTACATGCAAAAATCAAGTTTTCTCGTTTTCCAGCTCCATCGATACACAAACCACAGGAAATCTTTACCTGTCACAGAAAAGATTTTCAGGGAAAAACTAAGAAAGAAAATTTTGGTAAACCGGCTTTCGCCTCGGATGAATTTTCCTTACGGGACAAAGCCCCTATCCCGAGCGGGTAAGATAGCTCCATATTGCCCGCTCGGGTAGCCAATCACAGCGCGAGATTCGGTTCATCTTGCCCGCTCACGGAGCTAGTCATATAATAACCATGAGTTATTGCCCACGGAGATGTCACAATGGTTGGATATAGTCCATTGATATGTGAACAAGGTTAGCTATTATGATGTCAGGCATCAACTTTCACCTATCTTTCATTAGTCCGTTGTTTAATTCAGGCCTTCTGACAGGGTGCGGGAAAAAAAGAAAATTGTGCGGGTTTTGGGAGGCAAATTGTGCGGTAAAAAACGGCGATTGTGCGGGAATTGTGCGGGATTGCGCAATCGTGTAAACAAACAAATATTCGATCACCGGGCCCAAAAAAAAACCGACATGGAGGAATTTCTGGATAAATGAAAAGTGCAACAACTCCCCTCTTAGTTTAAATGTAAAACTAATTTATTGTCCGCGGGCGATAATAAATTGTTGTATACTAATCCAATTGTTTATAATTTTTTTATTTTTGTTGTTATATGTTCTTTTCTAAATTAAAGGGCGTGGACATGCGGAAAAAGGAAATTTTATACTTTGACCCAACTGGCAATTGTAGTGAAGAGTGTTCTGATTTTAGTCGCAAGATGAGGTAAAATCAGTGGAGTGTGTTTTCGTGAGTCTGTCTTTCTTGAATTCTCATTAAGCGTACAAAGGCAGAGGCATTCCATTTTTTTAATTGTTAGGTTGTTTTTGAAATGTCGACTTGGGGACAAACAATTCATGGACCACAATATTTGGAAAGATGCCAACATAGACCATGCGGTTCAAACAGACAGGAAGAGCTGTGGAGTATTCATGCTGAAGGTATTTGAGTCTATTTATGGCCATTTATAGATTTGAAACATGTGAAATAACTAACGTTATATATTTTTTATGTTATTCTTAATTTATACTTCTGAATTCTTAACAAAATTATTCACCTATATATTTGTTGCAAACAGATGGCTGAGTGCTTGGCAAATGAACTGAAGCCGGCCTTTACACAGGTATTTAGTCTTACGTGGGAGGATTGTGTAGCCTAGAATAGGGGTTTCTTCCAGAGTTGGCTACCATATAGATTGTTAAAGTTGAAGGAATATGACATAAGTGGAAATACAGGTTAATACAATTATTCAGCTAAAAGCAACTTATAATATAATAGTAATATAAATTATTTCCTGGCAAATACAGCAAGATATTAAGAGTGAAATAGTTTAGCGGTTTCTGGTCCTATATTGCAAAACGTAGCTAAACGTGGTCTGCACAGGGACGGCTTTCGTTCTGATCTGACGGTAAATAAATTTAGTCCGAAGGGAAAATTCTTCAACAATGCAGTGGTTATTATATGTTTTTTGCGAAGTGCTATTCTTCTTTTAGATTTTAGAAAGTTCAAATTGATTTGTAATTGTAAATGAGTAAGGGCTAATATTTCTCAACATCATTTAAAAAGAAGCTAAAAAACATTAACATTCCTATTCTTTCTATCCCTTCTTTTGTTATCAGAGAGACAGTTACGATCTCCGCCTCTACATAGGTCATGTTATCTTGCACACTGAGGAGTGCATTGGCAAAACAGGGCGGTATGCAGAAATGTGAACCTTGACATTGTGCTTTTACAGTTCAATTCTTTTCAACACAAAAAGAAAATAAGGAATGATTTTTTTGCAGGAGCATAATCACAGAGAGGAAGAGGAAACTGACAGAACCGCAAAAGCCGAGCAAAAAAATGAAAGAGGACGCGAAAAAAGGCACAGAGACTCGCGCCTACAAAGGAAAACTCAGAAGAAAATCAAGAATAAAGGTTAGAAAAAGTTTAAATTTCATACACTTTACTTATTTTATTTCCTCAAGATTTTGAAAACGCAATACAAAGTGATCTGATCCTCTCCGTTTGGCGTTTTTTTTTTTTTTTCAGAGAAAATACAAATCAGAAGAGTGGATTCTAATTATGAAGCAAAAAAGAACTGAGAAACGACAACTGAAACAAACGGTAACTAATTTAAGAAATGAAGGCTCAATGTTCAGAAAACAAGGTGCGCGGGGATAAATGGTGAGGTAGTGAGCCACCAAGCGCGTCCACCTTCCCGTTAGCAACATTCCCATAACACCAACGGAGCCGCGAACGCACGACCCATGGCGCAAAGCGCACCAAGAAAGACCAAGAAGCAACCGATGGGGACGAAGCTGCTTCACCCTGTTAAGTTTGAGGCTCTCACGCGTCTCATGCACGCTCGGGACTTCGTTTAGTGTCCGTATTAGCGAGATTCCGTAATAGCGGGAGTATATTTCCAGTGAAACCTCTATAGCCGGGGATCTGAATTTTGTCCGTAATAGCAAGTGTCCGTAACAACGGGTGTCCGCAAGGCGCGAGTTGCAGATGGAGAGAAATTGTTGGTGACAAGCAGGTCCGCCGACTTCTCCATTTCAAATGGCTTTCCACGGTATATGATTGGAAAAATGCATCCAAAGAATTTAGAGATCAGTACTACGTTATGTATGACATACGACAGTGTTTTGGATGCAACGAAAAATACAAGGATGTACCTGGATTTATGCAGCAAAGGGGATCGTTAAGATTCTATTCGGACTCTGCCGATGCCATACACCCTGGCTATTGTTCGGAATTTTGTGCACGGGTGTCGGGACCTTATTCAGCGGATATGTTAGATGATCAACGACGATATTTAAATTGACAATTGTTCATCTGGTATTGTATTTGTAACCCCACTCTTTGTTTACAACGTCGAGAAACATTATAGTTTACTAACCAAAACAATCTCGAAAAAAAAAATCTCGAATTTCTTGAGTTAAAACGTCTCGAGTGTAATTAGTAATTGCAATCTTATTTATATCTGTAATTAATATCAGTTACGCCAATAATCATAACACCATTAAAATATAATACAGAATTGTACGTCACAGTTGATAAATTTCTTATTAGGAATCTATAATTTCCCTCGTCACTTGTTTTGTATCAACAAAATAGTAATAATAGATGATAAATAGTATACCTTGTAATAGATTATGAAAGCTATAAAGTTGAAAAGTTGAAAGTTGAAGATAAAACAACACTGACCACTCACAGAAAGGTTTATAATTGCCATTGTACGTAATAGCAACATGGCTTAAACCTTCTGCACGTACCATAATTTTCATCCCGTAGAAGTGCACAGAGTGATTGTGTCTAATCATTGAATGTTGGTATAGATAATTTTTGGTAAATAGATTAATGTGTCATTCTACAGCCGAATGAACCCAATGTTCGAATATTTTCTGTCCTTGGGGGTCCTCGGTTTTATACAAGCCACTCATAAACGATCACTTGCATTCGTTGTAAATGGACTATTTCTTTCACAACAGAGCATTCAAGCAAGAATGGCTTCAATTCAACATGGTTTCTAAAATTCCAGAATTTCCGTTTACAGTGCATTTTACCGAAACTAGAAATAACAAAAGACATTTGGTGCCCAAAAATAATGCAATTTCATAAAACAAAAGCCTTTTTGATAAAGGTGGATTAAATATCGCGTAAATTTTTCGCCGAAGAAGAGTTCTTAAATGTACTAAAATTTTAGATGTTGTAGCCGTGTTTGAACAATTTGCGTTTTGTTTCTTTGACCTAGCAGCCGAGAAATTGTTTTCGCCGCTCTTAATTCCTCTATTGAATGATATACAGAGACTAACTTTGGCAGGCAAGGTGAAATTGTACATTTGAAACCGTCACCGTGGCCATAAAAACAAACAAAGAAAAGCTGACGCTGTCTAAAAGGAATATTTAGGTTGCTAATAACATAAACTATTAAAATACATATCAAATTAGAGGTCAGGCAACAGGTCAGATAAACACTCCAACAGGATCCGATTTCCGAACGCATTGCGTGTTTCTCTTACAGTGCTCTCAGCTAGCTTTTCGTCACATTTGGGGATTCGGGAGTAAATATTTCATAAATGACGTATCTGATAACCTTTGTTAGGTAAATAGCACATAGCTATTCAGTGTATAAGTACAAAAAGTGATTATATTGGCCGCATGTTACAGGGGCCTGATATGGTAGGTAGGGGCCTGATATGGTATGTCGGGGCCTGATATGGTAGGTCGGGGCCTGATATGGGGGGTCTGATATGGTAGGCTACGTTCCAAATCTATTAGTGACACGATCGATTAAGTTTATTCAAAACCGTAATTCCCGGGCGTAATTCCGCTTCGAAATAAAATGTTTTCGACCAGAACAAGTTACTTTATGAAAAATCCCGACATATTTGTACTTTCTTTGATATGTAGAGCGAATATTTTCTCGTGAAGGTTTTAAACTCTTCACGCTTGAAATTGCTGCAAAAACCACAACACCGAGACAAGATTAGACTGAGACTAGTGCCCAGGCCGGCACGGAGCTATGAAGAGCCGCCTTGTTGTTTTTATATCCGCTTGAGCTTTCAATCGCGGAAAGCGGCGGATTTCTCGATTGTTTTGCTAGGTAAATAGCCTAAAAGTTTCTTTAAACCTTGGCAATCGATAGGAATACTGATTTAATTAGATTTTTAACCAAATCTTTCCATATTGTGCGGGATTTCGCGGATTTTCAGAAATTGTGCGGGATTGTGCGGCTTTGATCGAATTGTGCGGTCCCGCACCCGCGCACCCTGTCAGAAGGCCTGTTAATTAGTTCCAATTCTTGTTGTTTTTACCTCACAATTAACATGGTGGTCCTGGTAAATCAAAAGGTACTGTTTAGTGTTATCAAAAACCAAGGTCATGTTATGGAGGTGTTTTAGTGGTCAGCCTAGGATTTTGGGGTTCATTTTTGGGTATGGATTTTTTGGTTTTGTACCAAGTTGGAGGGGCTTTTTTGGAATGAAGTATGACCCCTCCACCTCCCCCCCCCCACCAAACACATAAATGGAATACCTTTCCCAGTAGCACTTTCCATCAAGTTTACTTGTGTTCCTGATGACTTCAACATCTCACGCATAAACATGCCCAATTTAATGTAACAAGCATTTTTAACAACAACAGAAAAAGCAAATCCCTTATGATCATGCAAATGTAACTACATGTACATGCATTGCTTGACATTACGTATTGTGAGGATAGTTTCTAAACAAACTAGCGCTGCGTTGGTGGGGAATTGAAACAAAAGAAATTGGGATAATCAAATGAATTGATAAAGTAAGTTATACCACCGTAAGGTAAAAGGGAGGTGCTGACGTTTCGAGCATTAGCCCTTCGTCGGAGCAAATGACTGTGGTATAACTTACTTTATCCATTTGTTTGATTATCCCAATTTCTTGCTTGATATTACCTTGACTTTCCTAGGTTGTAAGGCCATACTCTTCTTGTGTCCCAACTGACCACATGAGTTGTCACCCCAAGAAAACACCTGGTGATGGAAGTAATTCAGCTACAGTTAAATTTCTTTAAAGCAGCCCACTTTGGTAAACAAAACAGAAGTCATGAGCAGCAGCCTTCTCAAAAATAAGTCAAAACTGAATTGATTGATTAATTATAATTATTGAAGTTATTACACTTATTGCATGGCTATTAATTAATTATTAAACCTTATTGACTTGATTCATATACCTATTTTTTGTGTTTCAATTTCTCATCCATGCAGCACTGGTTCCTTTAGAAACTAATCCTTAAGGTTCGGTAATACAAACAGCATTTTCTCCCAACTTGTTGCACAACGTTGTTGCATTACAAGCTGAAAGGCGTTGTTCCTGTATTACAACCTATGTGAGCAACTTGTCAAGTTGTGGAGTGAGTGGTAATATGAGCAACAAAGCCAAAATGTGTTGCAGAAAGTAGAACTCAAGTCTACTTTGTGCAACATGTTGCTGCAACTTGCACACTGACAAGTTGCTCACATAGGTGGTAATACGGGCAATAATACCCTTCAATTTGCAATGCAAAAACGTTGTGCAACAAGTTGAAAGAAAACGTTGCTTGTATTACCAGACCTTTAGACCATTATCAACCTCCCAGACATCCCAACTTAATTACCAGTACATAATTACAACACTGTGTCCTAACCTGAGAGTAGATGGTTTGTGCCAAAGAGTGAAATGTTCCAGCTGCAACCTTCATAACTCCAACATCATTGAGCTCTCTCACACAGCAAGGTACAGATCTGAAAAAAATAACAACTCCCTGTCATACAAAAGATTTTGCAAGATGCCATATCCATGCAGTAAAATTCCAGTACTGACTTCTTGCAAAAATAATACAAAGTTGCAGCTCCCAAAATATGAAGCAGTGTTGCTCATGCTAATCCAAGTATATGTAAGTCTGTCACAAATTAAAGCAAACCTACCAAAAAAAACACACCATTTAAAAGTTAAATACTTTATTTTTTTATTGGTTTTGGCAAATTTCTGTTTCTTCCATATTATCTAGCAGGAGTCAACCCTTGCCCATCTTCAAATACAGTATAAATTAATCAGTGTGCCGAATGAATAAGCAAGGGAATACACAGTATACATACCTATCATCAGTGTCTCCAAGTCCAAGTTGTCCACACCCACCCCTCCCCCAGGACCAAACTTCAGTGTTTGCTCCAGCTAGTTTAAAGGCAGTTGAGTTAAGAACACTTTCATTATCACACAAACACAGACCAAGCAGTCCACATTTCTGACATGGTGACTTTGCTGTTACAGTCTTTGAAGTGTCCTGAGCGTGAAGCTGAGCAGGAACTGGTGACATGAAGATACCAGTGACAGAGCCTACTACGGCACTGGTAAGCTTACTTAGATTCACATCAGATCTGATCAACCTGCTGCCAAGGTTACTATAAAAAAAAGAATTGCCCTTATAATCACTAATAGACCTTTCCTTGTGCTTTTTGTTGCTGCTGGCTGTTGTAGATGCATCTTCAGAGTCAGAGTCTGTGCTGACAAAATATGTGACACACCTGTTATTTCCTGGGCTCGAATAAAGCCCAGGTGAAACAGTCTCATATAAAGCATAGTCTTCTATGGACTCGGTATTCACAAAAACCTGCTCTGGGGAATCAAGAGGAGATTTTGACTGCGGAATTCGTGTTTGCACAGATCTGTTGTCTACAGGATTTTGCTCTGTCAAGGCATAATGTGTAGCACAGACCGCAAGAGAGAGGTCATTATGTGCAGCATCTGAACCCAGACCAGACTGGGACACTTCATAAGGAGATCCTTCAGTATGTGGGACAACAACACTGTCTGTACATTGATCACATTCTGTTTTTGGACCACTCTGCATTTCCTCAAAATTGTCTGAATTTTTACTGCTTTCATTATTAGCATCATTTGGGACATGTACATAACTAAGGTAAGTTCTTGAGACAGTTGGTTGCCCTTTACTTGGAGTAACTGAGCGGTTATCGGACTTCGGGTGCTGAGATAACTGCAATTTTGCTTGTTGAGCCTCACCGAGAGACTTCTTGCTTTTTTTGAGTGAGCCCTTTGACATCTTTCTTTGTTTCTTACCAAACGTGTGAGTCTGCTCTTTATACGCTGAAGCAGATGTCGCATATTCATTTCCATGGAGTGTAAACGTAGGAGATCCTGCATCTTGGCGGACAAGAGCAAGACTGTGAAACGCTCCACAAACCACTGCAATTACGTTCTTTCCAACAAAGAAATCGATTCTCCTTGGTGTAGAAACTTTCTCATTTTCTACGCCGTGACCAACTTGGCATCCTGTACCCCACGACCAAACTTCTCCGTCTGAAGAAAGAGCAAGGGTATGGGAATCACCACAAGCAAGTTGTTTTATTACCGGTACGGACGATTCGGTTCCCTTGTCAAATGTCGAAGACAAACGCGTTTTATTTGGGTCTGTATCGGGTTTAAACTGCACTTTTGTCGGATGACTGGTAAATTTCTCATTTCCGATACCACATTGTCCGCTTGATGAATCTCCCCAGAAGTAAACATCGCCGTTTGCACAAACAACACCGCTGTGTTGACTACCACAAGCAATCTCCCGTACACGTTTGTCACTAAAATATGTTATCTCCGTAGGTTCCTTTCGCGGCAGCAAATCACCGAGGCCAAGTTGGCCAAGAGAATTATCTCCAACAGAATACAACTGAGAATTAAAAGTTAGAAGCAACGTATGATGATTTCCTAACGATACCTTTGACACTCCTTGTAATAGAGTCGCGCTCCTTATCCGAGGTTCTAAGTTGGTTGATCTCCAAAAATAAGCAATTCCTTTAGCACTGTCTTTCTCGTCTCCCTTTTCATTTTCCTTCGACATCATTAAAAAAGCAATATGATGTTCAGTACAGGATTTTGTTTGAACCACAAATGTTTAGAAGAAAAAAAATTGTATTACGTTTTCGCCCGCTTTTGTCCGTTTTTTTTTCTTGATATTGTTTTTTAATTGGGAGTAACCGCTGAGATCGACCGGTCTTCCCGCGGTCGCTGAAAACTTGACCACGTGAATGGGGCTTGTCCGGATGCTGGCACATATCATAACAATAATACAAGAAATGCGACTCCCGCAAAACATCACGTAATCAGAAAGCCAGACGTGGTGGGAAAATGTGCTTCATAATCGATATTGCATGAGTGCCCAGGAGAAAGTCGAGTAGCTAAGAAAGACAAGAAAGAAAATAAGAAACAAGATATATAATTATAATGACTTGAAATGCGAGCTGCGTCAATGAAGGGAGGGTTAGTCTCACGTAGAGGAAGTGCTGAAAGAGAGCGAAAGTCGTTCCAATTGTCAAAGCACAGCCAAACATAACAATGCACTTTTATTTTTGGCTGGAGGGAATTAGAGCCGATGTCAAATATAGAAAACTGGACTCTTGGGACTGCAAACATACGGCGCAGATTTTTTGAATTATGAAGTGAATATGCCACCATAGGCCACACATTCATCTGGCATCTACAGAATGATTGCTATGTCCAATGTCATGCTAATAAGAACAATAACAGTTACGATAAAAATACAGATAAAACTACTAATGATGATACCTGTCAGGAGCCCATCACTTGTACCTGTTCAGTTCTGTGAGGTTGACTGACGTTTTGACAACCCAGGTGGAAGTCCTCAAAATCGACATCATCTCTGCGTGCTTATTATAACTGAATGGCACAGTCGGGGACCATTAGCCTGGGAGCAGGCTCAATTGTGAATCGCGCGTGAAGCGGCGTAGCCGCGCGAGAAGAATGGGGGAGAGGAAAAGTGTCACTTTTCCTCTCCCCATTCCACCCTGCTCTCACCGACTCTTACCAAAGTGTCTCTTTCTCTTCTCTCCATTCCTCTCTCCGGCTTTGCCGCTCGCTCACGCGGCTGCGCTGCTTCACGCGGGATTCACCAGTGATCCTACCTGCAGGCTAGGGGACCTTTCATTTCTTTATCAGTGCCCTTTGCATACTGGACATTAGACATTGTCTATTATGAGTTTCCAAGGCCTAGTTCAGGCGCCATATGCTTTATCAGTCCATACAATTGGTGTCCTAAATATTTGGCCGTCACAACAAATAAAGAAAAGCTCTGTTAATTGACACAGCTTATTCATTATTGAGGCTTGGTTAGTCAACTAAGACCCAGAAAACTTCGACCCATTTCGTTTATTTCTTTGGACTACCGAGGAGGGGATCAGGAGGGGAAGGAGCTATACCCTTGTTCAGATTAATGCTAACCTGCGATCCTGAAGACGGTTATTTTCTTTTGTTGTTCTTTTCAGCTTGACAATAGTCTCCTTCGCAGTCCGACGTTTTCTGGCTCGTCACACAAAGCTTGGTGCTAGTTTTCAAGGTCTTAGTTTTCTAGGTCTTAGTTTTCTTCGTCTTAGTTTTCTAAACACCCTTGGTTAGTCGGCGTTTTGAACGGCCTTGATACCAATTCTCAACTCACGTGCCGAACATGAAATAAATTTAATAAAGCATCTGTCGCAATTCAAGCAGTTCTTCTCCCAATATCGATTGAGTCGCTGGACCTGTTTCTTTGGGACCCGGCTCGTGTACTTTTGACTTAAACTGCGCTAGTTTTTGTTATAAACTTGAATTTAGAGGTTCTTCCTAAGCTTATACCTCGAACACTCGTCGTTTTTGTACTAAGGTAAAAATATTATAAGTGAGGAAGAGAAGAAAAACCTCTGGAACCCACGGTAGTGCAAAGTTCGTATTATGAAACGGACCTTTCAAACCCAACGAGCACACGTGTGTTTTTTGATACACTTGAAAGCATAAAATTAGGAACGTCACGGGAAGTTCTTTTGATATGTAAGTGATACGTTTTGAACCTGAGGGGAAAAAGGATAGTAGACTGTGAAAGAAGAGTTTGCTTAATGAAGTCTGTGGATTTGCCGAAGTTCTTTAAACAACACACTTGTAATCTCTTAATAGCGATAAAAAGTCCTTTGTCGCTATGGTATTCAAACACAATGAATTACAGTGAAGCGAAAACACACAAAGCGCCGCTGTAAAACCGCTTATAAGGAAGACACCTTGAATGACCTTTAAGCACGTGATAATGCGACAATGGCAGGTATTTCGTTGGTTCTGATTGGTGCGATAAGACTGGCGCCATAGAGAACAAACTTCCATGCTTTAGATATAAATTTAGGTGGCCGACTTCATTTTTTATTCATAATTTTCTTACCGACAATCAGAGCGTAAACTCAAGACGGTGAATATTTCCCAGTCAAACAACGGTCGACATGCCTGTTAGTTATGAAACACTTCAGAAAGTCCCGCGGCCGACTGATGATCCACCTTTTACTTTAAAGCAACTGAAAGCAGCAGTTCCTGCTCATTGCTTTGAGCGATCAACATTGCGATCATTTTTTTACGTCGCTGTGGATGTCAGTATCGCAATGACGTTGTACGTTTGTTCAGAGTTTTTTACCCACCCACTGTTACCGCAGTATGCTTGCTATGTCTTGTGGCCGGTCTACTGGGTATGTCAAGGCTGCGTTTGTACTGGTGTTTGGGTCTTGGCCCATGAGTGCGGTCATTACGCCTTCTCAGACAGTAAGACTGTCTGTGATGTCACTGGACTGGTGTTGCACACAGTACTTCTAGTGCCATACCACTCGTGGAGAATAAGCCATGCAAAGCATCACCGAGCCACAAACGACATGGATAGAGATGAAGTTTTTGTCCCCGGCACGAGCAACGAAGTAAAGCGCATAAGCGCCCTGCCAGGATTTTGGAACATTTTGAACTTGCTTAAACTATTTCTTTTCGGTTGGCCTGCTTATCTCCTTTTCCATGTCACTGGACGAAAATACCACACCCACACTGACCACTTCAACCCACGAAGCCCGATATTCAGCAAAAACGATTTGAAAGACGTTATCATCAGCGACATTGCGCTTGCTGTGTGGGTCATGTGCCTTGGATACTTGGCTTACGCATACTCAGCAGCGTGGCTGTTCAAGGTTTACATCGTTCCATATCTCATTGTCAATTTCTGGCTAGTTTTTATCACTGATCTGCAACATTCGGATGCCGCTGTACCTCATTATCGCGGGAAACAATGGACTTGGCTCAAAGGCGCCTTGTGCACAGTGGATCGTGATTATGGTTTCCTAAACCACGTGTTTCATCACATTGGGGACACACATGTGGCACACCACTTGTTTTCATACTTGCCACACTACCATGCGGTTGAAGCAACCACTCATTTAAAATCGGTTCTAGGAAAGTTTTATTATAAGGATGACACTCATATATTTAAGGCAATGTGGTTAACTGGAAAATATTGTCGCTATGTTGATGATTCTGAGAATGTTTTGTGGTATAAGCATAACTGAACTCAAAGATAGTCAATCAAAGCATGCACAGCGCTTTGCAAAGTAGTATTCACTCCAGTGGATAAGCCAAACTTAGTGTTAACATTTATCAAATGGATTATCGATGTTGTAGCTCAATTTTTTCCGGCTTTTAAATTTCATTTTCCTTTCTTTTTGGGAATAGTAATGTATGATAACGAGTTTAAAACAAAGAAAAAAAAATTAAACCAAGGCGAATATTGAACCACAACATCGATATGTTCAGTGTATGTAGATGTTTTTATGTCAGGCGCTGTCTATTCATGAAACATTCATTTTTCCCAGGCTGGTAATCTTATGGTTCATTCAGATCTCAGCATTTAACGAAAAAGTCTTCTTAAGGAAACACGTGACGGCAGTCTTATAACGGAGTAAATCTTTTACACTTATTCCTATTTCTAAGTTACAAATTTACGCTGAAGACTGGAGAGGCTTGTGTATACAGGACATACAATAGTGGTATAGCATGAGATCTATTATTAGAAACTAAGAAAGTAAGGCGTAGTACATGTTTTCGTTGGATAAGGATCTTTGCTTAGTTCAAAATAATGGGCTTATCTCTTTCAGTGGCTTATTCCAGGAAAGGTCGACTTCAGACTCCGGGTCGCCAGCCTTACGATCTAAGCCTCCATAGACTATATACCTGTTTAATCAGGAGAAAATTTCCCTTTATTTAATTCCTATTATGGGAGTGCCAGAGACAATCTGAAATAATTCTGAACATCTGAACCTCATGATTACAAATTCTACTCATCAATTTGACATTTCCAGATTAAGGTAATATCTAGTCTATTTGATACTTACACTGATTAAGCTCCTGTCACCGGACACTCTAAGAATTTAACGAAGCCCTTGCATTCGAGAAATGAAAGAAATGTAAATCCATTTGAGTTATCTTACCCGACTATAAGTATAGCTTAAGCTTTTTTGGTACGAGCGTTAAGATAAAAAACGATTTCTTTGCATTAATGGCATTTAGCCAATCGCAAACTTTAACAACTGGTAGCTGTGGGCTGTTTGTCTTTGGTCTTATTTTGTCTGCTCGGCTTAAGGTAGTCCTATTATCCTTGTTTTTTGCTTAACTAACGCTTGTGTATAGCGCAATAAATGAAAAAACAAACATAAATTCGACGACGTTGATGAAAATGTTTTGATTTCTCAGGAGCGATGTGCGCAACACTGACAGCTCATTTTGCGTGTTTCAATGTTATTCAACAAACACCTGTTGCTTTCTTATTTTTGCCGATCCTTCGATCCGTGGCCAGCACCGTTTCCTGCCCGATTTTGCCTATGGTGTTGGGTGGCTTTACGCAGAGCGAAAATATTTGATTTCAACTGCATCGTCCTTTGTCCTTGATGGTCAAGAACTAATAACGGATACTGATGGTCTGCTACCTGCTCTCGAGGTAGCTGACCTTTTCTTTACAAAGGTGCGTTTTACGTCCCCACTTGATAGTTTCCACGGTTTGATATCCGTGTTATCAATTGTCTCTAGTCATCAACAGGAGCGGGCTCCTGTTATCAATCATTTGCATCACTTCCCCTCACAATGACCCCTTTCAGATCACAACAAAAAGGAGTCAAGAAGCTCAGTGTTATAAGAGGGGAGAGGAATGGTTCAGGGAGGTGGGGAGAAAGGCCAAAACATGAAACGGGAGGAGAGAGAAAGGGCCCAGCAAAAGTGGTCAGACGGGAAACCAGACAACCAGCATGATAAGGGAGTGGGGAGAAACCGCCGCAAAAAAATAAGGAGTAAAGGAAAACAAGAAACCAAGAAGTTTGCACACAAAGTTTATTGACAAACCAGTGGTATTCACACAAGGAGGAGAATTTCCAGCTATTGCTCTTTATACAGTGGGGTAAAACAAATTCGTCCCGAAGTAACGAGTTATGGAACTACATGCTAATCGATGGGAGTGTAAATAATGAAGTTACTTTGCGACAGATTTACTTACATCAGTATTCCCGCTAAATCTGTGCTGCGTTAAAAAGGCGAACGTTGCCCTATGTTTAGTCATCCAACTGACACAGAAGAGCAACTCCACGCATGATCCAATGCGACTGCGGCTGATCAGATGGAATGCGCATGTCCATAACGAAGTTAGTAGAATGGCCGGTGGTGGACAGAGTGCCTCGTCGCTCGCTTGTCTTGTACACAGGCGCAACATAATGTGGGCGGTCCACAATCTCTTCTTTCTTGCAGGGCTTGAGCCATAGGACAGGCATATGATCGTACAATGCTTTTGGGTGCGATTCTCCGATCACCTTCTTCTCTCTATCCCATCGGGAACCTTCTATAAACAGACCTGTAACATACACTCCGTCCTCTGGTGGTGTTTCATACTTCTTGTCATCTAAGACATCGAAGTCAAAGGTCAGAAGATCGATGGGTATGGTGTATTTTCTGGCGTAGTTTTGTTTGGAACCTGTCAGAAAGGCTTGGGTAAAGAAAAATCCTGACAGCCAAAATACAGGGGGTGCCCCAACATCGTACCACTCTTGTAAAAACTTGAGTCGCGCTATCAGGTCGTTGACGTAGCTTCCCAAAGGTTTGAGAGATGGATAGGACTTCTTCATCCACAAACCAGGAATTCTACCCTGCAGTATGCCGCTCACCACTTCTTCCAGTTCAGAAGACATCACTACCAGACCCTATGACAAGAAAAAGGAGTTATTCGTAACGATCCGTTACCAAAGAAATAACACTGTCACGGAAGAGCACTCTTTCCCTGACACAAAAACCCTTATTCCTAACGGGAAACTTTAATCTCTAGTGATACGAAATAAATAGTTGTACATGAACTGTCCAAAGAAGGTGCAAGACTAGAGATCTTTCAATTTACAGGCTGCCATGGTTGACCTTGACCGAAGAAGTGATGCGGAGGAGACAGGAAATTACAATCCACCCAGACTCCCTCAAGTATTTGCATTTCCTTACGTTTGCACAAATTTAACCATTTTCTATTTCTTCGGGTTAGATCTCACAACTGTGCTTTGTAGCCTCATGCGAAAACGGATTAGAGGCCAATTAGCGCTTATGTTATATTGAAATCGGTTTATTTTCTGGCGCGCAAAGTATATGCGCGGTATCAACTACAAGCGAAAAAAAACAGTCATATTAGTTTTAGCGAGGTAAATACCTTGATTGCCTTTTGTATGTTAATGAGAGAGCTCCGCACGACATCAGTCAGTCTGTTGAACCGAACCATTTCCTGCACCAATACTGTGTTCATGCTTTGAGTGTATGTGGTTGGGTATTTGCGGAGGGCAGCTTCAGTGTCAAAGCTGCTTGGAAGCTTCTGAAGAATATCGTCAGCCACACTGAATACCACGTCATCATCAGACTTGCCTCCTCCTGACGAGGCACGGGACTGTGTCAACAAAATGCTGTTGAACAGCAGATTTGTCTCCTGCTGGTCTTTACTGATATCGGCGTTAGCGTGCATACCAAACACTTCAGGGTGGGTAATGAGGGGTAAACTTCGGGTGTACTCCATGTAAGAGTCGTATTCGCCCTCTTTAGGAGCAAAGTAATTGCCGCTAGGTGAGAACTTGTAGTCTTCGTTCTGAATAACGTCTGGGCAGTAGAACTTGTCCAGTATGGTCAACAAGGTTCGTCTGTCGCGGTCGTCAGTTACTCGGCCACCATAGTTACACTCGCCAGTCAGATACTGTAAGGCGGCATACTGCACGTCCTACAAAGAATCACACAACGTCGGCAGTAAGAACCAGAGAAGTCTTCAGTCACAGTGAAAAGTATGGAAAAATAAGACCAACTCAGCTACAAAAGAAAAATTGAATGCTTTTCTTAGTGTTGTAGTGTAAGTACGGTTGGTGTGATGTCTTAGTGATTTTTACCGACCTAATATGTGTAGACTTAGGTGTACAAAAGGTCAAGTCGTTAGACGCTATCTCCACTCTTGCTACTTCCTTAGACACGAAACTTCAACACTCAGCTAGGATATCGTCACAACTGCCATCCACTTCCACAGTACGTGTACTTGCTAGTAAATGCAGGTTAGAGTATTGTCTCCACTGATGATGACTTCACAGCGCATCTCGCTGTGTGTTATAGCAATCTTCCCAATCTACCGCTGTCTTTCTAGTGCTATTATTATATAAACTGAGCAACTCGAATACTTACATCATATTTATTGAGGAACATATGAAGCTGTCGAACGCTGATACGCAGATCAGTCTCGTTAAATTCGTACGGGATATTCCAACCCAGAGGACCAAATGTGCGTCGCTCTTGAACAATGGCATGGAAAAAACAAAGTCCGTAAAGTAACTTCTTGAACTCGTGCTACAGGAGGAAAAAAAAATATAAAGTAGTAGCTTGCATAATGTTAGGGCATGAAGAAAGAACGGCTCCATCCCAAGTAAGGTAAATTAATGAATCAATGTCAGTATCTGGGTAACCGTGCACCTACCCCTCCCCTAACCCAACATTAACGCTAACTTTTTAACTTAATATAACTTGTTGGGTTAGGGGAGGGGTGGCTGTAAAGTTGCCCTGATACTGACATTGATCCCAATTATGAAATTCTCTCGCTTTGGTTTTAGCACGTACGTTAAGTACGGTTGGCTTCGTGTGGTTTGGTAAAAATTGAAATTCTTTCCTACTTTGATAAAAGACTAAGTTCCCAGCGAGAGAGCATAATGGAGAGACAGGGACACTCCCACTCCAGCCCTTGGGGTATGAAAACTTCAGTTATTTTTAGACACGGAAGTATGTTTTCCTAGAGGCCCATATGCCTCCTTGTGATACTCATGGATGCTCATGGCGTACCGAGTAGGACTCTTGTGTGAAAATTCCGCCTGAATAATCCATAATTAGAGAAACTCATGTCAATGTCAGTATCTGGGTAACCGTGCACCTACCCCTCCCCTAACCCAACATTAACGCTAACTTTTTAACTTAATATAACTTGTTGGGTTAGGGGAGGGGTGGCTGTAAAGTTGCCCTGATACTGACATTGATCCCAATTATGAAATTCTCTCGCTTTGGTTTTAGCACGTACGTTAAGTACGGTTGGCTTCGTGTGGTTTGGTAAAAATTGAAATTCTTTCCTACTTTGATAAAAGACTAAGTTCCCAGCGAGAGAGCATAATGGAGAGACAGGGACACTCCCACTCCAGCCCTTGGGGTATGAAAACTTCAGTTATTTTTAGACACGGAAGTATGTTTTCCTAGAGGCCCATATGCCTCCTTGTGATACTCATGGATGCTCATGGCGCACCGAGTAGGACTCTTGTGTGAAAATTCCGCCTGAATAATCCATAATTAGAGAAACTCATACATATTCAAGAGAAGCGAACGTCCATTAATTACAGATGGCTTGAAAGATTGAGTTGAAGCGGAGTCATGCGGACCTCTCGGAAAACGTACTTTCGTTTCTATGAATAACTTTTCTGCAGTTTTCCTATGACAGCCAAATACCCGAGTATGTCTCTCCGTCCGTTATGTTCTCTTGGTTCCCAGGTACAGCAGTCCAGGGGGGGGAACAAGACCCACGAGGGGAGGGGGGGGTGTAAACACACTCTATAATTCTTCTTAACTCGCCTCAAAGCTCAAAACACGCAGTAACATAATCAAGAAAGAACGTAAAATACTGACCGGTTTCTTACAGGTGGTAAAGAACTCTGGATCAGATATAGGATCACTCAGGTATGATCGCATCACATTCGACCGCAAACCCTTTGGCGGCTCGTTCGTCATTTTTACGCCATTTTGAAGTACAGAGACTGGAAAATTTGGCGAAGGGTAACTAGTCAGCCACATACGGAAATCAGGGTGAGTTGTGTCTGGGTTTAATTCCTGTAAAAAAAAAATAAAGAAAAAACAAATAGTAATTAAATAAATATAAACCAAGATCGTGCTGCGGGGGTCAGTGCATTCGGAGACGAAATCGCAGCAGGACTTCATTCATTTTATGCACTCGACACCAGGGCCCGCCAGTCCCTCCCTTTTTGACGAGAATTTCAAACAAGCAAAGTGAAAATTGAACCTGAATTCGTCGCGAATTAAGTTTACATCAAACAAATTTGTCCAACGGTCAGAGTTAGTGCTGTCCAAAATACGAAAACATTGAGTGACGTCTTTCTCCTGTAAATCACAAGTTTTTTCATCCAGTATCAATAAAATGCATTCCTAGCGGGACACAATTTTTCAAAGCAAGTTAAAGTAACGGAAGAAGTGCGTTGCTAACAACAGAACGTGTTAACGTGAACTGTGTAACGGCGGCTATAGAGCAAATATATAACGGTATGTTTAGGCTCCATTCACCTCACAGACTTTCTCCAGTGTGGGCATCCAAGACGTTGCTAAATGACAATTCTGCAGTACAACCCACGTGCCATCTTTTACTGCTTTCTCTATCATTCGCATAGCAATCGGTCCCTGACCCTGACCCAGCGACAGGGAACTGAGTTTCGATCCACTGAAACCCTGCAAACAATATCAAATCTCGTCACTTCGGTTCATGTACAAATACAACAACGATTTTACGTGTATAGTACAGGTAAAAACGACATTAACCACAAACCATGATATATGTTGTGGTTCAATTTTTTCCTTGGTTTAAATTTTATTTTCCTTTGTTTTAAACTCATTATCATACAATACCCTAGCAAAAAAACAAAGGAAAATAAAATTTGAAACAAGGACAAAATTGAACCACAACATATACATCGTTCAGCAATGTCGAACGCGTATAACTGATGCAGTTACTTTTTAACTCATTATAACTTGTTGGATTAGGGGAGGGGTAGGTACACAGTTGCCCAGAAACTGATATTGATCCGTCATTACCTGGTCATCGGCGAACTTTAACAAGGCAGCTGTCGGGTCGGAGCCTGGAGACAGCACAAAGATGAGTGGACCGCAGCAGTTGGAGTCGGCAAAAGCTTTTCCCAGGTCAAACGGAGGTGGTTCAATAAACTGTTTACCGAGCTTGCTGGTTACAAAGTCTTGTACTGCGGGGGTTATCTGCAATATAAGCAGTCTTAATTCAATTCTTGTCTTTCTTTACTTTCCGATATAAGCGTGATATTGCAATCACTGAGAGGAAACTCACCTTGTCTGGACGCAGGCAGCGCAACACAACCATCTTCTGGAAATGGCCCAGTTTTTCATCCCACTCCCCCGGCAGAGGCTCATTCTGGGGTTCCTGTCGAGAAAACCTTTAAAACTGCAGCTCTTTTGTAAAACAGTGAAAACATATGCTGCATAATCGCATAAGTGATAATGCATCGGAAGTAGTCAAAACAATAGAGCCTATTCACTCACGTGATCAGCGGTCACGTTTTTGACGGAAACAAAAGACGATTTTTGCGTAAGAATAGAATTTAATTCCTGGAGGATCAGTTTGGGACACCAACATGGCCGCCTTTTCTTTGTTTGGGGACACCAACATGGCTGCCGTGACGTCATGCGCATACGCTCTATAGTATCAATGATATGACAAAATGTTTAAAAGAACAGCTATGCGTGTGCAAACTGACACGTCTAAACAGGGATGCAATACCAGCGGCTCTAATGGCGATTGTCCATCACAAAGAAATAAATCTTAACTAAAAAAACACTTACGTTGCTGTCATAAATCTTTTTCCACCCTTCTAAGTGTTTGGGAAACTTGTGTCGGAAGCCTTTAAACCTACGGAAAAAGAGGCGATGGATTTTATCTTTGTGTTTATCGTTGGAACCTTTGGAGGTACTTAAGTGGTTCAATGCACTAGATTTCATTCTATATCACAGATAGTACACAACTAAACAGCAAAAAAGTTAATAAAGTAAATTATCCTTTTTTTTACTATAGCTATAAATAATAATTACTTTGGTAAATCATCCAGTCTGCAAAATTCGTCCCAGGAACGCGGTGGTAGCCACGTGGACGGGTTGGAGTGAGGGTTGTCCAGGCCTACTCCGCCGGTCAAAAGGAAGCGCCACTCATTATCACACACTTTACCTTTACTCTTTAGCAGATTCACACACAGCAAAAAAGAGAACAGCAGCTGAATAAAAACAGAAACAGAAGAAAAGTCGCTTTTTTGGTGATTGAAGACAACCTCACTTAATAGAAGTTAACACATGATTTCGAGTGTCATTTGGAATAAACAGGCACAACGCGTTGGGCTTAAAGCTTTGAAATATAATCAGTGTTTTCTGCTTTAGCCATAAAATAGAACGTTGAAGATTCAAATCAAGTGATTTTAATGTTGAAATGCTTGCTTGCCAGAGTTGCGGCATTCTTTGCCTTTTGTTTGTGTAAAGCTGACTAACTCATTAGCAGTGTTTTCCTAAGCGTATATTTTTGCTTACCTTGTCCTTCTCAAACAACGAGCGGCACACATTACAGTACAGCGAGTACGTGAAGTGGTTCGTCAAACTCTCAAGTCTGCAAAATAATTGAGAATAATCAGTGGAGCAGGGTTGGCGCAGTGGTGAGAGCGCTCGCCTTCCACCAGTGTGGCCCAGGTTCGATTCCCGGCCCCGGCGTCATACGTGGGCTGACTTTGTTGGTTCTCTACTCTGCTCCGAGAGGTTTTTCTTCGGATACTCCGGTTTTTCCCTCTCCACAAAAATCAACATTTGATTTGATTTAATTTAATATGATTTGATTTGATTTCATTTGTGCTTTACAGTGTCCCCAATTAGTATCTCACGACTCATTCCTAGATACAGTTGGCACTCAAATAAAGTTCATTATTACAGTATTATCAGTTGGAAATAATCTAGAGGGGTATTCCCTAAAATATTAACTCCTCGCCTTATTGTTTTCTGGTCGATTGTCACTGAATACTGTTCACTTTACTCCTCAGCACTGTACATTTGAATCACATCTACAAAAAAACTTTTACCGTCCTTCGCTCAAAAACGTTTCGTGACAATAAGAGGATAGCATACATTATTATTATTGTTGTTGTTTAAAAGACGCTTAAGAGGGATTGACGACACACAGCTGCTGCAAACACGTTACACATAATGGTACTTTCACTGTATTGGTGGCATAGAAACAACAACAAAAAACAGAAGGGAAGGCAAGGCATCATAATTTAACGCTACCAAAAAATCGAAGCAGGATACCTGTAAATGAACGGAACTCAACCTCACAGAGTTATAAATTGCCTGGACGCACAAAAAGAAGCGCGACGTGTGTTGTCGATGATGTCACTTTGGGGTTTTATAATAGAAGCAATAGGAAAGCATACGATACGTTTTATACTTTGTATCGTCATAACTAGTGCACACTCACCGTTGATCTAACACGTCTGATTTTTCCGAGTTGTCTATTGACAGGATAAACAGGTTAATAAACCATGTCAATGAGTACTGGTACATAGGTTCAATGTTCGCCAGATCAGCAATTGAGAAGAACAGCACAGCCGAGTGTGTGGCGATGGGTTTGTAGCCCATGCGAGTAGCGTCTATCTTCTTTTCGGTCTCTTCTGCTACAGCCTGAGGAACATTAAGAAAACGTTTCAAAGCAGTTCGTTTAAAAATAGAGGATATCATAATCCAGAATATCGATGTGTAATTTGCACTGGTGTTACACTTGAACTGCACTGCTCTCAGCCAATCAGAATCGAGTAATTTTTTCATGTATATTATTAACAAAATAACATGGACTCAGGTATGTTAGGGAATATACAATCCTGGGGGGGGGGGGGGGGAGGAACTCCCATATGAAAGGGGCGAGGATGCTCATCGGAAATTTTGAATTAAACCCCTAAAGGAGACCGATATGGGCGTGGCCCAAGCTTTTTTCCATCCCTAAAAGAGGACATGTTAGGTATTGATGTTATGATTATATCAGTCGAGTAAATAAAACGAATTAAATACATATATATATATATATATTAAATATATATTTTTACACTTCGTCGCGTACAACCCTAAACGAAACCTTCACAGCTAAGTATAACGGCGTTTTGCCCAGAACAGTGAGACCAGTGAGACCAAACAGTGAGACCAGAATCCGAAATTTACACCCCTGAGCGAGACGACGAGCATTCCCGTCTCTTTCATATTCGAGTTCCCCCCTCGGGCTATATAATCAGAGAATTACTTTTGCAGAAATTCTGATTCTACTAAGGAATGGCCGGGTAGGTTGCCTAGGAAGAACTGCCTTGACTGACTGTTAGCTAACTTTCAGAAAGAAGGCTCAGTCACAGCTAATGTTAAATTGAAAATATAATCGATGGCTTTCGCTAGAGAATCAATGGGAAACAATGGCAAACAATACTAACCTGTTTCTCTGAGATTTCATTGGCAAGGACCTTGGATGAGGAAAGAACGTTGATGGCTGTTTCATCTTCCAAAATATTCCCCTCAGAAGATGACAGGACTTCAAGAATCTTATCCTCAATTTCTTTGAGCTGCCTGTTTTAGTATGAAAATCAATAACAGGAGAGTTACCCTGTGCCTGCCATTAAAAAACACTGTTTGGGTTGAACAAAACCTCCTATAAGGCAAAGATTTTGTTCTAGTGTCGCACTTTACCGATTGTTAACCCTTTCAATCCCACAAGTGATCAACACTGAACTTCTCCTTACCCTAAGACTACACTGACTATGAGAATTGAACAAAATGATCAACTCAAAGATAATCAATTGACCTAATACCTAATTCTCAAAGTTTGTTTGTAACAAAATGTATGGTACTCACTTAGGAGAATTGTTACTGTTAATTGTAACCGCCGACCGGTTAGCTCAGTTGGTAGAGCAACGGACTACCGTGCGGGAGGTTGCGGGTTCAAACCCCGGCCGGACCAACACTCAGGGTCTTAAAAATAACTGAGGAGAAAGTGCTGCCTTTGTAATGACATCTGTAAATGGTTAGACTTTCTAGTCTTCTCGGATAAGGACGATAAACCGTAGGACCCGTCTCACAACACTTGTTCCTAATGATCTATGGGACGTTAAAGAACCCACACACTGTTCGAAAAGAGTAGGGGACGTAGTTCCCGGTGTGGTGGTCTATCTCTACGTCTGGTTGCATCTGACAATTCATGCATGGGTTGAGTGGGTGGGTGAGATCATATATGGATTGATAGCGGCAGCCAGAGGCGCCTTTACATGCTGACGTCCGATCTCATCCAATAGAAGTGTAAAGCGCCTTTGAACATATTCATATGAAAAAGTGCGCTATATAAATTCATTATCATTATCATTATCATTACTCAGATCTTGGGAGAGAAAGGATAAATATGGAGTTTTTCTGAATCAAACACGAATTTGAGTGGCTTACGGTTCAGAACAAACATTTTAGTATTCTTCTTAAAATGATGTCACCATCCCTGTATTTCTTGTCTCCAAATGTCCTAGTATTGTTATTTGCACCCGTTTTTTTTTTCTCTGTGCAATTTAACGGTGTCGTAAGTTACAGATGCGTGCATTCGCAGACCTAATACGCGAAAACGCCTAAAGATAAATTCCACAAAGGACTGCTACAAGATCGAGTAGTGATCATTTCTTAGAATAGAAATGATCTTTTCATCAAAACGTCCACAGAAGTAATTAACACCACTCGTCCTCAGTTTTTTTTTCTATTGGGCGTTTTAAATCTCCGCACCCTTAAAATAACAGCCCGTTACACTGTACGGCGAGCGACCGCTTATGCGAAGTATCGGTTACACGTGTGCACGCACCTCTTATTGTCTGCACTTTGAATGATGAGGGCATTTTTCTCTTCTTCCAACTCAGGTCTTTCCCTTGCAACCACAATTCCCAGCAACTGATCTTCGAGTCCCTCAGGTGTTATCATGAAGTTCAAAAGCGTTACCTATACATAAAGCATGGCTTGAGAATTAACCAACGATCTGCTTTGTGTTGTGCAGAGAAACCTCTGATCCACGGAAAACTCTTGTCCCGTCTCACGTCTTTTGAACCATCGTCGGTCAGTCAGAGAACAGTGCCGTTTTTTAAAGGGATGCAAGTATAAAGATACGTCCACAATGCTTACCTGTGTGGCTTACTATACTGCGTGACAGGCACTCGACTCTTGAGGACCTCTAAATAAATAAATAAATCCGATCGGGCTATAATGTGGCTACACACTTCATGTAAGCCACACAAAAAAATCACTGAATGCATGTCGTTTGTTTGTTTGTTATTTTGTCGTTTGTTGTATTCGTGTGTATTAAATATATATGCGTTGGCTAATCGTAACAATTACCTTAACAGCTGTTTCCGGTAGATAATGAGGATTTCTTAGCTTCGTAGTTATGTAGAACCTGAAAAAGAAAAACTTAGGGTATTCAGAAAGGGGAAGCCGGTCAGAAATGGAATGTGGACGAATCGGTGGATTTGCTATTTGCAGGGCCACACTTGTGCCGTGCTTTTCAGTTTGTTGTCTTACGTCCAAGAAACAGTTGAAAGCCAGTGGTATTTAATGTATGAAAAAAGTAATGTAAACAAAGGTGTAGTAGTTAGTTACTAATAATATAGATTGCAGTGCATATTTCTCTAATCACGAAGGGTACACTAGTGCAGCAGTATTTTTCGAGGTCATGCTCTCCATTTGTCATGATCATAGAATAAGAGATGGAGATACGTTAATTAACATTTATTCACCAAAGGCGAAGTGATTATCGGTCAATATTCACTTCGACTTCGTCCCGATAATCACTGAGCCTGAGGCGAATAATTGTTTTAGTATAAAGACACAGGTGATAATTTAAAAAAAAAAAGAAAAGAAAAATTATATTTCATCAAAAGCGCGCGAACGACTGGCAGCCATTTTGTTTGTCGAGGTGATTATCGGCTGATAATCCGAGATAGCGAACCAACAATCAGAGCGCGCGATTTTTGTATAATCACCGGAGTATTCATACTAAGACCCTTTAATTTGTGACCAAAATTTCAAGTACACAACTCCACCAGCTACAATATTGTGATCACCTGAAGTCCTTGGAGTACTCAATGACACTGTCGCCGAGTTTGATGCAGATACTGCCACCCTGTTTGAACGTCTGTTTCAGAAGAAGCGGTTCTAACAGTGGATCCAGTTCCTCGCCAACGTTCTCTAACAAAACCTGTCAAACATCACCAATCCCAGTCAGTACTGAGTAGTAAAAGAATGATTAGTTAAAAGTGTATATATGTCTACTAGGACAATTAGCATACCGGAGTTCCAAACTGGATGCAGTTTTCCAATGTCCTGACGTAATCAGAATCTGTCATTTTGATCACGTGTATATTGTTCTTCTTTTCCATGTTCTTCACCCACTTATTAGCCTGGCCTTGAGGGTCGATCATCAGGGGCCAGCGGTTTGCGTTGCTGCGGAGACAGAGGAAATCAATTTAGTTTAGTGTTACAGTATTTTAAATACCTTTTTATACACTGTAGAAAGACGTATGGCCTCGGGTCCAGCTCCTCCGGTCTCACCGGTATGGAGGAATGTTGGGAGGTATCAACAACTACGAGGTTCTATCCTCTACGAGATGGTCGAGCGACTTTCAAGTTTCAGGATTCGAGTTACTAGAAGATTCCACAAAAGTACAAAATGTAAAAGCAATCTGCAACATAGATTGAAAGCAAAAGAGGAAAACCAAATATCAATATAACCATTTTGTAATTGCAATAAAACAAATATTTCAAAAGAGGGTTAGGAACATGTTTGCCTGTGTGTATCATACGAGGCTGAACGCGTTGAACGTGATCAACTCTACGAGAAACTGAAACGTTTGTCGTGTGCGTATGATTTAGAGTTCAAAAATCGAGGAAAAAAACAATCGTCAATATGAAATCAATTGTGAAAATTCACCAGTTATTATGGGTTAAACGGCTTTTATCCAATGGAATTTCTGCGCATTAAAATACATTTTTGGTCTATGAGTAGATACTTTTTGGCAGTACCTCCGACGCACTACTACTCTTAGCTCTATAACGTCTGTGAAGAGGAGTGCGAAGAACGTAGCGCTCGAGCGCTTGTCCCCACTCCCTAATATCATACATTTCACGCCAATTGGAAGAAAAATATCTTCTGATAGTAGTCTTTATGTACAGGTATAGAAACAAACTTGTTGGAACCTGATAATGATTCCATTTTCCACGGAAAAGCTATCAGTTGGCAGGCCAGCAATGTTCCAGTCTCGGATCTTAACAGGTTCCCCCAGAGTTCCTGTTACTGAGAAGTCCTCAGAACACGGTATGTTTGAATTGCGACATGCCTCACGCCAGTTTGCAGTTTGTTCCTAACGAAAGAAAACCACCTTTACATAAACTTGTTTACTGATAAATTTCATGCATATCTAAGTTGATGGTGGAAGGGGATATACAGAGTTGTATGTGGCCATGATCTATTCCGACACCCAAACCCAAATTAACAATTTACTTAAGAGATGGAAAAGGCCGTTGGGCAAACCGGTTATAAAACGGCCTTTAAAATAAACATCTGAATCGGCTTATCCCTAGCCTGAAGTATACTTAAGCATACTGAAGTATACAGTTCGTGAAGCCGCATCTCTTAAATATACCTACATCTTGGAAAGACATATCGTCGCTCTTCACACCCTTCCGTCTTTGCCTCGTGAAGCAGGTGCACAGCTCTCGTCATGTCCCATATGATTTACCCACAAAACAAGCGATACCACTTATACATGAACGATGCCCCTTTAGCCGAAAACAAAAGAGGTGACCCATTTTGAAAGTCTATGATAGTGGAGATTACAAAGATGTGCGTCGTATCTGATCTCATTCCTCATACAACACGACGACCATGGTTTTAAGCATGTGCGTGTGAAACTAACCTGTCTGAAGGCGGCAGTGAAGGCTCCAAGGTACGCTACAACACCAGATGACACAAGTACATCTCCAATAAGATTTTCAAATTTGATGCCAAGTTCTTTGGCGACTTCAGTCCATCTAAAAAAAAAATCAGGCATTGCCATTGAAGTAAAGAACTAAAGCATTGAATACGATCGACTGGGAACATAACAACAATTTGCAGGGCCGAAAAGTACGTTTTTGCCAAGATATTATGTGTCAAGGAAAACGTTTTTCCCTCAAGTTGCAATTAGATATAGAGAGAAATGAATATATTTAGGGAAAAAAAAACAACATAAAACAGCGTTTAACTTAACGTATCTAAGCTTTTACAAACTCATGGATACCTTGTTTTCTCACCACCAAGACCTCCTATCAGTTTTTCAGCACGTTCAAGTTTCTTTGTGCAGAGATCCACCTAGAAACATAGTAAGAATGCTTAATACACCGCCGCAAAAAAAAGCATTCCACAGCTACTCGAAAGCAGGAAAAAGGAATTAAAATCAAACACTAAGGATGAAATACTGAAGCGTTAAAATTTCAGTTCATCGTACTTGTTTCTCAAGGTCTGCTTTTTTCTTCACGTTGGCTTCATACTTTTCTTGAAGTCGCGCTAATTTGTCCTGAACCTCGCGAAGAGCAGCCCGTTTCGTGTTTAGACTCTGGAAAGGTAAAAAAAGAATTAATATGTCTTGAAGCGACTGGCAAGAAAGACAATTTAATCTAAACTGCTTGGATTTTGTTTCCTTTTCAGCCTGTGTTTGACAATAAAAATGACAGCATTAAAGTTGATTACCTCCACAGCCACCGCTAGTTCGGCTTCAGCTTCCTTGAGAGCTGCCTTCTTGGGAGCTACCACTCTTGCAACCCTAACAGTTAAAATGCGACATTACTTTGAAGCACATCATTAATCCTGGAGCAATCAGCTCTTGGGGAAACAAGTGTTATTTTATACGAATTTAAGTTTGCTCTCTCCCCAGCCGCTAGGTAGCTACTTCCTTCAGACCAGATTCCTTACCAAACTATTTACAGGCAAAATTATATTTACTTTGCTGAGAGCAAACATTTAAAATGCGCGCGGTAGTGTAGTTGGAAATATCCAGCCATCTTAACCGAACAAGCGTGGTCAACAAAGGATATACAGTCGAATCTCGCTATCTCGAACTCGGTTCTCTCGAACTCTTCGCTATATCGAACTCAAATTCATTTCCTTTGGATTGTTTTTTCAGTCATTTACCATCGGTTCTCGAACTATTTTTCGTTTCCCTTGACAGTTCGAGATAGCGAGGTTCGACTGAATTGCGGGATCAAAAGATTACATCATTTGGATAAAAATGACTTACGACCAACGGGAAGAAAAGCGAATTGATTGCGCGTGCTGGGTGCTGTGTTCTGCGACTTCGTTACTGTAATAACTGTTGTAAATCGGCCTTTCTTCTTGTAAAAAAGAGTTGCCCGGGAGTTACCAACTGCCTGAAAGTTGGCTTCAAGCATTCGCGGGAGAAATTGGACAATCCCGAGAGAGCAATATGGCCCATATATAACACAAACACAGCCGGCCAGGTAACTAATTTAAAAAGAGTGCGAAGACTGTGTGAAAATTGTTCCTCACTTGTCATACGACTCCATGGCTATGACCCACTTGCAGAGACCTTCTGCAGCGGTAGATGCTGTTTTGATCTTCTCTGGGTCAAACTCAGGGTTTGTCGAGTATTTTTGCCGTATTGTCTTGATCGTAGCCGGTGGGATGTTGTCTTTGTCGTAGTTTTGAAGAGACTTTAAGAAGTTCATGTCGCCCAATAAACGTTTCGATGGGCCCCAGAAATCTTCGATTTTCTTTCCTGCGGATGATAATAACCGCTTAAAATACAAACAAACCAATTGCGTCCTATCCCTCCGCTATGCACCTCTTATGGTGAAAACAAGTACCTGAGCCCGATGGGTCGGGAATTCTTTCTGCTTTGACTCCTTTCAATATACAAATAGCTTCCATAACAAGTTTGATACCAGCAGGGGGCTGCTTCATGGCCTTCATCACGGTAATATCCTGCAAGTGCAACAAATAGCATCTCAGCATATCAATACAACAACGTGCAGGCAAAATAACAGAATATAGCTACTTAATGCAACTTTTATAGCTGACGGGATATGCGCGTTATTGACCAAGCGTAACATCAAGGTGGGTGCATAATAAAAGAAATTGGGATAATCAAATAATTTGATAAAGTAAGTTTAGTATATACCAACTCAGCAACCTTGGCATTTTGAACAATCTGATTGGTTCTCTACCTCAGGATATTCAACATTAGTATATACTAAAACAGTGGATAGCGTTGAAGGTGCGCTCTGATTGGCTAGTCAAACTCCGAATATCCTGTGCTATTTACCTCCGAGCAACTTGCGAATTTTTCGCTCCGCCGCGCGAATATGGCGGCCCGGTTTGTATCCGTGACAAGCGAAGAATCATCCAAATTAACAACGAAGCAGTCCCTGGAAACTCCAAGAAAGCGACTAAATTTGGCTTGACCGTGTTCAGAGGTAATGGCTTATGTTTTTAACCCGGAGTTTAGCGGTAGAAAGCAACGATAAAGGTTTTGTTTACAAATGCAAATTAAATTAATCTTGCATAACCAAATTTGATGTCGCTTGTGCACTTGAGAACCAAAGTTGAATTATATTTTTTACAGAATGGTTTCAAATACAGAAAGGGTTTGCAATTCCATTTGATGAAATGTCGCCAATAGAACTAAACAAATTTTTTCTCTCAGCGAGAAAACGAGACGTACGGCAGTAGTTACAACAAAAAATCCCTAACGGCGATCGGCGCTGCCTTGGATTGTCATTTGAGAAGTCCTCCATTTTCCAAGCCCTTTTCTTTTTTTTGTGTACATTTATCTCACTGTTTTAGTATATACTAAAACAACTATTCACCTCAGTGTCGGTGGCTAATGGTGGATATTTACCTCGCCGCTTCGCGGCTCGGTAAATATCTACCACTAGCCACCTCCACTTCGGTGAATAGTTGTTAACTATTCACCTCCCAGAAAGTGAATAATGCAGGGGTTTCTGGGTAATCCTTGTGCCAGTAAGTGTTTGTTTGGAGAAAAAACAAAATGGCGTCCAAGCTAGCGAAATATGGCTGGAATCGATTCTCGCTTTTCAGCTTATTGGAATAGGTTTTACTAGAATCAAAGGCTCCTTCGAGCTACCTCATGGTATGTGGTAATTATTCCATGAAGTGCTGTCCTTTCCCCAGACCATGAAGTGTTCATTCCGAATAGTTCGTTTTGTGCACTCTTGCTACGACTGATCGATTACTCGTCGTCCAACTTGGAGACATCGTCACTCTTAAGACTTTAAAACCCATTTCTTTGCCCTCGAGCATTCTTGAACACATTTCCTGTTCGTTCGCGAGATCTTCAACAGTGTATTTTGATCAAAGATGGAGCGAAAGGAACGAAAACCCGCCTTGACAATCTTTGCGTCGGCCACAACACAACAGACGCCATTTTGTAAACATGTGCTGCCGCTTTGTCTCACCCCCTCCCCCCACATATGTGAACATAAAACAATTGCACGACTTTGTGGACGAAACCAAACCTAGTAGGGGAGATAGGGGGGAACCTGTTTAATTTACATTTAATGCGGATTTAATGCATAAATTAATGTCTAACGGGAATGGAGTGACAAATCCAACCATTACTATACCTCATGGTATGATATACATACCATGAGGTAAAAATACTACCACGATGAAACTTTGACTAGGGCAGAACCAAGCAATAGCGCGAATCAACGGCATAATAAAAGTGCACGTGCAAAAGAAAATTACGCTTCAACGATCGAATTTTTGACCGGTTGAGTTATCTTCGGCGTCGTCATCGTGTTTGCTTAAGCTCCCTTCATTGGTATATACTAAAACAATTATTCCCTTCAATCTTGGTGAATAGTGGCTTTAGGAATACTTACCACCGTAAGATAAAAAGGAAGGGGGTGGGGAGTGGGTGGTGCTGACGTTCGAAACGTCGGCATCAGGTGTAATAAAACAAAACGAATCATCTTCCATTGTCCAAATTGAGGCCTAAAGCAAGTCTGAGCCTCAATGAAACTATGACGCAGAACAGCTCAATAGCAGCGATAAAACGGTCAGCATCTTACCGCATGAGTAAGTGTATTTAAAGCAGCAAGGGCAGCCTCCAGAATTGGGATAGCTTCTCCCAGATCTCTGTCACATTCGTCCTTGATTGCCTGAGCTGCTGCAGCCTGCTTGTTTGCAACAGCTTCATCTGCTTTGACCACCTACACAGGTATAAAAAACAAGTCAAACACACTGAATTCATACCACGTTAACTAAGGTACGTTTGATCATTCGCGCAGTTGCATAAAAATTTCATATTATATAAAATAGAAGGACTACTATAGGAGCAGGGTTGGCGCAGTGTTGAGAGCGCTCGCCTTCCACCAATGTGGCCCGGGTTCGATTCCCGGCCACGGCGTCATATGTGGGCTGAGTTTGTTGATTCTCTACTCTGCTCAGAGATGTTTTTCTCCGGGTACTCCGGTTTTTAATCTCCACAAAAACCAACATTTGACTTGATTTAATTTAATATGATTTCATTTCATTTCATTTGTCCTTTACAGTGTCCCCAATTAGTAAGTCAGTGCTAGATACAGTTGACACTCAAATAATACATACAAAAAACTACACATTCATACTCAAGCGCAACCTCGTTCCCAGGGTCCCTCTTCTTCCCGCTCTTGAGCGAGAGAGACAGAGAGAGAGACGGATCCCTCTCTGTCACGCTCAGGGGGAGGAAGAAGAGAGACACTATGAACGAGGCTGACTAAAGCATAACGCATGGCGAAAATTCCCATAAACAAGAATTCCAAGAAAAAATGCAAACCATATGCGCTAGAAATAACTCAGCATCGTTCGTTAACCACATTAAATGCGCAATGTCCAAGAAGAAACGAAAGGTAAACCGCTATCTAAAATACGATAATTAATAACCAGGATTGTTGCTAAGTACTGTCTCACCTTTTCCTTCTTAGCGACCTCGACCGAATCTCTTTCTATGATGACCATTATTTCGTCAACTTCCTTGCCAGCCTGAATCAACTGTGGCTGAAGAGCTTCAAGTTCACCCTGCATAGATGCTACCTGTACACCAGAAAAACGCACTTATGCAATTGGTGGGTTTCAAGCGATTCAATGGCGTCATTACAAGTGGAACAAACACTTTTGAAAAAGCGTATCTTAATCAATTCATGCCTTTGATACTTGATAAAGAAGTATAAATTTAAGAGGAAATTAAGATAATAAAAGTAAGCCGTTTGCCCTCCGTCTGTTTGTTACTGAGTGTAAAGAATAGAAATTGCAAAAAAAAGTTTTTCTTACTTGAGACTGAGCCGACGCCAGCTTCTCCAATCCAGTTTCGTATCTCTTCTTGGCTTTCAGCACCTCACTGAAAAATGAAATATCTACGTTTTAAATCTATTTAATTAACATTCTGAAATCCGTCACATATTTTCAAGAGCAAATGAGGTGTAAGCCAGGAGTAAACCAGTAGTAACTTCAGTATTCTGTTTTCTGCTCATAGCAGATACAGTACTTGCTGCTGTATATCTATACCTTGTACCGCCTAACACCCAATTTAGATCACAGTTCGCTATACTATACTTTATGAGGTAATAAACCTTCTTATGCCGACACCACTTGGAGTGAAAGATGTTAATTTGCGATTACAATGGACATGTATGTGCTCAAACTAAGAATTACAAAGCAACGTAATTGCCGGAATGTACAGGGCCAAAGCAATCTGTCTTACACTTGTTTCTTGTTAAGCAGATTCTTGAACGTTGAAATGAGCTCAAGGTAAGAAGTGGGAGTCACGTAATTGTGCCTCTTCAACTCATTCAGGAAAACTTTGGACAACTGTCTCGTTTCAGTGTGAAAAGTCTTGCACATCTTCACACAGCCAGCTTTCACTCTAGGTTCAATTTCCAGCTCTTCTAGGAACCGCTGAGCTACGACTTGAAGAGCATCATCTGGCCAGGACTAAAGAGAGAAGTTACAAAGCAACAACGTAACTCTCGTTTAAGACAAAAAAAGATTTGCTCCTGGGTTAGACAGTCAGGAAATTTAGCTCATAACCGATGAATATATTTATCATTAGTCTCGAACAGTTCAAGTAGATATAGAATAAATCATGTGTTTGTACAATGGATGGAAACGAAGTTTAGGATTTCACCCTCTCGGTAGTGGCGCATGTTTGAGCAACTGTGACGCTCAATTGACTGAAATCCAGCAGAAAAATCTGTCTATCCTCCTGAGTAAACTTATTGTTTTCGTTTCGTGACCTAAAGTATTTAAGATCTAGCTTGTATGTTAATTTTCTTAGTCTGATCATGGTATAGCTTATACCGAAGTATTACAGTTTAGTTATCAAGATCTTCATCTGTTGTCTAAATTATTGGGCACAATGAACGTATTCGGGTTATCCTTCGTCTTTTATGTACTGAAACTGTCAAAAGAGCATATGGAAATGAGTCTTATGAGTCGTGTTTCTTCACGTCGCAATCAGCTCTTGTCGCCAGTTGTAGTCGTACTCGGTACTTGTGTAATTTAATGTGGAATTTTCATATCAGAATTTACATTGATGACACCGTTCACTGTCTTTTGCCTCACCTGGAACCAGTCGATAGTGCAACAGTTGACAAGAGAAGGGAATTTTCTGAGCCTGTTTCGGAATGCATCTCCTATAGGGCTCATGGCAAGCACAATATGGAGCTGATCCCTGACCCGATCTATGAAGTAATTAAACAGTGCTACCGGCGAGCCATCAGTCTGTTTCGACTTGTCGCGTTGTCTGCATTGATGAAGAAGAAAACAGTGGGTAGTTAACTAATACATTTCAGCCGACACATTTTTTCTGAAACAAATTTTATGGAACCAGAAGTATCAATCATACACGTGTACCCATGTAAAAATTGTTATATACTAACAAATCTTGGTGACATTACTGTAATACCGATTGGCCGTAGATATCCATTGAATCCCTCCGGATCAAGCAATCGCCACCGAAGTGCTATTTTGGTTTTGTTTGCAAGACATTGTCACACTGTTGATTTGGCTGGTTAAAGGTGACATGAGGCATTCCCCATGTATACTGCAAAGTCAACGCAAGAAGCACACAGAGATCTTACTTCTTACCTGTCAAAGACTCTCATTTTCTCACAAATCTCCTGTTTTTCATCAAGAGCAAACAGATTCGGAACTTCACCAGCATTTAACAAATTGTTGACATCCTCAAGAAACGATTCTTCTTTAATCTAAGAGACAGCAAGAGACAATCATTTGAGATCATGAAAAGCGGGAGAGTGCCAGGCCAGGCAAGACACAGCTCTTTTTATCAAATGTATTCCCAAACGTGCAAAGGCAAGTGATAGTTAAGGTAATCAAAGGCTCCTGTGAGCCAGCTCATGAATGAATTGGATTTGTGAAGAGACTGTCTAAAACGAATGCCCCTGTACGACCCTCTGTATAGCATATGTGACCTCTCACGCGAAAACGTTCCTTACGATTTGCCGTTTTCGCACGGATAGCCGTTCGTATGCCGTGCATTAGCCGTTCGAACGGCCGTTCGAACGGCTTGGGCTATCCGTGCGAAAAAAATTTGCATCCGTTCGAACGGCTCGGGCTATCCGTGCGAAAAAAAATTACATCCGTTCGAACGGCTCGGGCTATTCTTTCGAAAAAAATCTGCATCCGTTCAAACGGCTTGGGCTATCCGAGCGAAAAAAATTGGCATCCGTTCGAACGGCTTGGGCTATCCGTGCGAAAAAAATTGTCATCTGTTCGAAAAAATAATTGTCATCCTGTCGAACGGCTGACGAGCTATTCGTTCAAAAAGTCAATCGGTTCGCTCTGGCGGGAGTCACGCGAGTCAAAAAATGTAAATCATTTGATACAAGCGAATTTGTTGCCAAACCTAGAGTGAATTGTCACGGTACGTGTTCTGCTGAATAGGCATCTTGGCTTTCATTACATTTGTTTCTCGGTATACGTTTTATTTAAGACTTGAATATTCAACAACTTCGAAGAAGGTAGTCACGGTTTGACCTTTTCAAACGCTTGTAGTGGTTGGTATCTCCCGTGGGACTCTCGCTGCCTGTCATCTGGTCATGTAAACACGTGCCCCTGTTCATCAAGTTAGTAAAGGTAATCATACGGTTTCGAGTTCAATTTGGAATTAATTTGCACGAGTGAGTTTTTCAAAAAGCTGAAATTGCACGAGCCGCTTCGGCGAGTGCAATTTCAGCTTTTTGAAAAACTCACAAGTACAAATTAATTCCAAATTGAACGAGAAAAGCCGTATGATTACTTATTAATAATATTAATAATATACATGAAAAAATTACTCGATTCTGATTGGCTGAACTCGATTCTGATTGGCTGAGAGCAGTGCAGTTCAAGTGTAACACCAGTGCAAAAAGTGTAATACCAGTGCAAAAAGTGTAACACCAGTGCAAATTACACATCGATTTTCTGGATTATGATATTCTTTATTTTTAAACGAACCACTTTGAGTTCGTAGCGTTATCAGTTGGTCTTCATCAGCCAATCAGTAAATAAAGTGTCAAATCCGCGTCAAATGCTTACTTCCTGTCCGTCCGCAATGAGATCTTCCGGCACTTCCTCCAGGTGAATTTTTTCATGTTTGAAACGAAATACTCTCCATCTATCAATTACAACTGTTGAATTTCGATCCGTTCTGTGTTAAATGTTATAGCCAAAATAATTCGTTGTATCTGTTTCTGTTTCTGTTCTATGATTTCGCTTCACTAAACAGTTCTTAACAAAACGGTCTTTTCTTCCTTCATTATCAGTCTCGCGCAGTAAAAGCATAATTGAAAGCGAAGAAATCTTTCAGAGTATCTTTACCTTGATAACGCTTCGCAAGAAAATTCTACAGAAAAGCGGTCTTTCCTTTGCTTTGTAACAAGTCACGCGCAGTGAAATCATAGAGGTAAAAACAAAGGGAAAATTCTTGTCGAATTTCTGTACTACGATTTCGCTTCGCAAGACAATATTGTAAACAAAAGCGGTCTTTCCATTGCTTCATAACAAATCGCGCGCAGTGAAAACACAGAAGCAAAAACAAACATTTTGAAACATTTTCGTCAGCCGTGTATCCGTTTGACTGCATCCGTTCAAAAATCTTCGTCAGCCGTGTATCCGTTTGAGTCATCTTTTCAACAATTGTCTTAATCCGTGTATTCGTTTGACTGCATCCGTTCAAGAATTTTCTTCATCCGTGTATCCATTTGACTGCATCCATTCAAAAATTTTCTTCATCCGGGCATCCGTTCAGCTGTTCGGTTTCGAACGGCTTGGCTATCCGTTTCTCATCCGTTCGCTTGCCGTGCGTTCATTCCTAAGGAACGTTTTCGCGTGAGAGGTCACATATTTCTTCCGTAGCTGAGTATTCTTTCATTATTTAACTCTATAAAGCCGTATTTTGATCAGCTCTGAACAAGAAGAACACAAGCCACGGCGGAAAAATATATACGTCTGCGTTGGCACGCTAGGCTGACGCCATTTTGTATGATTTTGCATTCATTTGTGTGATTGAGCAAATTTCTGCCACAGTACTACCCGCAAAGTTTTTGCCCAGATAGCAACGCCACAACATTGGATATATAGAATACCTTGTAGGGGAGGTTCGGTAAGAAGCGTTTAATCAAATTTTAATGCATAAATTAATTGTCTAAAAGAATGGAGTGATCGAGTGAATTCGCGGTCCACTCCTACAGCTCATTGCATGACTACGTCATTCATGAGCTAAAAAGGTGAAGAGACTTTATTTATACACGGCGGTGATTAAAGATAGAATGATTAATTACGGGGCCGCGCAATCAAACTATGAACGCAAACATTGTTAAACATCCCAGCTGGTGGGAAGCGGACCAGTTGGTGTTGTCGAGGATTACCGTATCACATATCTAGGTATTTGGGATAATCAAACAAGTTGATAAAGTAATTTATACCACCGTAAGATAAAATAGTGGGATGCTGACGTTTCGAGCGTGAGTCCTTCATCAGAGCACCCCCCTCTTTTACTTTACGGTGGTATAACTTACTTTATCAACTCGTTTGATTATCCTAATTTCTTGTGTTTCAATTCCCCACTGACGCAGCACCAGTTTCTTCAGAAACTACCCCCACAACACTTATATATCTAGGTAGTTGTCAGCACGGCAATTAAACCCGGGGCCGCAACTACATTACAAGTCCGGCGCCCTAACCACTCGGTTTTTGTGGCTACGAGCCAGAAGGCTGGTAACCACTATGTCATCGGGATGTTGAGTAAGACTGAAAACGTGACGCGCGAGAGATGCTGGGATTTCTAGTATTCGGACTAGTTTATTATGCACCCACATCAGACCCAATTATCTCAGAGATCAAATTTAAATCTTACATTTAAATTTAAAACTACAATGACTTTTGAAATCTATGTTAGAAATTGAAAAACGTGGTGCAAATCTTGCAATAAAATAAAGTGCACAGTGTATAAAAATTACTGAATTGCAGTAGCCACGTGTAGTCCTAGACTAACCATTTTTACATTTTCTTTTTAAGTGACCATCACCTACTGTAAGTTTACATCTAGAAGTCACCATCTTAAGATCTAAGTTGTAATGCTGCATGAATACCATGGGAGATTACTGGTCATCAACAGACAGGAACCAAGGAAAGTGACAAGACACTGAAAACAGCACAAAGAGCGAAGTAGAAGCTGACCTGTGTGTCAGTAAACAGGAACACCCCATTGACTTCACCTTCAGCTGTCTTCCTCAGGATGGCCTTCAAATCTTCGCGCCACTCTGTTGATGTATAACCTTTCCCAATTTCCACCTGACAAAACAAAGCTTATAACCAATCAATGGGAAAAACTGTCTTGATCCCTGTTCTTACTTTTCTTGTGTTCATATGAAGATTTTCCTACACAATATCAACAATCACCATAATTCCTCGCGAAGCGAGGCTACTAATCGTGTCGCCTTCGGTCAGACCACGTGGCTCGCAAGCCCGAGTAAATCGAGCCGAGAGTTTTTATATATGTATATATATATATATATATATATATATATATATATATTTTAAAGGTGTCCGTTCGCAGGCCAGGTTACCTGGCAACATTACTTCATGTGAATTTCCGCCATTAGGAATTCCGTGAATCATGTTTTGAAAATAATGTGAATTTTGTGGAAACCGATTTTTCTAATACTGGAAGTACATCCTAGCAAGAAGATCTCCGAGATGCACAAGTAAGAGTGGCGAGAGATCGTCGACGAGTAAGTTTGAATGCCGCAAAAATCAGCACACGGGAAGCGGCCCCTCAAAGCAGAGATTGAGAAACTGCAGTTAAGGGACGATAATATATTAAATAGATTTAGGCAAGCCTAAAAGCGGAGCTCCTCACACAGACCCTCACACATTGAAAATGTTGTCACTAAAGTTATTAAATACGCCTGGTGTACGCAACTACTTAAAGAAGATTCGATAGCTCAAATAAATCGTCAAAAAAAAACATCTAGCTCGCGACTCAACGGAAGAAGCATTACCTGGTCAGCAAAATTATAATAGTTTTAAAGCAACACCAAAAGCAGCTAGGCAGCTCTTTAACGGGAAAAATAGACACTCAGCTTTATGCTTATGTCCCTCCAAAAACGCTTGAAGACTTGTAGGAAGAAAATTTTTCCTCCAAAACCGCTATGAATATAGAAATTACTTCATGGTTAGTGAGGGCGGACGATTTTTCTTCACGAGTTGTGAAGAATAGAAAACGAACGAGTGAGCGCAGCGAACGAGTGAGTTTACTTTTCTTCACAACGAGTGAAGAAAAATGGTACGGGCGAACTAACCATGAAGTAATTTGTTTATTTTTTAGGTACTGAGATTTACTCCTTACAAAATACTACTAACTGATCATGAATCACGCTGGGCTAGAAAAATCAAGATACCACAACAAGGTGCAAAACGCACTTAGCAGGCTTTATTTTGGAGCATACCGAATAAACATGACAGTCAAGTTAAAAATGCGTTCAAAATTTACTTCTCTAAAATGATACAAACATTGCACGAACTGGGAAATTCTACTTTAAACACTGTCGGAAATGTCGCTAGAAGTATAAGAACCAAAGACAGTTAAAAACGTTGTAAAACGACTCGTGAATGACTCAGGAATGTCTTGTGTACGGGAAATACAATGTAAAATTACCTTTTTGTTTTGATCAGTTTAATGCGGCTCTTGCTTTTTCAAACACCACTTCTTTTGAGATGCTGAATCCGTAGCTTTTCTATTCAAATAACCGTTGCGAAAGAGAAGACGGAGCGAACTTGGCTCATAATCTTTGTTTTCCTTCTTTCCCACTGCTACAGGACAAATTCACTCATGAACTGAATTGAGCTCGTTTGAAGGAATTTCTTCTACGGACCTTGATTCGCCTTTCAACGTCAAGAATTCTTTCAGTGAAGCGACGGGCTGTTCGGATTTGTTATTCGTATTTTTATTTTCTTGATCTTGTATGAAGTCCTCGACTGAAGCTGTATCTGCAAACCTAGAATTTCTCAAAGAAGAAGCTGAGGAAGAAGCCGTTATTGCTCACTTTTTGCCGAGTTGATGGCGCCAAAACTGATCCCGCCACTATGAACAGTGAATTGGTCGGACCACTTTTTTTCACTAGTGAAGAAAATGGTCCAACCAATCAAATTGCTTCTAGTTTTTTACAGACTATTTTTCTCACACAGATTTATAAGGAGTAAATCTCAGTACCTATGGAATAAAATCCATTTCTTCAGCAAAACATTGTAGACTGCTGTAGATTGCTGGCTGTAGGTTGTGTAGCCGCGGCAAGCCGCGAAAAGCGCGCGAAAAACAAAGCCTCGTTTCGGTTTAAGACCTTCTAAATATCCCAGATGACTATGGCCGCTATGTTGGGGCAACATCGTCGTCGTCGTCGTCGTCGTCGTCGTCGTCGTCGTCGTCGTCGCTAGGCGCACGCGCCCGCGAGCCATGCCGCTAGTCAGGATGACCATGAAAACTCAAACGCATGGTTTTCTCAATTTCTATCCTCGCACGGTAGTTATGGGGCTCCGCTCTGCGGCTCTTCGAGCCGCTGTGGAGCTCCGCTATCAGTGATCAATACAATTCTTTGAAAATAAAGCAGATGGTATTTATTACTGACTTCTGAGTAGTATTGCTCTTTTCTATATATCTTTGCTAAATATATGTATTAAGTAATTAATTAAAAGGTTTCGTTGGGACTGACAAGTTCCATAGCCTTTTGTAAATGGATTTTACCTTTGAGTTCCAGGTATCCCTGGGAATTACTCTCTTAGCTCCCACCCTTTGCCCACAAATGAAAATTTAAGCCCTACTTTGCAAAATTAGGCATAACATCTTAACCTTTTTCCTTAATGCTGTTTAATTCACTTTTATGATGTCAAATACAAATATTTAATAACATCCACAATATACAGTTGACATTTTACATTAAAAAAACTCACTCTTTGTAATGCCAAAATTTTTATGATCTTTCTTATGTATTCATTCCAGGGTTGCTATATGTAATAACAAGTCTTTGAAGTTTCCTAAATGCCCTATGCTTTCAATCATGATTTTCCACACTAACTGTATGGTCAAATGACTGTATGGACTAATTCATTTTTATGATGTCAAATACAAATATTTAATAACATCCACAATATACAGTTGACATTTTACATTAAAAATCTCACTCCACAAAGGAGAAACTAAAGTTTGTAATTCCAAAATTTTTATGATCTTTCTTATGTATTCATTCCAAGGTTGCTATATGTAATAACAAGTCTTTGAAGTTTCCTAAATGCCCTATGCTTTCAATCATGATTTTCCACACTAACTGTATGGACAAATGACTGCACTAGCATGATTGCTATAGGTCAGGAAATGGTGAGGGAAAAAAAAACTTCAAGCAAGGGAAAAGTCAGGGAATTTCATTTCGAGTAAGGGAAAGTTTAAGTCTTTGAGAGAAGTCAGGAAAAAGTGAAATTTAAGAGTTCTAATTTATTTATTTGGTGTAATTAAGAATTAACATGAAATGTGTTGGAGTGGTAGAATTAAATGACAAGCTGGTTTTGGATTGCCTAGAAAATCAATCCTTTTTCCATGACTTTGTTACCTTAAGAAACTATCAATCCATATGCACTGTATGTGACTTTTTAAGCATATTAAGTAAATGGGTGGATAGGTTTGCTGTGAGGTGAGGTTGGAGGCCCTTACCAGGAGTAATTTAGTTGGTAAGGGGAATTTTACATTTGACAGGGAAAAGTAAGGGAATTTCAAGATCCTGTGGCTGTGGCAACCATGACTAGATTCTAAGCCGAAAAGAAGAAATGGTATTGTTCAGAGATGAATAATTTTTACCACAACTAATACAAACCCTATTCAGAAGAAAACTGTATTGCCTGTAGTAGTAGAGGAACAATACCTTTACCCAGATTAGGACATACACCCCCACCCCATAACAGTATATTATGTTAATCATAAAAAAATAACAATGATAATAATATCAATACCAGCAATAATAATAATAATGGTAATAATACAATAATAATCATGATAATAATTACAAGAACTGAGAAAGTAAAAAAAGTGATGATATAATAAGTAAATAGTTACATAAATTGGGGTTCTAATTTTCATGGGAAAAACCATCATGAGTTCTTTAAAAACTAGCTTCGCGAGGTTTTGCAGGAGTCGAATTTCTACTAGAAAAACATAAGCGAAGCGTTTAGTTACCCAAGTCGAAGGTTACGTCACAAGTAATGATGAATATGTAACGATCTAATCAGTTTTCTTTACCTGGAACAAGTCGAAGTCTGCCATATGTGCCGCTAGTCTAGTTAAACTTTGCCGTCCACTGCCACCAACTCCAACCAAAAGACAGTGACCTCGAGGCTGTTTAATCACACGGGAAATTCGTGACACGTGCTCTATAGCAAATCTGTACGTATCACAATAAATAAGTAAATAAATAAATAAATAAAAAATAGAGAGATATACTTAGACTGATAAATTTGGGAGAGGGTGTGGGTTCATTCAATCTTCGAAGAAGTAAAAATTTCGTGCGACTTCAAAGTCAATACATGCCTGACTTGTGCAACTATACGGCGCGTAAAGCATAGGTTACCAAAATAACTCACCTGAATAACACCAGATTCATAGGCTTTTTACTCATGTTGTTGAATTCGTCCAGGTACGTTTCTACAACAGAACGTAGCTTATCCAAATCCTGCACTTCAGCGTAGGGTTTGGGATCGGCCTTAGGGTCGATGAAGTCACAGTAGATCAGACTTCTCAAGTCATCCTCTTCTACTCTCCCGTCGTTATTGGTGTCCAGCCGCTCAAACAGTTTGTCAAACTCCACATTGAGGTGGGATTTAGTGATGCCGCGCATAAAGTTGTACAGCCACTGTCTGTCACTGTCATCCACTAAACGGTCATAGTACACTCGGTATATCTGGTTGGAAGGTCAACACAATAAGTCCTAGGAGCAACTAGTTATAGCCTCTGTGCAAAGTCTGCTGTTTGTCTTCCGTCCCGAAGAACGAGAAGATCTAACTATGAGATTACTCATACGTCGCTGACCGCAAGACTAGGGCAAGATATGGGCACTTAAATATCAAATAACGTTTTCTGATGTTTTTCAAACTAAGGGAAATAGTTTATCATAGACTAAACACGCTTAAAGACAATTATCCCATTCCCATTTCAGTTCTTTTTTCCCAATTCCCAGTCAGCAAATCCCAGTACCAGTGACTCAATCCCATTTTCCCAGGGCAAAAAACAGGCAATCCCAGTTCCCATTTTACCCCTTCATAACCCTCAATTTTAGGTGATTTTTCCGGCCCGCAGAAGAGCTTTTATCGCAGGTCACGTATGAGGAGTTGATTGCTGGATTGACGCGATTCGACTAATGACAGACCTGATCAAATGCGCAACGTCGTCCGACACTTTTATAGCCATTTTTTATGGCAAGAACCGAAAAAACTACAGCACAGAGTGGAAGGCAGGAGTGAATACCTCATGGCTCCAAAGACGCTTGAAATTATCAGGATCCTGGATAGTGTCGGGGGTAGAGAGGAGTGTTCCTTGGATAACTCTGCCAAAATCCCTCAAGTTGAACAAGTAGTGTGACTTGGCGGGTGTTGGCAGGAGGTTAGTCATGGCGTTCTTATACACTTCCAATGTACTGTTTACCAGCATTTCACCTACAGCCAGGTATTCTTTGGCGAAACCACTATGAGAAGAAAAACACACCAAATAAGAGAAGCTCTGTCAACGGTTTTTTGTTACTCTTTCTACCAATTGCCTCTAAATTGCACCTATATATTTGACAAAGAAAACTCGCGAGCATCAAAACAAAGGACTACGTTATATTCACATGTCCAACAATGATCAAATTTCATTCAAATTAGCCTAGGCTAATAGAATCGGACAAATCGGATTTAACCCCTTAAAATGAAAACGCACCGTCACACCCCTTAAAACACAACTGAGTGAGGCATTCCGACCTGGCCAAACCGTCCACGGTAAAACCAGAAATTATTCCTTAACACCAAAACAAGACAAAAGAGTGGTTCTCGGGTAAACCTAACAAACCATCCTATGTGTCCACTAATAAAGCTGTTTACCGAGTAGTGAGGTGCCATTCCATGATTCTTCCAAATATCTTTGTCATGGTGGAGTCGTCAAATGTGGTGATGCTTATGGTGTTGAAGTGCCTCAGGAAGCGCGGAGTAACGGGATTACGTCCTCCCCCTGGGGGACCCATGGCACCAATCATCTGAATGTCAATTAGGTGAATGGGGGAAGTGTCCTTAAGGTCATACCTATCAAAGAAAAGGAAACTCAAGGGCAGGAAGCAAGGGATTTAAGCTACTTAAAAAGTGAGTATGGTTATATGAACGAGAATGTCGTTTCCGACAACAAATAGCCGACATAACCATATAATCTTCAATACCACGTTTAACAAAGCATTTGGAATTGAACTCTTTCATTAAAAACTTAACCTAATTGCAATTTACCAGTTCCAGTGATCCAGCCACTGACGTAAAAGCTCTATCGGAGGCTGGGCACCATAAACTTCACGGGCTGGCATGTTCAAGTCGTCCACAAACACCACCTAAAAACAACACAAACATCCAGTATATTGCAAGTGAATATAAGAAAGACCATATATTTCAACTGCGGAGTAATAAGTAATGATATTGATTGATCGATCATCGCAGTTATGTACACAACTTTAGCAGCAGTGAAATTAAAGCCTGAAAAAATTCAGGCCTGAACGGGATTCGAACCCATGACCTCTGCGATACCGGTGCAGTGCTCTACCAACTGAGCAGTATCGCAGAGGTCATGGGTTCGAATCCCGTTCAGGCCTGATTTTTTCTCAGGCTTTAATTTCACAGCTGCTTAAGTTGTGTACATAACTACGATGATCAATCAATGTCATTATCCAGCTATATTATCTGCTTGTCCAGATAAATACTCGATACGAACGCAAAGTAATTCTACTTGGCATACTAAACAGACAGTCGATAAAAGCATGGATATAAAATACTATGGAAGCAGATTCCGAAACCTCTCCAAAATACTAATAATTAAACGAAAACATGACAAACGTAGAGGATGAAGAACATGCCTTCAACAAAATGCATAATCCGTACAGAGAGATCTGTAACAAAGGTAACTTTATGACGGAGTTGAAATACTGACGTTTCTAGCGCGTTCTCATACGTTATATCAAGTGACCGCATGATGTTGACAGCCAGGAAATAAAACTTGTTTGTTTCAGCAAAAATTGAAAAAAAAGAAAGATAATAAATACTACTTATGACACTACTATAGACACTACTTATAACACTGACATGCCCTGCAACTGGTTCCTCTCCTGTAAGCGCCCTTGCCATCGCTCTTAATTTTAGGGACGGACCATTAGAAAAGTGATGGGGGGGGGGGGGGTTAGGGAATTTTCAGCTTGCATGAATTTTTTTTTCGCTCACTGCTTGTGGAGGAATTTTTTTTTTCAGGTGAACCCCTCTGCACGAATTTTTTTTACTACGTGTGAAAAAGTCACAATTGGACCTTCCTTCTGCACGAATTTTTTTTTACCTTCTTCCTTGCATGAATTTTTTTTCTTGGCATTTTCCCTTGCATGATTTTTTTTTGTTTCCCCCCCCCCATCACTTTTCTAATGGTCCGTCCCTTATCTGTCTGATTTTCCTTGCACTTTACTGTACACTATTAGTAATTACTTACATTTATTGTAATTTTATTAAATTTCAGATATGCGCCTCGCATGGGATACTTTTTTATTTGTACTATTTATATCACTTTAGTATTTACCAACTCAGCAACCTTGGCATTTTGAGCAATCTGATTGGCTTTTTACCTCGGGATATTCAACATTGTTATACACCTAGACTTTCACTGAACAAAACGAGCGCTGTGATTGGTTGATTCTTGATCACGTGCCCCCGATCAAATTTAAATGTATCCCGACCGGGATACAATTGCGCAGTTGTTGCCCGCGCGCCAGTTGTGCCGTCCTTGTTTGTTTTTGCTATACTTTAGGGAAAGTCTAAATATATAACAAAGCACTTAACGTATGGTCCCTCAGGAAACTAGTTCGTTTCGTTTCCCCTCAAGTTCTGACTTCGCCTCGGGAAACATGAGAACTCTCGGGAAAACCAAACTAACTGTTTCCCTCGGGTCCATACATTAAGTGTATATTATCCACCTCCTAGGAGGTGAAACATGTAGGTGCTTCTGGGTAATCCTTGTGCCAGTGAGTTTTTTTTTTTTTTTTTTTTTTTGGGGGGGGGGGAAACAAAATGTCGTCGAAGCTACCGGAATATGGCTGTCGTCGATTCACTTTTGCCAGATTTTCAGAAGAGGTCTTACAAGGGAAATTACAAAAAACACTACCACGATGAAACGTTGACCAGGGCAGGACCAAACAATAGCGCAAATGAACGACACATTCAAACTGCACGTTCAAATAAAGTCCATTAAGTCTCTTTGTTGTACGAGTACGCTTCAACAATTTAATTTTTTCACCGGTTGTGTTATCCTTGGCATCGTCGTCGTGTTTGCTTAAGCTCCCTGCTGAGGTTACTCCATTGGTATATACTACAACAATTATTCTCTTCAATCTCGGTGAACAGTGGCTTTAGGAATAACGTGAAAAATATAGCATCAACTTATGATAATTCTAACTACTTTCATTTTTAGCTAATATATCCAGAAATTACTTACTTGAAGGACTACCAATCATATCAGTTTGCTACTGTAGCTAATCAAATGATTTTGAGTCCAATTTGGTATAAATGAACACAAGCAATTTTTTAAAAATTTATGAGTGCTTATTTACTCCAAATTGCACTTAAAATGACTATTGCTTGTGTCGAAACCAAAGAAAGACTTACAGCATGTATGAAAAATCGCGATGACTGGTGTTTGAGAAAGCAGGCTCACCTGTGGGCGGCCTAAGGACATACTCAAAATCCTTTTGATAGGTCTTACTAATAGGCATATGAAAACTTACTATAAATACTCAAGTGATTATACAAAATCGCGTGCTCTGATTTGTTCGCTATCTCGGATTATCAGCAGATAATAACCTCGACGAACAAAATGGCTGCCAGTCGTTCGCGCGCTTTTGATGAAATAAAATTTTTTCGTGTTGTACAATGCTTCTCCTTTTCTTTTTTGAAACAAACACCTGTGTATTTATACTAAAACAATCATTCGCCTCAGGCTCAGTGATTATCGGTGAATACTCACCTCGACGTCGTCTCGGTGAATATTCACCGATAATCACTTCGCCTTTGGCGAATAATTGTTAATCATTCTCAACTTTCTGCAATGTTCGGGAGTAATTGGCGCGCCCCAAGGTAATCAGCATGTTGAAATTTTCGCATGCATATTATTAACATAGCTGGAGCCATGGTACGAGTTAATAAGTCGTACCGTTTTCTTCCCGAGTGGAGGGCCGAATACACCCTTGCGCCTCTTGTCTAGTTTGGACATAATGATGTCCTGTGTCTGTTTAGCTGTCGTCTGTGCCGAGAAGTTTATCAGCAGGGGCTTGTATGTGTCAGACAACTTTTTCAAAAGAAAACTCTGGAGAGAAAACAAAGAAATATGATAATATTAGGTCACCTCACAAGTAAAGCAAGCTGGAATACAACGTGAGGTTATACCGTTTTTTAAAATAAAATGTCAAAGATGACCAGATATGAGACGCCGAGAAGAGTGCTGAAACTATAACCGTGTTAGTAAACTCCAAGGTGATCTTATCGTAGCTGAACTATGTCTGAACTGTTTGAGACAGACACCAAAGACAGGGGCGGATCCAGGATATTTTAAAGTGGGGTGGCTGATATCAATCGGCCACCAAAGGAAATGATAAGTTCAAATTTTTACAACGGCTACCCCAAAACGTTGATCATACTACCTTCCTAGAATAAGAACTAATTATGGAAAATTTAACATTCGTTATTTGGGCGTCAAAATCTGGAACTCAATTTCAGAACTTTTTAAAAGTAAATCACGATCCTCTTTTAAGAAATTTTTGGTTGACTCCTTTATCGGTGGATATAATAATTAAAATTCTTGTCTCATCTCCAATTAAATCTAGATAAAAATTAAAATCTAAGCCGTTCTCCCAAGTTATTTGTTTTATTTGTTTGTTTGTTTGTTTAGTTCTCTGTTATTTCTCCTGTTCGTCTATTGTGTTGATGTATCCTCCTACAACATACTGTCAAAATTTTAGTTATAGACCCTTGGCTGAGGTACTTGACTCGATTAGTTTTAACTATTATCAAGTTCCTTGCGCTCTTTTCAAACATTAACTTATAAGACATAATAATTATATGAATGCAATGTAACAATCTCGAGTGCTAAATAAAGTGTTGTTGTTGTTGTTGTTGTTGTAATAGTCCTTATGCATGTTTACGTCAGAGCAGCAAATTTCACTATCAAGCGGTTTCATGCACAAATGTTCAACTCAGCTCGGTTTCATCTGCCTTGCACATTGTGAGGCTGGTTGGCTTCGCAAGGTTTTTGGCACCGGACGTATTTCTAGATTATACTATAACTTTTATCTCCTTTCATTATTATTTCTGATATTTCATTGTTTTGTTTTCTTTATATATTTTTATTTATTTATTTTTTCTCGGATGTTCTAATGGGGGGTGGCTAGCCACCCAATCCCCTCCCCCCACCCCTCCTGGTCCACCTCTGAAGGAAGTCTCCAAGTTAGCATTATCTGTAAAGATCCTAATGTTATAAAATAATTTAATTTAGTATTGTTTGTCCTCATGGCGTAGTATGTGTTATGCTAAGCTCTTATTAATCGAGCAGGAGGTCTGTATGAGAGAATCTTGACCGAGGTCGTGAGTACAGACCGAACGAACTGAGGTCTGTACACACGACCGAGGTCAAGATTCTCCCATACTAAGCTCGGTTAATAAGATGAACAATTTAATTCGTTTAATGTAACTGGTTTACACCAGCTGATATTTTCCTTGCGAACGGCGAACTTAATTCTGCCAAGGCTTGCTCGTCCTCTATACTTCTTTCTCATCAGGCTTTTTGGCACGTCCATAAATAAATATTGTTAGAAGAAAATAGTCAATATTTTTAACATTTTAGTTTGCAACTTTTCGCCACAAAATGTAACCGATCTAGATGCCGGTCTAGATGGAAAATCTAGACCGCTTTCAATATCGCTTTCAGCCAATCAAATTCGTGAATTCGGTAGTTCCCAGCACTTGTGAGACACAGCCATATAATAAAGTTGTGATACTTGTTTCACAGTAACATGGCACTGAAGGATCACATCATATAAAAACGCACTAACCGTGATATAAACAGACTTGCCGGTGCCAGTTGGCCCAACAAACAGACAGGGCTTCTGGTGGGATACAAGCTGTTCCATTAGAAACGTATAGCGTACTGTATCCACGGTTGGAACTATTATCTCATTGAAAGCCATTTCCTGTGGGTTGGACACAATGATAATGGCATTTAGGGTAAAAAAATTCCAACTTTTTCAAACGAAACCGTAGTGGAACTTGATGTTGCGTGACCAGTGCTAGTACAAGTCAGGGAGGTCCGTTCTTGGAATTGTTATTTATTTCACGATTATTCCGATTTGAAGGCTAGCAATCGAATCTGCAACTTTGCGTGATCAGTAAGACAAAATGAATTGAAATTATGAATTTTAGCGTCAATAACGCTTTGGAAACGACTTGTAATTTTGATATACATAAGGGATCGGACAAATCAGTTAGAAACAGCGAAGAATGAAAGCAAAAGAAAAGAAGGAAAGAAAAGGAAAGTAAAGAAAAAAAGCATTCGTCTATGTTTAGGGTACGTACTTTTGGAATGGGTGGTGCATCTTTTATGTCCTCTGTCCAAAGCTCCCATTTACCCATACCCTGTGGAAAAAGTCACATACCTTACTTTATTGACACTTTATTGGCTGACAATTCATGGAGAAAAGTGTAGAGAATCTGCATGACATAGCAACCTTAGGCACAACCTTAGGACTATTGTGTAAGGTTTAATTCACTTGATTGAGATAACCAATGAGGCCTTTGTTGATACAATGTTACCTCTTTGACGAAGCGGTAGTCATAAACCGAGCCTTTACTTGGAAAAGGACAGAGGAACGGGCGCGGCGGTGGATCCACAATCTCCATAATGTGATACTTGCTCTTACTCTCCAGCGACAGTGGACCCTTAACAACGTTGTAAGAACACAAATAATAAAGCGTTAAAGACTCTATATTACGAGAAAGCTAAAAGATAAGGCAAAGCCAAACTTACAAGGATAGTCAGGACTCCTCTACTTCAGGAATAATTAATGACATCACAAGATTCTAAACAGTACTTAACACTAGGACTACCAAAAAAAATTCCTGTAGCATTTCTGGCAGTTGTGTTGAACTTGGCAAGATCCTGCAATCAACACTTACGGTAAATTCTAGACATAAATGCAGGATTTTAGCTTTTTATAGTTTCTCGATTTCCAAAGTCTCTTTGGTCACGGTAACGAAGGATGAGTACTTAAGTAGCCTAGAAGAACATTAATTCTTATGATTCACGACCGAAAATACTTGGGGCTTGACTAGCTTTCGTACTACGTCTCTGGAGAAAAGTAGAAGATTAGACACAAAAGATGTACGTGTTTAGACACAAAATGTCACCTGCCTTAGAACAGAAAAAAGAAAACTGCACCAACAACACGATAGACGAGAGATCACTTTAAAAGGAGTCAAAAGTACTACCAAATACACTAAAGAAGCCAGAAAGTTTACCTCGACGATTTCTCGGAGCACTTTATCGAAATCCCTTCTTCCGCGAGCATCAATGGATGCACCCAGAGACCAAACACAGGCGAAAAGATAGATGCACTGCGGCAAGCAAGGAAAAAAAAAAGCAAAAGATAAGCAAAGAATATGAAACAATGGCGACAAGCCATACTGTAAACATTACCTCCAACCAGGCAGCAACTTCCCTCTCATTGAGCTCTTTGAATCTCTGTTCGTCGTGAAATTCGTCCAACATTGTGTCCATAAGGTTCATATGAGACTTCACCATATTGGTATCTGTTGTTGGAGACAGCTCCTACAAAAGAAGGGAATTTAAAACAGCGTAGGTGCAACGTTACCTTTGGCATTTAGCGAGTCTTACACTCAGTCATAAGAAATGGTAAGTGTTTCGTGAGGAATGAGGTGTGCGACTGAAACACTGTTGCAACAGGAAACGATTCTCTTGCCCTCCAGGTGAATCTATAACAATGCCAAAAAATCAGACACACATCACCAACAGAACCAAGACCAGGCTTCAAAGATTTCTCTCAAATTCAAATTCTTAGGTCCTTTAAGTCAACAGTTGGCATTTTAATAGGAACTTGGTGCCGCGATTTCTCCGACAACATGCTATCACTCTCAACCTGTAACCGAGTATATCGACCTTGGTCTAACCTTCAATAACAGAAATGTGTGGACAGATTATGTGTGCGCAATGCCGTCACTGAATACGGCCCATTAAAGCAGTTCACAAGAACAGGAAAGCATAGTTCACCTTGAATCCTCCTTTGCGTACGAACTGCAAAAGAGCCTCCTCCATTCTGTCAAACAGATCCTTTATGAGTTCGATGTTCTCTTCATTTAGTGTTTTGGGAAGCGTGCTGAGCCAGGACACCAACAGCGGTTTCCATCCCAGCATGTGAGGTTCCATGTAAATCATACCACAACGACTCACCTATAAGGACATCAGACAACATTACCGTGGTATCCCTGTGATACTGGACTCCATCGCTTACCATTTTAAAGATTTTTCAGTAGAATTGGAGTTTGCAATAGTACGCTGGTTATGAAGCGAGTCACTTCACGTTTCAGCGATCATGGGAACAAACACTTAGAGTGCGTTCAGTACTGTGTCAACTTTGTGAAATTCGTAGAACTTTGGTTGAAACGCGTAGTAAACCATACCAGAGTTTATATGCCTCTATGGGAACAAAAGCAACAGCATTTCCCATTGCATTAAGGGTGTCCCCATACAAAAGGCGTTCAATCAAGCTAAGCTAAATTCAGGGACATTACTTTTCAGTGCCTATTTCACTATTTTGGGTGTTTCCAAAGCCATAAATTGTTGGACTTACTGTACACCATAACTGTGGTAATCCTGGAAAATAATCGATATTGATAAAAGAGTAAAAAAAACCTGAATGGTTTTACTAACTGTGGCAGGAGATGCAACCTCTAGGTCCATTGGTTCAAAGATCAAGTTCGTCGTAGAGGCAAGCTGGATGATCTCTCCACTGTTAAGACAAAGCTGCGAACATAAAGTACAAGGCATTGTTGAGTCTGTGTCTGCAGTTTCTAGGCGTTACGTCCTAAATGTGACAGTAGAATAATTTGAAAAGTAATATAACTAAACTAACGTCAAGGCTGCGCCAGCATAAGTAGAGAGACACATACACTTGTTGACAGGAAGCAGAGAAACAACGAAACCAGAATACGAACACTTGAATAATTGAGTTACAGATTTTGTGGTTTTACCATCGCTACCAGGAAGCGAAGTCTGCAGAACTGACCTTCTTATTGTCATCCAGGACAGTGTTCATGTTCTCGATCCACACAGCGTCCACAGGACCATCAAAGATGAGCCATTTACGGTCTGGAGTCTAGAACAGCAAACAAACTGTTTATAGCTAACACATGATGAGATGACATGATAAGTTGGTTCTGATTTAACGGCACTTACTGTGGAACTGGCAAATGCTCTGTAGTTGACAGCCAAAACACCATCAGACCACTCGTGGGACACTGGATCAAACTGTCCATACAGCTGACCCATAGTTATAGCCTTGGGGTTGATTACCACAGTCTGCACCTTGTTCTCTTCCATTAATCCTTTCTCCGCCACGTCACTTAAGGCTCTGGCCAAAACACGATAAGCACACGTCTTGCCTCCAAACGGTTCACCAACAATCATGAAACCATGACGGACAATCATCATCTCATAGATCTAAGGACAGGAACAGACAGCACATTACGAGGATTTTTTCAGAGACAGTCATATATAATACAGACCGTGTGATACAATGACTATTAACTGGATACAGGTGAGACTGGCAGGCCCTCAGTGTTTCAAAGTCAGATGTCAGCAAACTCTTTCTCTTGGATAAAAGTAAATTGGTCTAATTTAGTTAGTTCTTTTAACATTGCTTGATGTCCCCTTACTCCTGACTGTCATGGTGTGACTTTCCAGCAAAATGAATTAATTAAGACGCCCTTTGCGTTTCAGGTGAATCTTTATTTTATGTTGAAGTCAGCTGTTCAATTGAACATTTTTTCGGCGCAGTTAATAAGCAAGAACAAAGAAAAGGTTTTTCGTCAATTGTGATGTCTTTCACACTTCTCTCGCGGCGGTGCGGGGGCAACACGCCTTCGCGTCATTATAAAAAACGGTACTGAGAAAGTTTTTTAAAGTGTCTGATTGATAATCCTATATTTACATCAAGGAATATTTTTTAAACTCATTCCTTTATGCAATTTAGGAGGCAAATCATTTAAAGCCATTTTGAAAAACAGTGTAACAGCTCCAATATTACTACCAAACGTATGGGTACAGCCAGATACGTACACTTGGTAACTATGCCGGAGCTCTAAAGGGACAAAACAAACCTGTAGTATCTTGGTGAGGAATCGATCTGCCATTTGTAAGTTCATGGCCTTACAGTTTTCTTGCACAGCATTTGTTATAATGGTGTAGTCTGGTTTAGGGAGCTTCACACCAGGGAATAAATCTGAAGTGATTCCCTGCAAAACAAGCATGCACGCATCAGCGATATATTCTAATAACAAAATTAAAAGTAGTTACAATACTGATGCTTTGAATTGTAAGACATCTTCGTGTCCGATCAGTAGTTCTTAGTAGTATTCTATTAAACAATTTGATTATGTGCATGAGATTTCTATGGGCAAATATTTGTTTTAAGAACATCAAATTTCCGCGGGGCAACTATCAGGCGTTAGTATAAATCTACTAGCGTTCTATCACAAATGCCGCGCTCTGATTGGCTGCGCTATCCACTATCTATTCTGTGATAGATAGTGAGTAGCGTAATGGCGGCCGCTTCTTCACGTTTTCAAAGTGTCCATGAAGAAGATTTAGACAGTTTACTGGTCGAGGCTGTTCCAGAAAAGACAAAGTTTTGAACGACTAGTAGATTTATACTAAAACAATTAGATTATTCGCTATCGATTTCTATACGTGATAGTTATCACGCGATAGAAATCTCGAGCCCATAATCTAATTGTTTAATAGTTCCTCGACAGAAACACTCTATTATTTAAATAGTGTGCAGTAGCTCAGCCAATCAGATTGCTGCATTTGCATTATTCTACTAGTAGACTTTTACTAAACAAGATTATGTGTCATTGGGAAACCCTGACAAAAACATCCCGTGGGTGACAAGGCGTACATTATCGATTTGCCACAGACTTGGCAACAGTGTTGTGCTCATCGCGCAATACCGTGTTTCTCACTGATTACACTCAGTTACATTGTGTCTCGAAGTTTGGTTAGCTGATAAGTTGAAAAAAACTGTTTTCCTTACTTCAAACAGGGGCAAATCATGGGCCAAGAACTTGGGCAGGTTCACGTCATTAATGGAGCGTAACATGAGTATGTCCTCGTTTTCATCTGGATATTTTAACTGAAAGTCAAAGACACAGGTTCATGAGTCAATCTGCAGTTGTTAGAGTCGATTGACTTCAAAGATGTTGGTTAACCTTCAAATTCCCAGCTGCAGTAAGCACAGATTTTACAGCTCTCATGCCGTAGTCGTAGTGATGTTGGGACGACAACTGCTCTGAGCACAGCGTGTACGTAGTAACAATCTTCACGGCCAAAGGTCGGGCCTTAACAAACAAACAAACAAAAAATGTTAGCGAAAGACCGTCAGAACAAAGTTTGATTTGAAACATGATTTCCTGATAGAAGACAACTGTTCAGTTTTGGGACCGTAGTTGTTGAAGTTTACTGATTTTTCAATAACCTGGCTTAACATCTGCGACAGAGTAATACAAAATCCAGAACAGATACCTTTATTACAAATCCCGAACATTGAAAGTTCGCGTTCTTATTCATATTTGCGTAAATCACTCAGGAGGTGCTTTATACCTGTTCTACGAGGACTTCAATCAGCTATAATTGCCGCCTACTTGAAATCACCGCCGACCAGTTAGCTCAGTTGGTTGAGCACTGGACTATCGTGCGGGAGGTCGTGGGTTCGAACCTCGGCCGGACCATCACTCAGGGTATTTAAATTATTTGAGGAGAATGTGCTGCCTTTGTAATGACATCTGCAAATGGTTAAACTCTCTAGTCTTCTCGGATAAGGACGATAAACCGTAGGTCCCGTCTCACAACCCTTGGTTGTAATAACTTCGTGGGACGTTAAAGAACCCACACGCTGTTCGCAAAGAGCAGGGGACGTAGATCCCGGTGTTGTGGTATGGCCTTTGTGAATGTAATTTCACACACGTACGTATTATCAACGAGCTTATATAGCTCCTAGACGTTACGTGTATAAATAAAGTATTGATTGATTGATTGATTGATTGATCGTTCCGGATTAGCATCAAAAAAGGAAATTCGTTTCGAAGAACTTAAGTTTTCTACTAGTAGTAAAACCTTAAGATAAAATGATCAACGAAAGTTATCAAGTGCGCCTTTAGAGCTCCAAAGAAGATACTTACATTAACAAACCCAAAGGAATAGAGTGAGATTTCAGCAATCAGGGCATAGTCAGGAACCATCATAGCCACGGTTCTAAACAAAGCCTAGAGTTATAAGACGAGAACGGCAATTCAAAAACAATTTTTTTCCTTGCTGAAGTCAAAAGTACAATAACGTGGTTAAATAATTGCTTTCAGGCGCGTAGCTACCTGTACGCACGTGCGTACCTAAAAAAGTCGAAAGTAAAAAAAATAGATAGTCAATGAACCGAAAAAGGCGACAAAACGTTTTACGACTTAGTTGTCACTTCATATACAGTAACAACGCTAGGCCTGAATCAAGTTACCTGAAAAAGATTTGGGACTTCGGGGTAGGGGTAGAGGGGGGATTTGGAAAACTTTGTGCGTACCTCTAGAAAAATCCTGGCTAAGCCCCTGGCTTTCAACCTATTGTGCAACAGGTACACAAGTTCACGTACAGGCAAATGCCGTCACGTAGAAGGGATGAAGAAATAGCAACCGAGATCATAGATCAAGATCCCAACTTTCAGGAACCAATAGATTCCATATATGTTATTTACCGGGCGGGAGGTCCGTATGGGAAAAAACTGTGCCCGAGGTCTTGAGTACGGCCCGAATTTATAATTTCCTTACATATAATTTATGAATTTATATTTTCCTTACATATTTCCACGGGAAGTTGTTTACGAGTAACTGTTGCCTTTGTTTGTAAACGTTCGCAACAATTTCAATTTGCCGCGAATATCGAAGATATTATCAATTTGCCGCGAATATCGAAGATCCCAACTTTCAGGAACCAATAGATTCCATATATGTTATTTACCGGGCGGGAGGTCCGTATGGGAAAAAACTGTGCCCGAGGTCTTGAGTACGGCCCGAATTTATAATTTTCCTTACATATAATTTATGAATTTATATTTTCCTTACATATTTCCACGGGAAGTTGTTTACGAGTAACTGTTGCCTTTGTTTGTAAACGTTCGCAACAATTTCAATTTGCCGCGAATATCGCGGATAAAAATCCGGACCGTGGTCCGTATCGTAAAAAGCTGGATCGGTTACGAGCGCGCGATTAGCCAATCAGATTCGAGGATTTGGGATTCCGGCCCGCTGAGATGCTTCAGAAAAAAAATAAAACACAATTATGTTGTGGAGAATGGCCTTTTTAAACAAAGTGTTCTAAGCATTTAACTGACTATTTATCCTTTTTGGTACGTGTAACCGTATAAGATCCAAAAGAGGCAAGAATAACAACTTTTTTTGCAGGGTTTTTGATCAAAACGTACAATTGCAAGTCGTTATTAACTATGATTAAGCTGTAACACGTAGAACACTCACCTTGAGATTGTCAGGCAGCTCGGACCTACCAGCGTAACCAGGATTCATTGTGATGAATGTTGCACAGGTGGGGTCCAGCTTGAGCTCTGTCCCCTCAAAGAGCAGCGTGTCTGAACCAGAGTTGATACCTATACAGTCAGCAAAGTTAAAAACCTGAGTCAGCAACACACCACATGACAATCCGCAAAGAAAACAGCTGGACGAGCTCCAAGACTTTCCGTGGCTTATACGAAGGGCAACTGAACCAAACATGGTCATCAGCTGTGCTGTTCATTCACAGCTAACGACAGAAATGTTGTCACAAACCGGTGCAACATGTACGACGCATAATGAATTATGGGAGGTAAAAGGTTTAAAAAGGTAAAGGCGCACAAGGCCAGAGCTTATCCCGGTTTCAATAGCATGAAGCACCTGAGAGTATTATTACTCCCCCCTGGATGGAATGCTACTCCATCGCAGGGTTACCCCCAGCATTGTACCCATTTATACACATGGGTGGAGAGAGACAGTGTAGAGTAGTTTCTTGTCTAAGGAAACAATACAGTGCCAGCACCAGGGCTGGCATTGTATTGTTCAAAAAAATCTTCAACGGCAACAAAATGCTGGGTGCGGATAGCAAAAAGCTGATAGGTCCTCATCCAGGATTCCTGAGAAACTAATGCTGAACGCTTCAGAAATCCGGATCAATGTCAATATCTGGGCAACTGTGCACCTACCCCTCCCTAACCCAACATTAACGCTAACTTTTTAACTTATTATAATTTGTTGGGTTAGGAGAGGGGTAGGTGCAACGTTGCCGAGATACTGACATTGATCCCAAAATCCTTTTGTACGAACTTCGTGGCCAAAGTGCACCTATACATTGGAGAGAACTCTGAACATAGCCCACGTTAGACATTTGAAGGAAAATGTGAAGTTTGAATGTTGAGATACATATATTTCGGCCCAATAGATATTTGGAGAATAATTATCTGATATACGTTTACTAACATGGTAGCTCAAGTTAGCACTCCTTGTGTCGTGATGACCTTGAAGTTGATTTGGGAGAAAACGTGTCTCAAAGAACTTAAAAAGTATCGAAAAATCTTAACAAAGAACTTAATAATATCGATGATATGATGAAAGTACTTTCAATTCCACTTTTTTCTTAAAGCCTCCACTGATTGAACTCTCCCATTCTCCCCCCGAGAGACTACATCATAGCCAAGCAATTGTCTCTAAGGTTGTCTAACACACGTATCGTTATCATACCCATTTGAATGGTGAGAATTTGCTGTGCAACAACTGACAAAACCTCCAAGTCAATCCTGTTGAATTCATCAAAGCAAGACCAGGCACCACAGGACGCCAAACCCTGCAAACAAGAAACTGGTGTTCAGCTATTTCTTGAATTAAGTCATGTTCGCAATGGATTTCGCCGACCAGTTAGCTCAATTGGTAAAGCATCGGACTACCGTGTGGGAGGTTGCGGGTCCAATTGAGGAGAAATTGCTGCCTTTGTAATGACATCCGAAAACAGTTAGACTTTCTAGCCTTCTCGGATAAGGACGATTACAAAATCTCACAATAATTGTTCCTTATAATCTGTGGGACGTTAAAGAACCCACACATTGTTCGAAAAGAGTAGGGAACGCAGTTCCCGGTGTGGTGGTCTATCTCTACCTCTGGTTTCATATGTCATGCACACGTACACGTTTTAACGAGCACTTAGGAGCTCCTTGGTGTCACGTGTATAAATAAAGTATTATATTGTATTGTACTGTAATGTTTGTAATGTAATGTAATGTAATGTATTGTATTGTATTGTAATGTAATGTATTTTGTTGTATTGCATTGTATTGTAATGTATTATATTGTAACGTAATGTATTGTAATGTAATGTAATGTAACGTAACGTAACGTAATGTAATGTATTGTATTTATTGTATTGTATTGTATTGTATTGTATTATATTGTATTGTATTGTATTGTATTGTATTGTAGTGTAGTGTAGTGTAGTGTAGTGTAGTGTAGTGTAGTGTAGTGTAGTGTTGTGTAGTGTAGTGTAGTGCAGTGCAGTGGTGTATTGCAAGATGGCCCGGAGGAAATTTGAAAAAAAAGGGAAAACAAATCGCTAAACGCCTTCACTTAAAAAAGTTACAGAAATCGAAGCAATAAGCCTGTTTTTCTTAGTCACAAGAGGGTTGTCCAATACTCCAACAAATTTATGCATTGCATTGTATTGTATTATATGGCCATAACAATAGTTCAACAATGCATTCTACAACGATACAATACAACACAATGCATTTTGATGTAATGCTGTGCATAAATTTGTCAGAGTATTGGACAAGTATGAGTCACAAACCACTATAGTCCAATTTTCGATTTACAGATACGTTCCATACCTTGAAAAATTTTCCAAGCGCGATGTAATCGAGTCCATCAGAACAGTTGAACACGACGCACTGTTTAGCGACAGCCTTTGCCAAATCTTTAGTAGTTTCTGTTTTGCCCGTTCCTGCTGGACCCTCAGGGGCACCTCCCAGGTGAAGCTGCAGAGCTCCAAACAAAGTCCTGTGTTTACATAAAGTTCAGAACGCTCATTCAACATGCACACAATCATTAGATCATTAAGGTGATAACAGAAATAATGCTTGAAATGGGTTTTACTACTACAAACACATTTACATCAGTTAAAGTTGGAATGTCACAAATTCCACAAGTACATCTTTTAGAAGGAGCAGGGTTGGCGCAGTGGTGAGAGCGCTCGCCTTCCACCAATGTGGCCCGGGTTCGATTCCCGGCCCCGGCGTCATATGTGGGCTGAGTTTGTTGGTTCTCTACTCTGCTCTGAGAGGTTTTTCTCCGGGTACTCCGGTTTTCCCCTCTCCACAAAAACCAACATTTGATTTGATTTAATTAATTTCATTTGTGCTTTACAGTGTCCCCAATTAGTACAGCAGTGCTAAATACACTTGACACTCAAATAAAGTTCATTATTATTATTATTATTATTGTCGCCTAGTAATGTACTTGGAGCAGCCTCCGCTCTCGCGGTGGGAAATGCAACAGTTTCGTTAGTAAGAAAAGTACATCTTTTTCAACAAATTCGACATACTCTGTTCTCGTTTGGTATTTTATGATGTCGGCCCGATTCTGAGTCGATCTGGGAGGTGAATGAGTGCTATTTTGGTGTTTTACTGTGTGAACGAAGGCTGCCGGTGCTTTCAACAGCTGATTCGTAAACATAACTGAAAGCGTATTTGCATGTGTTTTTCATGTGATTAGAATTGTAATTTACTTAAATGCTTTCATTCTCCATTGTAAAAAATTTAACGTGCTCTGCTGACCACAGGCCATTCAAATCCATGGCTTTGGCTTCTCTAATGTAAATTCCTTGTTTGTGATCCTTTGTGATAAAGTTACAAGTTAAGTTATAAGATAAAAAAATCGACGGAATTTGCCCAGATGCGGGCAATGTTTGGAAATATTCTCAAATGGAGTTCGACGTGGAATTATCTATAAAGTACAAAAACAAAACCAAAAACTTATCACCAGAACATATGACCAAAAGAAAAGGCTTAGAATTTTGATTATGGTAACTAAAAACATCAGGTGCTAATTTTTATCATTTAATGTTTCCATTCGTAGTTTCAATTAAAAAAAAGCGTTTAAGAGGAACACTGGCAATACCTAGCATGCGACACAGCAGAAATGCACTTAATCTCATACCTGTAACATCTGTCTGTGAGTGGAGTGATAACAAGGCGTCCTGAATTACCCAGATACTCGTAGCCGTACGCCAACTGGGCACTTATCATCCGCGTCATGATGTTCTCCTCCTATAGTGATATATAACATTACTTTAGGTAACATATACTGACCCGTTTGTAAAATACATGAGGTAACATATACTGACATGGAACAATACATTAGCTAACATATACTGACCTGTAACAATGCATTAGCTAGCATATACTGACCTGTAACAATACATTAGCTAGCATATACTGATCTGTAACAATACATTAGCTAGCATATACTGATCTGTAACAATACATTAGCTAGCATATACTGATCTGTAACAAAACACTAGCTAGCATATACTGATCTGTAACAATACATTAGCTACCATATACTGATCTGTAACAATACATTAGCTAGCATATACTGACCTGTAACAATACATTAGCTAGCATATACTGATCTGTAACAATACATTAGCTAGCATATACTGACCTGTAACAATACATTAGCTAGCATATACTGACCTGTAACAATACATTAGCTAGCATATACTGACCTGTAACAATACATTAGCTAGCATATACTTACCTGTAACAATACATTAGCTTGCATATACTGACCTGTAACAATACATTATCTAGCATATACTGACCTGTAACAATACATTAGCTAACATATAGAGCGTTTGCACATAACGTCACGGCAGCCATGTTGGTGTTCCCAAACAAAGAAAAGGCGAACATGTTGGTGTCCCAAACTAAACCTCTAGGATTTAAGCTCTATTCTTATGGAAACATCTTCTTTTGTTTCCGTTAAAAACATGGCCGCTAATCATGTGAGTGAAAAGGCTCTATACTGACATGTAACACTACATTAGCTAGCTTATACTGATCTGTAACAATAAAATAGCTAGCTTATATTGAACCGTGTTACAATACATCAGCTAACAAACACTTACCTGTCACTAAGATTACTTAGAAAACAGTCCTAAGAAAGTACGCGCGCTGATTGGTTAGAAATCGTGTTTCTATAACTCGATAGAAACACAGAACTAGCACGAGCTGTTGACGTAATGATGACGCGAGCAAAGAGAATTTACATTTTGATAATCAAAGCTAACAAGTTGCTTTTCTTTTTTTCGTCGCGGTGTTTTCTAAAAGAAATAGAAAACATGTTCTTCGTGTTTCTATTGAGTTATAGAAACACTCGTGAAAGTTTGGGAGAACTCGAAAAAGCTGTGGAAACACTCGCCTGCGGCTCGTGTTCCCACAGCATTTCTCGTTCTCCCAAACTTTCACTCGTGTTTCTATAACTCGATAGAAACACGGTACATGTTTTCTATTTCTTAAATATGAACTGTAAAACATACCTCTATGTAGTATCTCAGCTGTGCCAGCCATTCAAAGTCATCTTCACTCTTAACACCTAAACATTGACAACGAAAATGTCATGTAAAATGAAAATGCATTACTTGCCACGAACAGAAGGCGCTATAATTTAACTGAACGCAAGTGGATATCGCTTATACTACCCACCGAGTTGGCAGAGTTTTGCCAGCACATCTCTCGCATGCACATCGAGTACCACCAAAGCTCCTAGTGTGGCTCTGTTCTGCTTGGAAAGTTTGCCGCGTACCAGGGCAACAATGTCATCAATCTGACTATTGTTCAGTTCCAGGTAATCGTTCAAAGCCTAAAACACAATTACAAAGTTACAATGATTAAAGTGCAATAAAGGGATTGAGCAAAGAGAAGTGGCGAGAGAACCTCATAAAATCATAGGGCTTGGGGAGCAGGGTTGGCGCACTGGTGAGAGCGCTCGCCTTCCACCAATGTGGCGCGGGTTCGATTGCCGGCCCCGGCGTCATACGTGGGCTGAGTTTGTTGGTTTTCTACTCTGCGCCGCGAGGTTTTTCTCCAGTTACTCAAGTTTTCCCCTCTCCACAAAAACCAACACTTGATCTGATTTGATTTAATTTGATTTGATTTGTGCTTTACAGTGTTCCTAATAAGTACGTCAGTGCTAGATAAAGTAGACATAAAGTTCATTATTATTATTATTATTATTATTATTATTATTATTGTAAAACTTAGGTTCCCTCATACAATAATGATAGTATCGTGCGAATGGTGTTTACAATGTAGTTTCCTTCTATGGTGCCATCGTAACAGCTTCAAAGAGCATGAGGGATTTAGGTAACGTATTGTACCTTATTATCTTACCTTTGGGCAAAAATTAGGACATACTTACCACAGTTTGCAATCAAAGTACCCCAGCACGATAAAATAGAGCAAAAAAATTCATATTTGCAACTTGATTTGAGAAACTCTGTCTTTGGTGACCAGATAATCTATCAATGAATTCATATGTTACAGCACCCACTCTCCCTCTTATCAAAGTTGTTCGCAAAATAAAATCAACTTCAAAACGTACAACTTCAAAAGGGCGAGTTGGAGGGAAAGGTGAAACAATTTGGGAGCCGCCGAGTTTTTCTTGACTTCCATTCAAGGCATAAGTAAAAATTGAAGAAACGCTTTTTTGCATTTTTTCAAAAGCGGAAAGTTGAAGCAATTTATAAAATTCCAGCGACATGATATTCAACCTTGCGACCAAGTAGCACTGGTCCAAGCTTGTCAATCAAACGTTGCGTGGGTAGAAACTGGTTTGACTACATCTTAAGGTCAGAAAAACCTACTTTAAGCACTTGTAAGAAAACTACTCGAATTACAAGTGCTGACGAGCATTAATTATCATTAATATAAAGCCACATGCTGCCCCAACATCAAACAGATTACCTTTGCTCCTCCTTTGATTGCTTTGTGGATTTCCAGAGTCCAATACAACTGTGACACACACAGAACTGTCTGTCCTGGCCAATCACGGACCCACTTGACTCTTTCAGTCTTTCCATAAGCTTCTACTGCCTCCATAATAACCTACACAAAAACTATATAATAACCTACACAAAAACTATATAATAACCTACACAAAAACTAGATGTTACACTAAACTGACTCGATGAACGGTTGACCTCGCTAAAGTAAAGTTGAACGAGGCGTGTAAAAGTAGGGATCCTAAAATGGCGCTTCAATTCAAAAGGTTGCATGAAAGTACCCTTGATTGAGATTAAAGGATTGTACAAATACGCGAAAAAAGATATATAAATAACCACACCTACAAACAAACGCACAAATGGAAATAAATAAACATATGAATCGAAGAATCGATTCCTGAGATATGAAATAAAAACTGGTATGATAAGCACCTTCCTAATGCTAGCAATCATATCTTCCTGTAACTCCAGCAACCATTTCTCCACTTGTCCTCTCGCTTTAGACGTTGAAATTATATCTCGCAGGGGTACCACTTCACCTTCTGAGCTCTTCATGGCAGTGATGTCCAGTGTGTCAGTGAATTCAAGGGACGCAATGCCCTCAAAGCACTTCTTAAGATGAGGCTGAACTCTGTGCAAAAAAACATCCACCATGCCTCAGATCAGAGAATTTGGTAAGCAGCATTTCCAGTCAATTAAACCAGAGCTTTAAATAATAATTTTTTTTCTTGAAAGGACATACGTCCGACAAAGTGACCATTTTGGTCGGACAAAACAAAAATATAGTCGGACATCACCAAAAGAAAGAAGATTGAATTTTTGAATTCATCTTTACTATTAAACAATACATGATAAAAAATTGTTCGGACACCACGGCTGAACACAGTTGGGATTTCGTCGGACATGAACTAATTTTGGTCGGCCAATAACCAATGAACGACTGTTATTTGCATCCCTGAAAACGGTTTGGTCGTATTAGGGAGCATACGAGAGAAACGACAATGAAGTCGACCAGGACGGAAAAAAAAAAAAACGATAGCGTTAATGTCGGAAACGATAACACTGCACGTACAAAAAAAAACAGTCGGGTAGGTTTCTCTGCTGTCCTCTTAAAAACAACAACACGAAATGACCAGTTTTCTCCAAGAAGGAAGTGTACAACGGCAAAAGGGCGTCCAGAAATTTAGAGCGAAATGCGAGCAGTAAAAATTGTAAAAATCTACCGTTTGAAAAAAAAGGAGAGTAAATAAAACAAGCCTGCCACCATTAGCACTGGAGCAAAACAAATTCATCTTTTCAACAGTGTCGTCCTTAGCATCGTCGTCGTCGTGTTTGCTTAAGCTCACTACTAACTTAAGTAGACAGAGTTCTGAAAATTACCCGCAGATTTGAAGGACCTTCATGACCAAAGAAAAGTTCCATTCACATTTGCACAGTTTTCTCCTACGCACTTCATTTCAAGTAACTGAGTGACAGGGAAAGACACTAACCTCTTCGGATCTTTCGTCTCAGAGAGTATTTCCAATAACTCATCATTGGACAAAAAGAAGAATCTCGGAAAGTATAATCGCTTCTTTTCCAAGTACTCATTCAGCCCCTAGAGTAGGCAAACGAAATAGGTATGTCAAACATAATCGCTCTTATTACGTAAGCTAGAGACAATAATTGCAAAAATATAGAAAACAAATTCAGTACAAGAAACACATCAGTACCTTCAAAATCAGTTCCAGCAATTCATTTGACTTCTTCAAGCGTTCAAGCATTTTTTCAATGGCTATTACAATGAGGACATGCTTATCCTAGGACAACCAAAAAACTTCAAGTTTAAACAGGAAAACGGTTGAAAAGTATGAACTAGTTTTGTGATGCTTTCGACTGGTATACCATGGAGAACCACAAACGTCAGTTGTGTTCTCTTAGTATTTCATCAACAAGAGAGATAAACTTTGAGAAAGAAAAAGGAAGAACGCAACATGGGAATATAAGGTGGAATATTGATGAATATAAAATGCCTTTCCTGTTTTGCGATTGGCAGTATCTTCAATGACATGATGTTATTATCCATGAATTCAATTCTATCCAGTGTCAATCAAAATATTTTATTCGTTATCGATGCAGTTTAAGCCAAAATCTATTAGAACGCACGAGCTGAGTATCACAATAAGTTCAAAGTTGTGGTTGATATTAAATTTGCAATTAAACTAAAAGTAATAGTGGCCAGAGAAGCCGAATACAATTCGTAACACACACAAAGACTTTAAACACTGCTGTCAAGCTAGCAGACATTTTGCAAAACCTGATGCACTCCATAGAAAAGAAGTTCAATAGACAACAGGCACATGAACACAGAAGACTTACCAGTACAGCCACTTTCATGATCTCCCTCCAGTTCTTATCAACAGTACTAAAACGTCTGCAAGTACACAAAGCTCACATGTTAGAAGCTAGTACCGTTTATGAGGACGAATGTAAGTATTGCAAGTACATCTGGGCAACTGGGCAACTGAAACTGGGCAACAATGTTCCATGAAGGTATATGGGATCAATCATTAACGCTAAATTTTTAACTTATTATACCTTGTTGAGTTAGGGAGGGGTAGGTGCACAGTTGCCCAGATATTTACATTGTTTCGTTTATGACACATGAATGTTACCATAGAACAAGGTACAAGCAAAACCGACATTTTCGGTTGATTCTGATTTCACTTGATCGAAAAGCAAGGAGATCAAACGGAGTGCCTAAAATTTACCTGTTTATAAACGAACAAATAAACGACTACAACTTTAACAACACGATTTTGTTGAGGAAACACAATTTGATTAAAGCAACTTTGTCTCTCTTTGTGCCATTTAAGAGGCAATGTCCCTAAAAGCGTTCCACTCGATTTCAGACTCGAAAACACTTTTGCCTTATATTTATATCATCAATACCACTATCCATCCTTATAACGAAATTGCAGTTAGAATGAGAAAATAGTTTATTTTACTGCCATTATCAGCATTTTATCTTTTTACGACCGTTACCGGCTAAAATATGCAAATTTTAGACGCTGTTATTCAGGTTTTTCAATGATCGTTAAAAGCTACTGCGGGCCGTTAAAACCTAGACCATTTGCACTCATTTGGAAGTATATTGCTTCTTCTTACTGTTCCAATACGATTTAGCCGTATCTCTCTGTAATCAGCAAAAACAGGTTATCTTCATTCTCGTAATTAAGCAAACGGCACCAAAATATGCCTCAGAAATTTCACAAAATTCTTAAAAGTGGCACCTAACCTAGACTTAAAAGCATGTTTTGGTTAAAGATAAAGAGGTATTCTATCAATTTATGCAATAAAACTTGTGGCACAACGCGATTCAGAATTAAAGTTTTTGATTCAAATTTGCATATTGATGCTGAATTTTCATTGCGTGACACCGGCTGCTTTGACAGAAAAATTTCTCGTCCAGTTGTCCAAATATTTGCCACAGCTTCTATTTTCCAACCAAAAACTAATTTATCTCTCTCGTCTTCCTTCTTCAATCATACCTGTTGTTCTAAAATTCCGCAGGTGTACGTAAGATGCAGTTTTAAGCTTGATAAAATACCCAGTTACCCAACATTTGTGTTAAAGTGCAGTGTTCTTTAAATTGTCAAGATGGAGTTTAAAATTTCTTTTCAGAACCAAACCTCTTTTACTTTAAAATATGGTCCAGTGTGAAGCAGCTGCATTACCCAGTTTTTGATACAACTTAATCTCCATAACATTTTAAAAATTAACGTTACATGTTAAAAAAGTAAATCTCCCACATCGTTAACAAATATGCGTGAACAGGTCAGAAACTTTTGGACAATAACTACAAGAACTGGAATGCGGACCGCGAATAAATAGTTTTGCTTTATTTAATTATCACTTAACAGGAGCACACATTTTATCTCATTTAAAGACCTTTCCTAATGAAATTTCAATAAGATGGTTTCGTCCTTTCACTGCCTGTTTCTTCTATTGAGAGTGGTCAGCTTTATTCCACACTCTCCTTGGTCCACAGTCCGGGATCCAACGCTACCCTCTTACATAGCCAGTTGGCAGCGAAGTTGGCACGCGCAAATACTACAGCCGCTGATACCACAACTTCAACATGAATTTCGAATCGAGCACCTTTAGGCAAATTAAGAAAATAACGTGTGGAAGTTCGCGCAATTTGTTCCAAATGGTTAAAGCAGATGAATGTTAGGACACAATTACGAGTCAGCTTGAAACCTGTCATCTATCAAAGTCTGGACTCAGTGAAGCGGAACTGATACTGTCAAGGGCCGGTCATTTTGACCTTACGAAAGATCAAGTACAACAGATGGTAATTTGCCCACAACATCGGCATAAACTCGGAAAATTTTGGCGGCCACCTCGTTCTTGCCAGTATCCATCGCATAGTGGACCAAGAAAAAAACATTGTAACGAAAGGCATGTAATTGGTTTGGAGACTGCGAAGAACATACAGTCGGTTTTTAAAGTCACCGTGGGAATAAAATCACGTAAGAATTAAAAATCGTATAGTACCGTAAAATTCCGAAAATAAGCCCCGGGGCTTATATTTTTCAAAGACCGTTTTTGAGGGGCTTATTTTTTAAGGGGTTTATATAAGGAGGAAAATTTGCGTTTCAAAATCTATTGGGCTAGCCATGGAAGTATATTTACCGTTTTTGCTTTGTTTTACTTTGTATTTAAGGGCAATTTTCCAAGTACAAGCCCCCCGGGGAGGTGGGGGGGGGGGCTTATATTTGGAGGGGCGATTTTACGGAGGGTTTTTGCGTTACCGGTTTTGGGGGCTTATATTTCGAGGGGCTTAATTATACACGGACGGGCTTATTTTCGGAATTTTACGGTAATTTAATTACTTATTCTTTTAATATCATGATGAGTGTTTTTCTTCTTTGAGAAGACAAAGAGAAAAGGGAAAAAATTTTGATGATAATGAAAATGACGATGACGATGATGATGACGAAGTACTGTAATTGTTACTGTTGTCATAAAAATTGCAAGACCATGATGAACTCAGTAGTTCACTCAATCTTTTCCATTCAGAAATATGTGGGAAGTGTAGAAGCAAACATAAGGAAGTGATGGACAAAAGTAGGAAATTGCTTAAGTTAGATCCTGATAATCTAATTGTTTTCTTATAAACCCGCTAATCGAACACTGTCGAGCTCATTTAACTCACTGTCCATCCCGGAATAACAAAAGTTCCATAAATCAAAATTCCAACTTGAATTCAAGGCTTCCTCTTCAACTGTCCAGTCTGTCTCGGAATTCCAAGAAGAGAAAGCACATAGAATAACAAACCAAATACAGACTGAAATATGACCATTATGACTCATGCTAGAACTTTCATATATCGAACCTAAGCTACTGACAACGTGTAGCACGGCCTATTATATTTGCGATTAGTAGGTGGTTGATTCATCACGCCTTAATAAAGTACTATATGACCTACTGTTACTAAAGTTGATTAAGTTAAGGTATCTAGACAATGACTGTACACATTTCACCGTTTTCAAGCGAAAATAGCAATCAGTTTAGTCGTGATAGGAATTCATAATTAAAATGTGGACTAGACGTGAACAGACACCCTATTCTGGTTTTCGATTTCTCGGCTTTTGGAGTCCAATCCTTATTTTCACAACTTATCTTTAAGGACTACCGTGTACTCTCGTCCCATACAGCCTAAAGGTCAATTCGTGAAGGACTTGCCCACTGTAAAATGTACATACTTAATTTTACCTGAAAAAAAGTGTTCCCTAAAAACGCAACTGTTGTATGTCGAATAAAGCACGTACGGGAGGGCGAGACTAAAAAATGTTAGTGGCAAAGGTAAGTAAATTTAATGGTCTATACTTCCGTTCAGTTTTCCTGTAAATAAAGTAGATAAAGAGTTGCCTAGTGGCATTTTTTATTATTTTTAAGCTTAATAATATCAATAATTATAACAAAATATTTCAACAAGCAAATGCGATGACCTTTCTTAAGTCTCGCCAATGAAAGCAATAAAACGATTTATTTAGTAAATGAAAATTAAGGTTTGGCTGCTGAACTTTTAAGAATAATTATATTTCTGGAGATATATTTATTGAAAAAGGAAGAAGAGGAAGAAAAATAATTTTTTCGGTTAAAAACACATATATATTTTTCCGAGCGGCAAGGATTTGGAGAAATTTCCCGTCAAAGCAGCCGGTGTCACACAACGCGAATTCTGCATCAATTTGTAAATTTGAGTCGAAACCTTCAAGTCTGAATCGCGTTGTGCCACAAGTTTTATTGCATAAATTGATAGAATACCTCTTTATCTTTAACCAAAACATGTTTTTAAGTCTAGGTTAGGTGCCACTTTTAAGAATTTTGTGAAATTTCTGAGGCATATTTTGGTGCCGTTTGCTTACTTAATTGAATTACGAAAATGAAGATAACCTGTTTTTGCTGATTACAGAGAGATACGGCTAAATCGTATTGGAACAGTAAGAAGAAGCAATATACTTCCAAATGAGTGCAAATGGTCTAGGTTTTAACGGCCCGCAGTAGCTTTTAACGATCGTTGAAAAACCTGAATAACAGCGTCTAAAATTTGCATATTTTAGCCTGTAACGGTCGTTCGGAGATGAAATGCTGATAATGGCAGTAAAATAAACTATTTTCTCATTCTAACTGTAATTTCGTTATAAGGATGGATAGTGGTATTGATGATATAAATATAAGGCAAAAGTGTTTTCGAGTCTGAAATCGAGTGGAACGCTTTTAGGGACATTGCCTCTTAAGTCTCAGAGGAAAGCATTTATAGGATGAAGCTCTTCGCGTACAACACACGATTGCTAGATATTTAAGTAACCTCGTGACTACTTCTCATTTGAGATTTTAGGAAGATTCAGAGTAAATTTGCAGGGAACAGTAGTCACCTTCCTTCCTCGGGCATCTGAGCCATAATATCAGGAGAGCTGAAGATGGGTTCCAGGTAAAGCCATGTGGCTTGCACTTTCAACCATTCATCAATGATTTCCTGCGTGAGCATTAGCTTACCTTCCCATTCCCTGAAAAGCAGAGACAGAGGACAGTGTTACAGCTGAACCCCGTTCACAGGGTCACCAATGGGTCTAAAAATATTGGCCGTATTACCACGGTGGCCGTACTACCAGGGTAGCCGTATTACCGGGGTAACCGTATTACTGGGGTCGCCGTATTACCGGGGTCGCCGTATTACCGAGATGGCCGTATAAAAACCGAGGTTGGGCCGTAATGACAAATATATCGCAATTGCACTTACTGAAGAACTGCTCTGTTCAGTAAACAACCAGAACGTAGAAATACATAAAGTTAAAGAGTTAAAAAGCACGCCGTCTTAATAACCTTAATGAAATTTAATCGCTTTCGCAATTTGCTTAAGTGGATGTTGGAGTCAAGATTTATTTCCTTTATCATGTTTGTACTGAGAACAGGGAGGAGTGAATCGGCAACTTGATCAGCAAATGACAGAGATCATTGAAAGTGACATGTCAAAGGCATTTTGGTTTACTACACTAACCACGTGTAGCCGTATTAACTGGGTGGAATCATAAAGGATCGATCGTTTGGGTTTTTTAATGTGGTCGTTGGCCGTGTTAACGGGGCTATCTTATAAGAAAATGTATGGCCGCTTTGCCGGGCAGAAAAAAAGTGGCCGCAAAAACGAGGTGACCGTATTGCCGTGGTGACCGGATTACCGAGGTGACCGGATTACCGAGGTGACCGGATTACCGTGGGGACCGTATTACCGTGGGGACCGTATTACCGTGGGGACCGTATTACCGTGGTGACCGTATTACCGTGGTGACCGTATTACCATAGTGACCGTATTACCGTAGTGACCGTATCACCGTAGTGACCGTAAGGCGAGGCTACACTGTACCTGCAATTAATATTATAACTGTTACATAGATCTTACATACTTTATTTCCGCTTCAAATGGCTTGATAAAAGGCGATCCTCGCATTGTTTGTGTCTTGACAATCTGGTCATCCAACAAGGTCTGAATGTCATCAATTGAAGACAGAATGTGTGTTCCTGTCTCACGGTATGGGATCATAACAAACTCAATCTGCAAGAAGATCGCAGTGTCAAGAGCAAACGTGTTCAATATTAATGGCATTAATACTCATCACGCCCAGCAATATTAAGATGATTTTGCTTACACACAGTTTATCGTAGATTGAACGGTAAAATTAGAAATAAAATATGCCATTAGAACTGTTCAATGAAAACGTCATCCTACAACTGGTTCAACAAGCTTTACTTGAAAAATAATCTGAACAAAAAGTAAAACCGTATAGACCTCTTTCCTAATGGCGGCCATATAAAATATTCTTTTGTTTTTATGGCAATGAGCCTTACTGGCATCGCTGGGATGTGCACATTTCAATATAATTTTTGTTCCTTGATGGCTAGTGGGTCTAATTAACATACACAAAAAAGAATAATAAATCCGTCACTTATGAAAGTCCTCTCTATAACTAAAAAGCAAAAGCATACCAGAGGATTTTTCCTTGTGGCCTAGAAAAGATGTTCAGTAAGTCCCTGAGTAGCACATGGGTTCTTTCTAGGACTGAAAATTTTTCACCGTATGTTCGGTCTCGTTTGCACGATCAAGTAATGGAACAATCGATGCAGATAAAGCCACGTGGAAAATTGTCGCTTCTGTTTCTTCTACTGAATACCAATTCATGAACTAAAAAACATTTATCATAAAAGGCAGAGATGTTTTTCCTGGTAGTGGAAGCCGTTATCCAGTGAATTAGAATTCATTTAAACTTTTTTAAGGTCATATTTGATATTTTACTGTAAGCCAAGTGAGATATACCTCATCCCATTCACGAACCATCTTTTCCATGGCTTTTTCTAGAGAAAACTCTTTGCTTGCAGCCTCGCTGATGGACTCAAACTGATGTAAGTATGGTTCCAGGTTCATCTCTACCATCTTGGCCAAGTTGGTATCTTCATCCGGCTTGAGGGGGTAACCTAGAATCTCAGACATCATCTCCCAGTGCCTGTCACGTAGGCCAGGATTAAACAACACTTGCACCAATGGAAGATGCTCTTTGAACTCGTCCACTTTGCCTTTCATCTATTCGAGGAAAACGGCAAGCATTTACCTTGAATACCAATCTCAAGTATATACTAATGAACAAAACTGATGCACCCCGCGAAATATATAATGCAATCCATAAATCTTCGTTAATAAGGATTTGTTATCTTTTACTTAAATAAAGGCTTCAAGTACTCAAGACTCGCACCTTTTTTGGATTCATCAGCACAGAATGTTGAGTAACAAGAACAATGAGAAACCAAATCAACTTTGCTCAAAACTGTTAAAGATTAAAAAAGGTGAGACCAACGTGATATATAATGCTGCAAAACTGATGCACTCCGCGAACAGTCAACCCATCGCCTGAAGAAGACTAGCAGCAAGCAGTCGAAAGGTCGCGACCACCACCCAAGTGACTCCGTCGTGAGACCATGGAACTAATTTATATTATCATTGAGGTTACCACGATGAATAATAATCTTTCCATAACATTAGAAAGTGTGCTAACAGAGCACCTTTACACTGAAGAATAACTAAGTGACGACATACGTAAGCTTACCCTGGATGCAATTTTCTGGGCGTTTGGAACTTCAACAAACTGCTTCTCCAACTTATAAAGAGCTCTCCAGAAGTTACCAGTCTCTCCATCAACTTTATCCGGGTCCATGGTTCCCCAAGGTCCCTCCATCCATTCTCTACAAATAAAGTAAGGACCTTGCTTTTAGTCTTAACCAATCGACGTTATTAAAAAGAAAGCTAAAAAGTTGCATCATAGCTCATACAAAAATTCTACTAAATTAACTACAAAAACACATTAACATCCTGCATTACTGCGATTTTCATAATTCTGCGAACTCCCGCGTTCAATTTCCAACCGCCAACTGGCGTCTTTGCTTCCGTCAATCAAACTTCCGAACATTTTCCGAGTCCAGGTCGACCATCCGCCATTGAAAGAAAATGCCACATAAGTTCGGCTCTTCTCTTCGATAGCGAATTATTCGCCTGAATATTACCCACCATGTAGACTCTGAATCGGCCAAACTAGAACTGACATCAAGAGAATCCGCCATCTTCGCCGTCACACGTGTGTTGATCCAGCTGGGCGGAGTCAGTGCTTCGGAAACTGTTCGACTGCCATTCGAGCGACATCCGAAGTTTGATTGACGGAAGCAAAGACGCCAGTTGGCGGTTGGAAATTGAACGCGGGAGTTCGCAGAATTATGAAAATCGCAGTAATGTACAATTCAACATACGGTAACAGTTTTCAAACATGGTTATAATAAAATTAGTGTCTGTCATCCGCACATAATTGTTATCCTGCTAGATTCCATTTTAGTGAGGAAAAGGAACGGTGCAATATCTAAAAACGCAACAAACTCGGAAGTGAAGACAGCTATTGAGAATCAAATAAGACTCGTTTTATACAACAATTATTCGTCAGTTTTGTGGAATTTTCTCCTGATTTCACCCAACTCGGCTTACGAGCTCGTCGTCAAAGTATCACACAAAATTCCGCGCGATTTTTTTTTTAACTTAGTTACTACGTCAAAGCAAACCCAAGGTCTGCAGCTGATGCTCATACATACTTGTACTTGTTCTGGAACTCTACTGTTGTCTCATAGAGCTTTAAATAAGGATTCAAGGTGTTGATAAGCTGTTGCCGCTGAGGGTAGGAAGTCACGTCCCAGCCAAAAGCTTCTTCTTCTTGATTGAAAGCAAGGATCTAGTCAAAGAATGAAACATTCCACGCATAGTAAGAGCTGATTCCACAATGTTCTAACAACAGACGTAGGGAGCAGGGTTGGCGCAGTGGTGAGAGCGCTCGCCTTTCACCAACGTGGCCCGGGTTCGATTCCCGGCCCCGGCGTCATATGTGGGCTGAGTTTGTTGGTTCTCTACTCAGCTCCGAGAGGTTTTTCTCCGGGTACTCCGGTTTTCCCCTCTTCATAAAAACCAACATTGAATTTGATTTGATTGATTTAATTTAATTTAGTATGATTTGATTTGATTAAATTTGTGCTTTACAGTGTCCCCAATTAGTACGTCAGTGTTAGATACAGTTGACAATCAAATAAAGTTCATTATTATTCTGATTATTATTATTATTATTATTATTATTATTATTATCATTACTATTATTTCATTGCTGCGAGCGAGCGTAGCGAGCGAGTAGCAAAACTATTCGCGAAGTTGGGCTTCCTGTGGTGCCTGATAGTAATGCAGAGAGGCTCCCCATTTTTTTCGCGATGTCCGCATAAATTAATCACCATGGATACATGAATTACTTACGAGCGCTTGCAGTGTTTGTCATTATGTAATCAGCGGTAGCCTACGAAAGACATCAGCCAACAACCACGAGGGTTCTCTTGGATCTGCGTTCTCCTTACTCGGTAGGTTACGAAATTTATCATGCTAAATTCTACTTTTTTCGCTCGTGGAAGTATTCATCAAGGTAATAATCGTTTCAGCGATATTTCTAGAGGAAGACAGTGTGCTTTTATGAGTCTTTCAGCTTTGCTATGTGCCAATTCGAGCGATATTATCACATGGTCGACCGACGCTATCGATAGAGTTCTAATCGAAGGAGATGATATGTACCTAAAAGCTTTTGAAGACTTATCTATACCTGACGAAGAGACGATTTCTTTGAACTATCTGCCTGATCGAGTCCTTTGCTCAAGGATACGAACAACCATTGAGACAAAGCATAACAGCCAAACTATTGACTTGTGTCAACAGCCAAAAATGCCCAACGTGGCACAAAATGAAAACCTAACACCTAACATTTAACATAACAATAGTTTTATACATTATATTTTACATGATTACCATTTGAATTATTTCAGCTGTTAAAATGGTATAGTTTATATTTTATATAATAACCGTTAAAAGTTTTAAGTTTGAATTTTATATACTAAGCATTTGAATTTTATACATTTAATATAACAATAGTTTTATACATTATATTTTACATGATTACCATTTGAATTATTTCAGCTGTTAAAATGTTATTGACGACTTTCATAATGGCCGACACTAATTAGCATATTATTGTTAAATTCATTATGTTGACAAATGAAAACACTCAGATGATAGATATCAAAGGTAAAGATAACTTCTGAAAGTTTCGAAGAAAAATATTAAATCCTCTTGAAGTTATAAGGCTTAGAAGATGCACGAAAACACCAAAACAAGGCTACCGAAGCCTCAGCAAAGAATTTCATACAAATCCTTGTATTTTCATTCCTCCATAACTTCGTTAGTATTTAGTCTATATCTTCAAAACTTTGCACAATTACTTATTTCTAATAGTTCTTCAATATGACAGTGCTGAATGTTTCCTTACTATTGCCAATAATATAAAATCGATGGTAGGCACTTATGAAAGTGGTCCATAGTTTATATTTTGTATAATAACCGTTTGAATTTTATTTATATAGATTATATTTCATATAATAACCATTAAAAGTTTAAAGTTTGTATTTTATATACTAAGGATTGGAATTTTTTGCATTTGATATAATAATAGTTTTATACATTATATTTTACATGATTACCATTTTAATGATGTCAGCTGTTAAAATTTTATAGTTTAAAGTTTATATTTAGTAAATACATTGTTGAATGTAAAAAAAATGTCTGCTTTTCTTTGGTACCTCTACTACACTTTTTATATCTTAAAAGTCAAATCGCAGCATTTTCACCTTCTGAAAAGAACTTCTAGTATTAGATGATATGCTAGCATCACGTGCCGCACTAAACCCACCTTATCCGCTGCAGCCTCCAGACGCTGACTCAGCGCTTGAGCTTTCTTAAGATAACGTTGGATCTCTTGCATGTCACCAAATGACTGGAACTCCTCCAGCTGCTTAGCATAACTCTCTAGCTCTTCAACAAATCGTTCGCGTCGCATCTGTTTTACGAAAAACATACAACGTACCAAATGAATGCTAAGAGGAAGGAAAAGTCACCAGACAAACCAGGAAGCGGGTCAGCCCGAGGGTTTTCTAGTTAGGCTCTCATGTCAGGGAGGGGTGGGGCGGGTTAGCTACAACCTCGGACAAAACCTGTTGAGACACACGACAAAAATATCTATCTTTCGCACTCACCATGACAAAAATGCTTACCGTAGCTAGTCGAAAGACCATTTCCACCCTCCCCTATTGAAATGTTGTTTGCATTAACACAAGAAATGCACACATGAGCTGTTAAGCCAAAACAACATTGTACCGGGGGTGGGGAGGGGGACGAATTTGTTCCTTTTGGACACAATGGTTGCATGGCTCCAAATTCAAAATTGTATTGAAATGTCTCAAAAGTTTTGTCCAGGGTTGTAGCATCACAGCTTCTCTGCTTGCTTCCTAATCGTTCTTCTTCAAAAAGACAAGCCTACGGGCAGCCTAAATGCATAACATTGCACATGTATGCTATAAACAACTTCTTCAACTATTTGCAAATAACTGAAAATGAGAGGCAGAGAGAGTTACTAATTTTGGGAACATATATTCCACAAAAAGACATATCCAATCTGGAGTACGATAATTGTGTTAAGTGGGAATCCATCAGGAAGTTGAGTTTTCAGTGGACAAAAACCTTGTGCCAGAATAATTCAAACAATCTCGCATTCTTGTTTACATTTTTCAAGGACTTTAGATATAATTGGTTATCTGTAATAACACCAAAGAAAATTTATTATGCGCTGAGCCCGAGAATATCAATGTCGAATTTCACAAAATGGCAACTTCCAAATGAAATTTTCGGAATTTTACCTGTGTTTTCACAGTTCTAGTGAAATTTGACATATATTTTCTTGGAATCCCATAAGAAATTGTCTTCGGTGTTATTATAGATAACTCATCATACCTATAGCCCTTGAAAAGTCTAAAAAAGAAGTCGATATTGTTTAAATCATTCAGGTACAATGTCTTTTTTTCCACAGAAAATTCAAATTACTCAACGTCCTGATGGATTCCCTATTAAAAATTACCTTTAGGCTGTTTTCATATTGTACGCGGTTTGCATTGATAATTTTCTTGTGTTCTTCGAAGACCTCAGGCATACGGAAATGCCACTGGAAAACACTGTTGTTGAGGCGCATATCAGCCGGCGAAAACGATGCATAGTCCACCTGAAAATGTAACAAAAATATTTGAGATTACTTCTTTCTTTTGAGTAACATCAACATCAGGTAACAAAACAAGGAATTGTGAAAGAGTGATGAAAGACCTCCACAAGGGACGACAATAATTATTGAACAAAAAACCTTGATTAACATGTTAGTTGACTTAGCCCCTAAAAAACACAACTAGGGACACCACAAAAACATCACCACAACAAACGCAAAAACACATTCAAAAGTAACATCAATTTGTGAAAAAATATACATATATTTACAATGGCGGTTTGCGCAAAACGTACAACCGTTATGGTTCGTAGTCAGTCCGGAATTGACTCGAATGACTGACTTCGAATGTATTAGAAAAACATCCTATGGATGCAGAGATACTTTCATCTACATGTAGTTGTCTCCCGTATCCTAAAGTGCTCAGTCTTATGGTATTAAGATTTTTGAAGCGTAAGTAGCAGCAGCCCTTTTTGCGGGATCAGTATTGTTCAGCAAAATTTGATTTTTGACTTTGAAAAATAATTGTTCATATGCACTGAAGTTTTGTTAAAAAAGCTGCTGTACAGTTACCATCAGAACATTACTGGTTTTTGTCAAGGTGATGGCACTCTCTCGCTCTATGCCAAGGTGTATCAATGATTATAGGCGAAATGATGCCAGGGTAGTGATGAACTTGCATCCCGGTATCCGGAAAAAGGGAAAATACATGTAGCAATACAAGAACAGTAAAAAATACCGATTGAAAGGACTGTTATGAGGACTGCGCTATTAACACTAGTCTGTAATAATGCATTTTATACGGCATACACTCTTTTAAGTCTCGCACAGCGGACCTTTTCTTGTAATTGCTGATTTTTGTTTCTAAAAAAATCATGTGCCTGTTATTTACTTACCAAGAACGCCAGTCGAATCTTAGTATCCACAAGCCGTTTCTCAAGATCAAAAATGGTCTCATTTTCCACTTGTTCAACATAGTTCTTTGGAGAAAAAAAGGAATGTTTGAATAAACTTCTTTTACTAGCTAAGTCGCTTGGACAAATTCGTTAGCTTGTCTAGTAACTTGATAGCGAAAGATTCTGCAGACGTTTGAGGTCGTAGAGGAATAAAACGAAGCATGAATATTAAATGTACGTACCTTTAACTCCATCAGATGTTCAGTGTTGGCTGGAGAGGTTAACGCTTTCTCTGCAATCTTCTCATACTCCTCACAAAGTCTTACAAAAAAACATACATAATTTTCGCTTTGACAGTTCATAGAATTTATGGTCTCTAAAAAAATCTATTTTGAATGAATATTCATTTATATTCGGGGCAATTTGTCAAGCATGCAAAACATATGTGGGCTGAGTTTGTTGGTTCTCTACTCTGCTCCGAGAGGTTTTTCTCCGGGTACTCCGGTTTTCCCTTCTCCACAAAAACCAACAATTGATTTGATTTGTTCGATTTAATTTAATATGATTTGATTTGATTTCATTTGTGCTTTACAGTGTCCCCAATTAGTACGTCAGTGCTAAATACAGTTGACACTCAAATAAAGGTCATTATTTAGCAATTAATGAATGAGGCTGAGTAGGATATGAAGAATTAAGCGGATCAAGGAAGGTGTTATCCACCGAGGCCATAGGCCTCGGTGGATAACACCCTTCCGAGATCCGCTTAATTCTTAATATCCTACGAAAGCCGAATTCATTAATTGCTTTATTATTTATCAAAATATTTTCAAACACTTAAAGGAGAAAATGAGCTTCATTTTCACAATTTTCACACCCACCAGCAATATAACAAAACAACAAAATAACACAAGCTCGTCCCCAGGTCGTCTCGGTTAACGGTGCATTAACCTGCGAAAACGCTGCATTTTTGACGTCATTTCCTCGTTTAAGTCAAAATTCTTCCAAATTTGGTCGTCAGTAACTGGTTATGGTGAATTAAACGTGTTCTTTTAGCCAATCAGAATCGGGGAAATATTTTGAATGAATAATAATATTTATTATTATTATTAACGCGGTGTACATACATTGCCCTTTTTATGTAAAATCTTTCAAAACAATGAACAAAACGCTCTTTTGGACATTTTGGTCTAATTCCACGCCCTTTGACTATTGTCAGTGAACGAATTTTGGAAATAACAGAGCAATGTCCTTGTTTTACGGACATTGAGAAAAGGCTAGTTGGAATGCTCGCTATGAGCTCCTGGGACCAAAAAAGGTCGAACAATGTAGCACCTCGCCCTGCCTTAAAATGTACCAAAACAAGACCTTGTAATGGTAGGTGTCTGAAACCAGATACCCATAAGACTTGAAACGTGAAACTGCATTTGAATGTCTTCAAACACAGCTTGTCCACATTCAATCTACCAAGTATCATATTTGGAAAACAAAAGAAACCAAATGAACCAGCCAGTGAAAGAAAAAAAGTGAAAAAAAAAAAGAAAGAAAGAAAGAAAGACAGAAAGACAGACAGACAGAAAAACAGACAGACAGACAGACAGGCAGAAAGACAGTAAGACAGACAGGACAGAAAGACAGACAGACAGAAAGAAAGAAAAAAAAGAAAGAAAAAGAGTTGGGCAAGCAGTTTCCAAATACGGTACTAATATTGAATCTGGACAAACTGTGAGTTTGAGTTACACTTTTCAAGTCTTGCGGGTTTCTGACGAAACACAAAATAACTTACTTCTTGTTTAACACTTGATGATCCTTACTCATCCTTTGGAGTAGTCTAGAGCGCAGGCTATCTGCTCTCTTTGCCAGTGCTCTGATAAGTTCATCACAGTGGAGCTCAAACATGCCAACTCTGATTATCTGAAGAATTAGACCAAAAGAACAAACGCTCAGTGCAATGAATAACTACGGAAATTAGTACGAAACATGACAACAAACACGTAAGAAGCTGCGGAGCTGGCGTGGGGAATAAGGTAACGTCACCAGGAGGTTCTGCAGTTTCCGATTGGTAGGCGAACGTTGTCAGAAAGCACAAAGAGGCTTTTCCAAATCGTTCGTAAATGTTCGGGTAGTTCTATACAGTGAAAACGTTATTTTCAAAGAGTTAGCAAACGTATGTCTTGGTTTTACTTGGTTTTTCACTAGTTCAAGCCTTGTGAGAATACTTCTGTTAACACAGCGACAAGAAAGGGCCACAATTCATTTTTATGTATGGACAGTTTAGATGAGACTTCGTACGTTTCTTAAGCTGTTGTTTCTCAGAAACTTTATTTTGCCTATTCTTATACAGGACACCTACGAAACGACTATGGAGATCTTCAAACACCTTTCTACTGATTCGTGTGGCTTCACGTTCCCTATTGAGAATGTAATGACTATTTAACAATTAGACCAGTAGCCAGCAAGGGCTACAGATCAATAGCCTATGTGGCGCAGCCGAATGGGCTATTGGGCGAAGGTCCTAATTGTTTTAGTATCATGCCAACTTGTCGCACAGAAAGGCAATAACAAAGTTAGCAAATGCCCGTTGAAGAAATATTTATTTGGGAATAAAACGAAAGAAAGCGTCACGAATTTCGCTTCTTGGACTATTACTAATAGTCCTCTAGTAGCGCAGCGAATCAGATTGCGGCATTTTTATTAGTCCACTATATGGGTGATTTTAAGTTGGAGAGTGACAGAGACTTTGATTCGTCGCAACACAATTACTAATTACCTTGCGTGAGTTATATTGAATGTTGTCAACCAGCTTGGCATATTTTTCCACTTCCTGAAAGTAAAGCGTAGAATCATGACAAATTCTTCATATTCGCAACACTAGCTAGCTTTAGGTTGTGTAAATTTGCGTTATCGACCAAGAGTGAGGTCAACATATATGCGTCATTGACCAAGCTCGTTTGGTCAAGATGGCTGCCGATGATATTGGCCGAGTTCTTTTTCGCCATTTTATTGACCGAGACGAAGTAGAGGTCAATAAAAAAGCTCGAAAGAAGGAGGCCAATATCCAACAATCTTGACCGAACAAGCTTGGTCACAGCAGGATTTATTATATGCCCAATTTTGATTTGTTTTGCGTCGTTTTGCAGGCCAAAGCGGGCCCATCTTGCCTGGTCGGGTAGCCAACTAGTACCCAGGATTCGCCTCATCTTGCCATATAATAACGTAAATTACTGGGAATTCGGTAATTCCTTCATGTCCTATATACACCAAACATTTAAAGCATTGTAACTCTTCTGCTTTTTAAGATATCTTGCTGAAAAAAAATTCATGTAAACAAAGCATCAAGTAAGAAGCAACGTGTAGAAGTATAAGATTTTTTGCTTCAAACGTTTTCTTGGCTCCAAAATATAGGACATAAATGTACTATCTGTAATTCCAAAAATCGCCTTTTACAGCTTTCGCTTTGCTTGAACTACAGTTAAAATGATGGTGTGCAAAAAAAGAAATGAAAAGAACTAGAAGCTATGCTAAAAACGGCAAAAAAGGGAGTAAGAAATTATTCGTTGTTAAGACGAAAATCATCACTGAGTCTCAGTAAGAACTGACTGCCCAGCCTTTGGCTGAACCATCTAACTGTTACCTTACCTTTGATTATTCTGGATATTACTAAAACCTCATTAACTATTTACTATTATATCATAGATACTGAGATTTCCTCACGAAAAAAAGAGTACGTAAAAATGATACGTAAAATGCATTAGCCAATAGGAAACGCGAACGATGAAAATTCCCTAGTGAAAAAACGTCGTTCGTCCAATCACAAACGCGAACGACGAAAAGTCACTAGTGAACAACATCGCATCGCGATTTCGATTGTCGTCCATTTTCATATCGGCGACATGGCGGAGGCAGCTGCTTCAAGGTTTGTGTAAAAATGTTTATAAAAGTAGTGAAGGTATAAACTGACGTTTTATTTCTTGTGTTACTTCATTAAATATTTGATTTTGAAAGAGAAGCTGATGTTTTAGTTATTCTAGTTTTACACGCATACATTGCAGTTGAATGGGTTCCCTAAACACGCGCGTAAGATTGACAAAATTTGGCTTTTCAAAAATCTCAGTATCTATAAAATAAACAAATTACACCATGGAAAATGCTTTGTACGATTTTTTATTCACTCGTTGAGTTGTATCAGGAAACTCACTCGTTCGCTGCGCTCACTCGTTCGTTCTGATACTACTCAACTCGTGAATAAAAATCGTACGCGCGCATTTTCCATGGAGTAATCTCTATTTACCTTTGCAAACCTTGGGAACTTATGACCCTCCAGCATGAACTGGTCAACATCTGCCTCAGCCTAAAAAAAAAACGTGGTTCAGTGGTTGGCTGGCGGTGTCGTTCGAAGTATTTTTGATTCAGATAAATGAAGAAGACCGCCTTCAACGGAGTTTTCTTCTAAAATGTTTATGTATTTGGCGAAAAGCGAGTGCTACAAATGAATCCTGGGATTTCTTCTATGCGTTAATCCAGTTCTGGAATTAAAGATTTTATGATGCAAAAAAAAAAAGAAAAAAATCATTTCACCTAAGTGGGAATCAAAAACCCATAAAAAGTCACCGGAACGGATCTTACGCTAATCCAGTACAATAAATGGAAATTTATTGACATCACACTGCGAGTTAATACCAAACCCAGTGTCATTAGTGATGCCAAGAAAAAGCAAGAATAAAGCTTCTTATTTTTATAAACACAGATTTAAAACAATGAAAAAAAAAACATCCATACGATACTTACTTTCCTACTGATAAGGTCTTTGTATTTATTGTAGAAGGTCAAGTGGTCCTTGGGACCTGACATCTCCTTTGCAATCACAGCTGCAACCTGCAATAACATGCATAAACATTTAATTGAAAGAGAAGCACTCGCTTCAGACATTATAAGGATAGGCTTAGGTTGGTGTTGGGGTCTTAAAAGTCGAATCTTAGTTGCTCGAAGAAATTAGACGAATACATAACAGAGATGTCCAGAACTGAGGTCACTCTTCAATCAGAACCTAAATGTACAGTGTCTTGTTCCTACAAACTGTAGTTCCACTTTCGCATAATCCTGGGTTTCTAGATGTAATAAAACAATTATTCCACTCAATCATGAACTATAGCTATTAGCTACAACTCCATCTCGTGGAATTATTATACATCATGTGGGTTGTTCGTGGCCCAGTAAATTCTGGTAACATGTAATGCATACTGGTGAAAAGTGATTAATTCAAGGATTCGTTGTCGTTGTAGATAATTTGGGTTTTAAAACGTTTGGATACACACCTTTGTCTTGGCGTCCTCAACAATTTCCTCCGATACCACAGGCTTAAGGGTTTTCTTTGTCCCTGACTGATAAAACAGGAGCAACAGCTGAGAAAAGCCTACTTTAACACTGCACGCAGATTCTCCGAAGCTGAAGGGTACATTGGCAGTTTCTATGGCGCATTATCCATCTGGACGAAGTTGGGCAAACATTCTTAGTTCGACTGGTTATGCGTCTGTAGTCTAAAGACTGGCACACGACGCATTACGAAGCGTAGTTCGTCCAGACGCATAAAACGCCTTGTGCCCGCCTTGATACTAGAGACGCATAACCAGATGAACTGAAAGTTACCAATTTCTGACTGTATTTCTAAGTGTACTCATCTTAATACTATGAATAAGGTGGTTTCACTAACGAAAGAATTTTGGGATTGTGTGGTTTTGCATTGCTATGAAAATCTGCATTCGTGCTAATTTTCCGTTTTCGTTTACACGATATAGCTTGCAAAGCTCGCCTCATTTTCTCAACCAATTATAACTAGAACCACGATTAATCGTGATGAGCGAGCAAGTTTTGTAGGCGAATTGATATCCACATTTATTCATTGGAATAATGTTCATTTGTATAGGAAATCGTATGAACACGAGTGCATTTCGTCATTTATAGGCAAGAGCGATGTTTTGAATGAGAACATACGATTTCTTGTTTATAATATTCTTAACAAAATTTTGCTGACGCCCTCACGGTACACTGCGCCAACTGTAGACGATACGCTTCAAAGATTTCCAAAGTTCAGGGTTAACTTTTCTTCCAGTTGCCTATTTTTCCCAGATATTCAGCCACGTTTCTGTAGCTTTCGTGGTATTTTTTTGGCATTATTATTTCTTGAACTGTTGAACAACAATTTGGTCTGATAAGGCAAACCAGCTACCAACCATTTTGTTTTCAAATTTGGAGCTTTGGAGTTGTTTCCATGGCAGCTTTCATAATTAATCTATAATCTATTTACGCATTCGTCATTGACCAATCAGAAACTGCAAATTTTGTTGACTATATTCCAAAGATTATTGACAAAGGTCACCACAAGAGTCCACCTATATTACACAATGCAGTAAATATACACTATTCATTACTGCAGACGTCCACTCACCCATTCAGAATAGAGTTTAGTTTCAACTCTTGGTACAACCATAACAGCTTTGATCATAACATCGTAGACATTCAAAAGAACAACCTGTAAAGATCACAATGGTAACACAAAAGATGCAGTTTTAACAAAGTACACTCAGATAGCTACACAATTTACCACTAGACTTGATGCGTCTTAAGCAAACAAAACTTGTATGGCGTACTCTGCTGTGTTGTTCAGGTTTTCAATCATCTTTTGCCTACATGTGATAATAACACCCATATCCAGTTGTTAACTCGTAAACCCAGTGCTCTAGACACTGTGTTTATCCCTGGCCTGCACACAGGAACCTCTAGCCACTGAACGTTATAATGCATAATCAAATATGAACGACCCATCTTCCAACAGAGATTGATACATTATTCATCACTTCGCACAACTCAGTTATTGTTGCTTCCTGTATAGGAAATTCCACACTGGTGGAAATTTCTCAGTGTTCAATGGACTTTAACACCCGTCAATCCTTAGTAACACCTGTAGTAAACAATGTTACCTCAAAGTCCTTGAAATCTGGCTCGAATTTAACAGTGTCTCCATCCAGGACCAGCCTCATAATAAACCCTGGATGCTCAAATGCTCTTATAGAATCCTGCAGAGTTAAAAGGACAGTAACACCAAATGTACAATATGCACTGAACATGTATAAAGGAATATTGTGCAAAAAACGTTAGCGCATAAAGGTGAGACATGCCATAGAAAAATCATACCTTGTTGAAACAGCGAACATTAATAGACACCCTATATGCTGAATCACAATAGCCCAACATTTTTTCGTTGGAAAAATGTTCTCTTAAAATGGTTTGAAGTCAGATACATAAAGGACTGTTCATTTTTTACGAGGGGGGGGGGTCTGGTGGTATTTGGGGGAGTCATGCGAAAAAAAAATTAGGGAAAGGGGGGTCATGTGAAACATTTTAGCAATACTTTTATTTCATGCTTTAATCCGAAATTGACTTCTCTTTCTTTGATGGGGGGGAGTATGTGAAAAAACTGGCCAGCCGCACTGAGTAACGTTTGATAGTTAGGCTCGGAATTAAACTTGCATAAAAAAATTATCAAATAAATCAACATACAGGAGGAGGACAAAACAACTGCGTGAAGTCATGTACTGAACTCAGAGCAAGCATCTGGAGCTGGTTAGTCATTAACACAGCAGCAGCATTGAAAAATGCTTCAAGTCTTTTGGAATTCTGGTTGCTGGGAACTTGCTTTCGCTTGTTTCCTTGGTAGTAAATATTTTGTACTTCAGGAAACCACCTATTGAGAAGACAAAGACGCCAATGGTCAAACATGGTGCTTAGTGTCAAAAAGACAAGTTCATTTACAAGTTCGATAAAAATCGATAGAAAAAGTTTGAAATAAAGATGTATTTTCGGCATGTAAAATTCCAACTCGAGAAAAGGAAAACCGGAAACCCGCGCCAAGAATCGAAGTCATGCATTATGGTTACACCCCGAAAACTAGAACCCTTGGTAACTGGTATTCCCCGTTAACTCGAACTAAAAGTGATTTACTTTGGATTTGGTTTATAAATTTACTGTAAATTCAACCTCGATAACTCGAAATCCTGCTAACTCGAACTGACTTTTTACTTTTTCTTCTTCTTTTTTGTGTGTGTGTTCTTACATTACCCCAGTAGAAACTTTACAATAAAGCATGCGTAAGCATAAAACCTCTTTAATCCAGTGGTTTTTTCAGTCTTTTCTTCGAAACCCCCATCATTCAAAACCCCGATAACTGGAAGTAATTTCAATTTTCCTTGGTAATTCGAGTTATCGGAGTGTAACTGTATAAACAAGGTTCCTGGGACAAACATGGGATCAATGCAAGTATCTGGGCAACTGTACACCTACCCCTCCCCTAACCCAACAAGCCAGTTATAATAATTTAAAAACTTAGCGTTAATGTTGGGTTAGGGGAGGGGTAGGTGCACAATTGCCCAGGTACTTACACTGATCCCAAACATCTTGCAGACTGATTAGATTTGAATGTCATTTCAAATGTCAGTTGGCATTAATCACTGATTCAGATTCGTTGGAGAAATAAGAATTCACCAAAGAATATCTGAAAGCCATTTGAAACACTTTTTTGCTTCAGTAACATAGGCTCGCTTTTTCCTATACAATGAAAACAATGTAAAGATTAATGAAAAAGACCATTGCTGTTATGGAAAAGATTGTTATTCATCGTGGTAACTTCAGTGATAATATAAATTAGTTCTATGGTCTATCACCTGACGAAGACTAGCAGTAAGCAGTCGAAACGTCGCGACCACCACCCAAGTGACTCCGTCGTTAGACCATAGAACTAATTTATATTATCAAAACCATTGCTCATCGTCACCACGTATGATTGATCATTGATCACTCGACCTGGTAACTTTGATGTTGCTGGGGACGTTTCGAAAATGTCCCCCGTTGTGTAGCCACGTGGAGTACGTCGTTTGCTCTGATTGCTCCTTTTCGCCGGATTCTTACAGTATGTACAATTTGTAACAGAACAATTACCGTATTCCAGTACTTGAAGAAATTTGATCTCAACAAGAAAGTGATACTGCATCAGTGTCATTTGTATACATAAGATAAAGTAAATAAAGCATAACACTTGTTCTAAAGCAAAACTGTCAGGCTAAAAGTTCAAATGCTAACCTAAAGCAGAAAGTAGTGTGAAGTCTGCAATTCACTGATGCCTTCGATAGAGACGCATGGGTATAATTTTAAGTCCACGCCTATCTATTCCCAATTTACAGTTTGTTCTTTTTGGTTGAGCAGCACGTTCTATTTCGATAACAGGAAGCTTAAGCAAAGCACGACGACGTCGACCAGGACGACATAAAACAGTAGACACTTTACGCAGCGACGGCGGGAGGGTTTGACGACGGCGGGAGGGTTTGACGACGGCGGGAGGGTTTCACGACGGCGGGAGGGTTTCACGACGGCGGAAGGGTTTGACGACGGCGTTCGGGACCTAAAGGAACTGGGACGACAACCTCCAACTGTCGACTGTCAAGTTACGTTACGCAACAATGGTTTTCAGGACGGTGTTCCGTGCTTTTGGCGCGAAATAGAAAACGCAATTCTCGGTCTAAAGTTGTCTTAAGTTTGTTTATTGGCACTTCGTCAGAGCGAAGGTCTAACGCTCGAAACGTCAGCACCTCCCTCTTTTACCTCACGGTGGTACAAATTACGTTATCAACTTGTTTGATTATCCCAATTTCTTGTGTATCCATTCAGGAGTTTTGCATAGATTTTCTTTGCCAAAAACATAGTTCATACGTACTGCCTGCTTGCTCTTGAACACGAAAATCTGACTTTGAATTGCTTGGGATCAATCGGGACATTAATTTCCCCGATACTGGGTAAAATATTAATATTGATTGGCTGATTCTAGTTACTGACCCTCGGCTCGCGTGAGTCATGTAACACTGAATAACTAGGAAATACGACTCCCGCAAAAACCTCGCGAAGCTAGTTTTTGAAGAAGTCACAATGCTTTTATATTATATTTTATTTTATATTTTATTTTTTATATCAGCGTAATCCCCATTATTTTATTTGTTATGCTGTGTTTGGTACATAATTAGTCACACCTGATGCAAATTACATAATCAGTATACCGGTCAATACAGTGCTTAAAAATTGACCTTCATTTAGCTCTTTCACTGCAATTGCACCATAGGGAATAGAAGTAAAATTATTTATTATCTTGACAGGGAATACAGAGTCGATGAAGTACCACAATAATATACACTTAACACAAATTGAAAATGATTGTAAATCTTTTGCTGGGGAAATCTTGAGGGTTTACCTCGGTGTAAAAACCTGTGAAGTTTTTCTTTGTTTTTCCATTATTGTTTTCATAGCCTCTATTGTGTTGTCTCCTTTGTTTTCTTTGTTCTACGTCACTTGTGAACGTAACAGGTTTTTACACCGAGGATGAGCCAATCTTGAGGAGTTAATATGAATGCTTGTGTTTATCATGGTGTAAAAACCTGTTTTTTTTTTTTAGTTTTATTTTCTTAGTCTCTGCTGCTTTGTCTTCTTTGTTGTAAATCCCTTTTAAACACAGTATGTTCTTCCACCAAGGATGAGTTGAATGCTCCAATTTTTTTTGGTTTACGTTTTTTGGTTATAATTGCATGAGATTCATTGTAAGAAGAATCTTCTGATTAGATATTTTATTGTCTACTGCAGTCATTATTTCATTCCTAGGTAACCACAATTGAGAACATTATGAATAGTGCATGTTTCAATTTGTGTACTTTCTTCAGTTGCAATGGTACCCCCAGTGGTAGATAGAAAAATTCCTCTTCCCTCAAAAGAGATGCCATGTCAACAGAAGTGTGAGATACAATATCATTACATAAAAAAAAAAAAATTGGGGGTAAAACAATTGGATTCTACAAAAACTGTAAATAAAGGTTTGGTAGTAGTGAGTGCCAACTGTAAAGTATGTGGTTGTGCTATTTTTAGGTCATATCATAAAAACAATACATGTAAGAAAGAGTTATTGAAATCATATTATCTTGAAAAAGATTGCTGCACTACATACTCCTGTTAAAAAATAATGTGAAATCAACATCAATCAGTCAAAAGTATATACCACATGAAAGTTTAATTGTGCTGTTACAGAAACAGGCAAAATATCCATACCCAACAAGAGAAGATTACATTATTTTGAATATATGCAAATTTCTATTACAAAAACTGCAGAAGAAAGATTTAATATAAGGATGGTATTTCATTGAAAAAATTCATGGCAGCCAGAGATATTGAACTGTAACCAATGACATATAGTAACGAGAAGCACTATCATTATATTATTATCATTATTATTATCATTACTATTATTATTACTGGTATTGATATTATTATTATTACTATTGTTATATTTTTTACGTTAAACATAATATATTTTTATGGGGAGGGATGCATGGCCTAATCTTTGTAAAGGTATTGTTACTCTACTATTGCAAGCAATACAAAAATCTTCTTAATAGGCTTTCCATCAGAGGGGGTAGTAATCAAAACAGCTCCAAACAATACCATTTCTTCTTAAAGGCTTGGAATCTAGTGCGGTCATTTGTCTATAAAGTTTGTGTGGAAAATCATTATTGAAAGCATAGGGCATTTAGAAAACTTGAAACACTTGTTACTACATACAGCACACTTGCAATGAATATATGAGAAAGATCATAAACATTTTGGCATTACAAAATTTATTTTCTTCTTTATATAGTTTTTCCGATGTAAAATGTTAACTGTATGTTGTGGTTGTTATTAAATATTGATATTTGACATCATAAAAATGAAGTAAACAGCAGAAAGTAACAAGGTTAATATGTTATGTCTAACTTTGCAAATTAAGGCTTGAATTAACATTTCATTTGTGGGAAAAGGGCAAGGGTTCTAGATAGCAATATTATCGGGGGGGGGGGGGGGGGCGGGGGGTCATTGAACTCTAAGGTAAAACTGACCCATTGTGAAAAGGCTATGAAACTTGTTGTCTCTACGTAATATTATTGAAACCTTTCAATCAGAGAATACATATATATATGTATATAGCAAAGAGAAATACTACTCAGAAGTCAGTTACAACATTTGCTTTATTTTCAAATGATCGCATTGATCACTGATAATATTGCAGAACCAGTACTTTATAGTGACACTGGGTATATATTCTGTTGCAAATGCTAAACATAACAGCTAGATCAAGAAAAGTTACAATATTTTCACTGTTGCAATGATATCAGATCACATCGTTGTAAATGATTGTTATAACAACTACAACTCTCTGTGTTGGGAATTTCTTCAAAATGGAAACGCTATCGTTTTATTATGAAAAATACCTACTTACATTCTCTTGTAATCTGTTGGCCGTCTTCCGATTCCATTTTTAGACTAATAGAATTATTCCTCGCGAAGCGAGGCCGAAGGCCGAGCGTAGCGAGGTTACTAATCGTGTCGGTTCCGGTCAGACCACGTGGCTCGCAAGCCCGAGTAAATCGAGCCGAGAGTTTTTATATATGTATATATATATATTTATATATATGTTTATATATATCTATATTTTAAAGGTGTCCGTTCGCAGGCCAGGTTACCTGGCAATAGTAACGCACTTGAGAACTGCTGAATTTCCGCCATTATTCGGTGATGCCTTTTTGAAAGTAATGTAAATTTTGTGGAAACCGATTTCACTCGTCCTGGAAGTACATCCCAGCAAGATGATCTCCGAGATATTCAAGAAAGATTAGCCCGAGATCGTCGCCGAGTAAGTTCGAATACCGTGAAAATCAACACAATGAAAGCACGACTCAAAGCAGGGATAGAGAAACGACAGCAGGGAGAATAACAACAGAAATCGCAGCAAAGATAACAACCGCTCGCTCCAGAAAAAGGCAAACGAAACAGCAGGGAAAAGGACCAGGAATATAACCAAGTTAGTTTTGAATTTGAATGTGTTATTGATAGAAATACAGGACATGAGTGAACGATTACATAACGAAATATATTGGCGTACTAAATTTAGCAAAACGACTTAGAAGGGAAACCGAGTAGGAACGACTTCAACGATTGAAGATATCTCTGGAAAATAATTCTATTAGTCTAAAAACGGAATCGGAAGACGACCAACAGATTACAAAAGAATGTAAGTTGATATTTGTCATAATAAAACGATAGCGTTTCCATTTTGAAGAAATTCCCAACACAGAGAGTTGCAGTTGTTATAGCAATCATTTATAACGATGTGATCTGATATCATTGCAATAGTGAAAATATTGTAAATTTTCTTGATCTAGCAGTTGTGTTTAGAATTTTCAACATAACATATACCCAGTGTCACTATAAAGTACTGGTTCTGCAATTTTATCAGTGATCAATGCCATCATTTGAGAATAAAGCAAATGTTATTACTTACTTCTGAGTAGTATTTCTCTTTGCTATATATATATGTATGTATTCTCTGATTGAAAGGTTTCAATAATATTGCATAGAGACAACAAGATTCATAGCCTTTTCACAATGGGTAAGTTTTACCTTAGAGTTCAATGACCCCCCTGATAATATTGCTATCTAGAACCCTTTTCCCACAAATGAAATGCTAATTCAAGCCTTCATTTGCAAAGTTAGACATAACATGTTAACCTTGTTACTTTCTGCTGTTTACTTCATTTTTATGATGTCAAATATCAATCTTTAATAACAACCACAACATACAGTTAATCTTTTACATTGAAAGAACTTTATAAAGAAGAAAATAAATTTTGTCATGCCAAAATGTTTATAATCTTTCTCATATATTCATTGCAAGTGTGATGTATGTAGTAACAAGTGTTTCAAGTTTCCTAAATGCCCTAAAGTATGCTTTTAATAATGATTTTCCACACAAACTTTATAGAAAAATGACTGCACTAGATTCTAAGCATTAAAGAAGAAATGGTATTGTTTGGAGCTATTTTGATTACTACCACCTCTGATTGAAAGCCTATTAAGAAGATTTTGGTATTGCTTGTAATAGAAGAGTAGCAATACCTTTACCAAGATTAGGACATGCATCCCACCCCATAAACATATATTATGTTTAACATAACAAATATAACAATAATAATATCAATACCAGTAATAATACTAATAGTAATAATAATAATAATAATAGTTTGTCTTGTTACTATATGTCATTGGTTACAAGTTCAATACCTCTGGCTGCCATGACTTTTTCGATGAAATACCATCCTTAAAATAAATCTTTCTTCTGCAGTTTTTATAATAGAAATTTTCATATATTCAAATAATATACTATTCTCTGGTTGGGTATGGATATTTTGCCTGTTTCTGTAACAGCACAATTAAACTTTCATGTGGTATATACTTGTGACTGATTGATGTTGATTTCACATTATATTCTTACAGGAGTACATCATAGTGGAGCAATCTTTTTCAACATGTTAAGATTTCAATAACTCTTTCTTACATGTATTGTTTTTATGATATGACCTAAAAATAGCACAACCACATACTATACAGTTGGCACTCACTATTACCAAACCTTTATTCGAAGTTTTTGTAGAATCCAACTGTTTTACCCCCATTTTTTTTATGTAATGACATTGTATCTCACACTTCTGTTGACATGGCATCTCTTTTGAGGGAAGAGGAATTTTTCTATCTACCACTAGGGGTACCATTGCAACTGAAGAGAGTACACAAATTGAAACATGCACTATTCATAATGCTCTCATTTGTGGTTACCTAGGAATGAAATAATGACTGCAGTAGACAATAAAATATCTAATCAGAAGATTCTTCTTACAATGAATCTCATGCAATTATTAGAAAAAAACATAAACAAAAAAAAATTGGAGCATTCAACTCATCCTCGGTGTAAGAACATATTGTGTTTAAAAGTGATGTACAACAAAGAAGACAAAGCAGTAGAGACTAAGAAAATACAACTCCAAAAAGAAACCAGGTTTTTACACTGTGGTAAACACAAGCATTCATATCAACTCTTCAATATTTCACCTTCAAAAGATTTACAATAATTTTCAATTTGTGTTAACTGAATATTATTGTGATACTTCATTGACTCTGTATTCCCCATCAAGAAAACAAATAATTTTACTATTCCCTTTCGTGCAATCTCAGTGGCAGTGAAAGAGCTAAATGAAGGTCAATTTTTAAGCCCTGTGCTGAGCGGTATACTGATCATGTAATTTGCACCAGGTGTCACTAATTGTGTACCAAACACAGCATAACAAATTAAAAAATGGGGATAACGCTGATATAAAAAATAAAATACAAAATAAAATAAAATATAAAAGTATTGTGACTTATTCAAAAACTAGCTTCGCGAGGTTTTTGCGAGAGTCGTATTTCTAGTAATGATAATAATATAATGATAGTTCTTCTTGTTACTATATGTCATTGGTTACAGTTCAATACCTCTGGCTGCCATGACTTTTTCAATGAAATACCGTCCTTATATTAAATCTTTCTTCTGCAGTTTTTATAATAGAAATTTTCATATAAATCAAAATAATATACTATTCTGTGATTGGGTATGGATGTTTTGCCTGTTTCTGTAACAGCACAATTAAACTTTCATGTGGTATATGCTTTTGACTGATTGATGTTGATTTCACATTATTTTTTTACAGGAGTACGTAGTGCAGCAATCTTTTTCAACATATTAAGATTTCAATAACTCTTTCTTACATGTATTGTTTTTATGATATGACCTAAAAATAGCACAACCACATACTATACAGTCAGCACTCACTATTACCAAACCTTTATTCAAAGCTTTTGTAGAATCCAATTGTTTTACCCCCAATTTTTTTTATGTAATGACATTGTATCTCACACTTCTGTTGATATGGCATCTCTTTTGAGGGAAGAGGAATTTTTCTATCTACCACTAGGGGTACCGTTGCAAATGAAAAGAGTACACAAATTAAAACATGCACTATTCATAATGCTCTCAATTGTGGTTACCCGGGAATGAAATAATGACTGCAGTAGACAATAAAATATCTAATCAGAAGATTCTTCTTAAAATGAATCTCATGCAATTATAACCAAAAAATATAAACAAAAAATAATTGGAGCATTCAACTCATCCTCTGTGTAAGAACATATTGTGTTCAAAAGTGATGTACAACAAAGAAGACAAAGCAGTAGAGACTAAGAAAATAAAACTAAAGAAAAAAACACAGGTTTTTACACTGTGTTAAACACAAGCATTCATATCAACTCTTCAATATTTCACCTGCAAAAGATTTACAATCATTTTCAATTTGTGTTAAGTGAATATTATTGTGATACTTCATCGACTCTGTATTCCCTGTCAAGATAACAAATAATTTTACTTCTATTCCCTCTGGTGCAATCTCAGTGGCAGTGAAAGAGCTAGATGAAGGTCAATTTTTAAGCACTGTGATGAGCGGTATACTGATCATGTAATTTGCACCAATAAAATAAAATATAAAAGCATTGTGACTTCTTCAAAAACTAGCTTCGCGAGGTTTTTGCGGGAGTCGTTTTTCTAGTTTTACAGAGACATCTCCAATCGTTGAAGTTGTTTCTACTCGGTTTCCCTTCTAAGTCGTTTTGCTAAATTTAGTACGCTAATATATTTCGTTATGTAATCGTTCACTCATGTTCTGTATTTCTACCAATAACACATTCAAATTCAAAACTAACTTGGTTGAATTCCTGGTCCTTTTCCCTGCTGTTTCGTTTTCCTTTTTCTAGAGCGAGCAGTTTTTGTTTTTGCTGCGATGATGGATGTCTGTCGTTATTCTCCCCGCTGTCGTTTCTCTATCCCTGCTTTGAGTCGTGCTTTCCTTGTGTTGATTTTCACGGTATTCGAACTTACTCGGTGACGATCTCAAGCTAATCTTTCTTGAATATCTCGGAGATCATCTTGCTGGGATGTACTTCCAGGACGAGTGAAATCGGTTTCCACAAAATTTACATTTCTTTCAAAAAGGCACACCGAATTCGAAATGGCGGAAATTCAGTTCTCAAGTGTGCTACTCTTGCCAGGTAACCTGGCCTGCGAACGGACACCTTTAAAATATAGATATATATATATATATATATATATATATATATATACATATATAAAAACTCTCGGCTCAATTTACTCGGGCTTGCGAGCCACGTGGTCTGACCGGAAGCGACACGATTAGTAACCTCGCTTCGTGAGGAAATTAATTGCTAACTGCCCATTACCTACATGACTTGTGCTTATGTTCACTTACTTTTTCAAAAGTGTCTCCTTTGCAATCTCTATATGTCGCATGACTATATTCTGAAACATAGCAAGTTCCACAGCCTCTGGCCTGATTTGAAGATCATGAATATCAACAAGCCTCAGTCTCCTGTAGGTAAAACAGCTTTATCAAACATGAAAAATATCTGGAAAAAAGGAACTACTGGCAGTGGTAAGAATAAAGGCAGAGCAAAAAGTTCAAATTACAGCATTTCTGATCAGTAGGTTAGACTGAGGTTTGTAAAAAGCCATTTAGGCAAATCCATAATTAGCTAGGAAAGATTCAGTTTATGTCTAGTTCCAGATTAGGACTATAAACTAGCTCCACTGGATTCTGGCCAAGGGCCTTAAAGAAAATCTAACCACGAAAAAAGATGGACCCCACAGCTAAAACGTTTGCCATACGATGCTTCGACAGGATTGGGAAAGGAACGCAGGCAAATGAGACGTTTTAGGCTATTGAACTTGCAAGAATAAATTGGGTGAGGGTTGAGCAGTACAAAGTATTGTCAATCTGTTAAAGGAATAAACAAGCCAAAATGAAGCAACTGTATTAAAACATTTCAAACAATAAATCGACTAGCACAAAGTAAGCGACAGATAAATCCCTGTAATGATATATTGACAAAGTCGGCAAACAAAAGAGTCATAAATTTTGTCCATTCGTTTTCTTCTTGTTTGCACACTGAGGGATGATCAAACTAAGTGTTCTTAGACTGTTCTGTCCTTTTCAGTTACAAAAGCAAATCTTAAAACTACATCTTCTCTTTAAATGTTTTATACAGCTGTACATGGTCTGGAAAAACTCTGTTTGTTCTTTATAATCCATCAGCGTTCTAGCTGTCTCTATATTCAGTTTTGTCCTCGTGTACCAGTACACAAGAGTCGATACAAAAGACCAAACAATACATTAGAGGTAAACAATGACTCCAAAACAAAGAAAATACAACATTTGGTTATTCCCTTGTGTACTGGTATACGAGGACAGAACTCTATATTCTACACTTGTTTTACATCAATTCTGTTAGTGTTTCTGTATCCATTCTGTATCATTTATGTCCCTGTTGCTTGCCACAGCAGGTTAATTCTGAGAGATACCAATATTAATTGAAAGGTATAGCAAAAACAAATCTTTTACCCAAAGGTTTTGTGCCAAAGTTCTAATACTGCTGCCATTGTGGGGTTTGTAACAAAAAGGTCTTGTTCCATTAATGCCTTTGAAGTGACATACGATCTGTACCAAGGTTTTGGAACCTGCATCAACCTGGAGTTAAAATGTGCCTACATTAGCCTTTCAATGACCACCACTACAATGACTAAAATATTTGAAACACGAGTGGACAGTTTTGGATAAAAAAGTATAAATTAACGGAAATTTAAAATATTTCATTTCTGGCAGTAACGTTACTAATTCTGACTGCATTCCTATCATGTGACTTTCTATGCAAGAAATATCATTGATTGATGGGGACAGTTGTTTATTTATTCACTAAATAAGTCAAATGAAAAACTCTGCATCATTTATAGCTACAATGTATAATTTTGTCTTCAGAAAATTAATTGCCATGAACAATGTTGACTCCAGGCCAAACTGTGCATAGCCAGGGAAGACCTAAGTTAGGAGAGCCAATTGGTAATACTTAAAATTGGTACATACACCTTGGTCTGCTTGTTAAATATACAGTGTGGTCTAGTAATATACTGCAAGTTAAAAGGGTTATATTCTCCTCAATCACAGGGAAAGATGGCTGAGATATAGTTTACTTACTCTTTTCTGTGCTCTTCGACTTCTTCTTTCTTATCATCATCCTTTTCACGAGGATCCTTCAGCACAAAGTCAACTGGGTAACAGTAAAATTGTTTTAGAAATTAATTCAATGGCAATCAAAAATACTTTGAAAAGTACATTGCTGCAATAAGTCTGGGTAGATAAATATCATTGATCACTACAAAATGTTTGAAGTGTGTATATCGTCTTTTGTTATTTTTTTTTGTGGTTCTAGTATATATGTTGTAGTTAAATTTTTTCCTTGGTTCAAATTTTATTTTCCTTTGTTTTCTGGTATGATAAAGTATGATAATGAGTTTGAAACAAAGGAAAATAAAATTTGAACCAAGGAAAAAATTGAACTACAACATATACTAGAAATATGACTCCCGCAAAAACCTCGCGAAGCTAGTTTTTGAAGAAGTCACAATGCTTTCATATTTTATTCTTTATTTTTTTTATATTTTATATTTTATTTTTTATATCAGCGTAATCCCCATTATTTTATTTCTTATGCTGAGTTTGGTACATAATTAGTGACACCTGGTGCAAATTACATGATCAGTATACTACTCAACACAGTGTTTAAAATTTGACCTTCATTTAGCTCTTTCACTTACACTGAGATTGCACCAGAGGGAATAGAAGTAAAATTTTTTATTATCTTGACAGGGAATACAGAGTCGATGAAGTATCACAATAATATTCACTTAACACAAATTGAAAATGATTGTAAATCTTTTGCAGGCGAAATCTTGAAGAGTTGATATGAATGCTGTGTTTTTTCTTTAGTTTTATTTTCTTAGTCTCTGCTGCTTTGTCTTCTTTGTTGTACATCACTTTTGAACACAATATGTTCTTTTATAATATAGCTACGTTCTTACGCGCGCCCTGATTGGTCAAAAACCTATGTTTTATCAGAGTATAAAACATAGAAAAAGCGTGTTTTATTGTTTTTCGCTACATTACCTTCACTCGATAATTCTCTAAGAGATGGCGAAAAACATTTTTCTTTGAAGAAATTCATGATGGAATTCTCTGCGAAGCAGCAGAAAGTTTTGAAGCTGAGAATAATAAAACAAATAAAGAAGAAGAAGCGAAAAAAGTCGCGAATTTGGTATTAATTGGCGTCGGTTTGTCGATCTGTGTGCTTTGTTGTTTCTATTCGCGGCATGTAAAATCTATATCATAAAGCGAATAAAGAAGCCTAAGCCGTGTATTACACTGTGATTAAAACACTCCAGGCATTTGAGAACACTCGAGAAATGTAGAAAACACTCGCCTGCGGCTCGTGTTTTCTACATTTCACTTGTGTTCTCAAATGCCCGTCGTGTTTTATCACAGTGTAATACACGGCTTAGGCTTCTTTATTTGTTAAACACAGAGGATGAGTTGAATGCTCCAATTATTTTTGGTTTATGTTTTTTGGTTATAATTGCATGAGATTCATTGTAGGAAGAATCTTCTGATTAGATATTTTATTGTCTACTGCAGTCATTATTTCATTCCCGGGTAACCACAACTGAGAGCATTATGAATAGTTTATGTTTTAATTTGTGTACTCTTTTCAGTTGCAATGGTACCCCCAGTGGTAGATAGAAAAATTCCTTTTCCCTCAAAAGAGATGCCATATCAACAGAAGTGTGAGATACAATGTCATTACATAAAAAAATTGGGGGTAAAACAATTGGATTCTACAAAAGCTTTGAATAAAGGTTTCATAATAGTGAGTGCCGAATGTATAGTATGTGGTTGTGCTATTTTAGGTCATATCATAAAAACAATACATGTAAGAAAGAGTTAATAAATTTTAATACAGGCCTTCTGATAGGGTGCGATAAAAAAAATGCAAATTGTGCGAAATTTGCAGGGCAGATTATGCGATTACAGAGACCAATTATGCGATAAATAATGAAGATTATGTGATTTTTTTTCTGAGCAATCTTAAGCTTGTTTTATAAGGTCTCAGGATAAGAAAAACACTTTTTTGCTGCTCTTAAGACATTTTGAATGCGTTTCTGCTTCATATGAAACAATTTTATTGTGCAAAACACAAAGCTAAACTCAACCCCGTTCCCAGGGTCCTCTCGTACTCGACCCCCGAGTAGGAGAGGACCCTGGGAACAAGGTTGAGCTAAACTGAAACACGATGCTGACGTCTGTCGGTACACGTGCAGTGCAAACCTAACATTGTCTGTGATAAAAAATAATGTAAGAATACTCAACGCATCAGCGAAATATTCCTAGCTAGCACTGCCTTACGTTGTGGAGTATATTCCCGTTTCAAGTGATATTTTAGGCCAAGTAGAACCTGAGATAAATAAATGTCTTAGTGATCTGTTCAATTCATGGCGCCGCATAATTAGTTCAAGGCGATAAAAATATAATTGTCGGCACGCATGTAAACAAAACACTGACAAGGATCAGGAGCCCAGGATCAGGATAATGGGCTCCTGCAAGGATAGAAATAATACCAAAATGCTAGACGCATCCCGTTTCAAGCGATTTCTAAGACCCAGAAGATCCCGAGATATTGTTTCTTGAGGAAATTGCGAACTGAATTTTACAGGTTTGTTCAATTCTCAATGAAAATCGAAAACAGTGGTTCTGAAAACTTGGTAATAGCACGCTGAAAAGTATTTTGTTAAGCAAACACAATGAATAAAGTTTTCTTCGATTCTAATAATTATAGAAGGCGAACTGACTCAATAAGTTTTAAAAACATGTATTATTTACGATAAGTGTTTCCACGACTCAGTTACGAGAAATACAAGTTCAATTAAAAAATGCCTGAAAGGCTCAGAGCAATTTTCAAATCGCTCCATCGCTTCAAATTTTATGAGTTATCTAACTATGTTGCATACTTTTTTTTTGTTTTTGTGTGCGGGTTATCTGCAAGTGCGTGTAATCTGACGATTCTCTTTTTTCCTTTCGGCCAAAATCACCCGTGAGGGTAATCCGCCGTGCGGGTAAACGGCCGGAAATTAAAGCCATTCAGATTTGCTAATCTGAACAAAGGGTGTGTTCGTGTTGCACCAATAGGCATTTGACATTCAAAATAACGCCTTAACTTTGAATGAATACGAAATAGAAGGTGAAAGAGTCTTGTTAGCCTTTTTCCAAGGTAAATCATCTTAAAAATGGCGTATTTTGGCAGGAATTCCAAAGAAACTTGTTGATTCATGCTTTATTTTATGAATGTTGTGCGTTATTTTTTGAATTAAGCGATTTTTCGTGAATTGTGCGATCGGATGCGATTTGAGGTCGATTGTGCGAAATCGCACCATCGCGTAATACCAGAAGGCCTGTTAAAAAAAAAAATTATGTTAAAAAAGATTGCTGCACTACGTACTCCTGTACAAAAGGAGTAGATAGCTGTTCAAAAAAGTTTTTTGAATTTGAAGTTGCACGAGCATGTGGTTTTCTGACATGCAGTAAAACTCATCAGAGGGAAGACAGGATGAATGGAAGGAAGACTAGTTATTGTCAAAATAATAGCCAACTCTTTAAAATGTTTTATAAAATAACTCAGATACTACGTGCGCGCTGATTGGTTGAAAACCTATGGGTTATTGTGCCGGTAAACCCATAGAAAAAGGCATCCGGACCACGAGCCATAAACAAAACCCGCTTTTGATCTGCAAACAACGATTTTAGAAAGGCTAAAAAACAGAACAAGTTATTACCCAGCCCTTCTTAATCTTAAAAGCGTTGGTTTCCACATTTTATTACTGAGGGTCACAATTCGCGACTGCCATAGCTTTAGAAGTTATAAAGTACAAAGCTGGAAAGCAGTCACGACTATGCCAAATCGCTGAGAAAGACAACAACTGTGTGAATTTCTGGTGTAGAAAGTCTCTAGGAAAACTTAACCAAGTGCCAACCAGCAACAAAACGGATAGTTTTAGCATTCTTGATTTATTTTATGTTAAAATTAAATTCCTTAATGAAAGAAATTGTTCCAAAAAGAGATCTCTGATCAAGATATGGTTCAAAATCGGCCGCTGTAGGTTGTAAACAAGCTGCCAACGATGATGAAAGATGTCAGAGTTTCGGGCTGTTTTTTTCCAACATTTGCACAAATTATTCCGTGATATTGATGCCATAACCTACCTCAAACCACCTGACTTCACAAATCGACAAATATTAACGCCAATATGTGGCCACGGCAAAGAAACCTTTCTTCGACATATTTCCAACGGTCGCTGTACGAGCATATAAAGTTACATGCGACAACTTCGCAAATGCAGCCACGTCGTTTCCGCAGCATTTCTTGATCACAATAAAGTCCAGAAAACAGATCTTAAACCACTGCGGCTCGTAAAAAGTGAATGAAGTCCTCCACTGCAATAGCTGCCAGTTCCGTCTGTAAGCACGAAATTCTTACGGATCGACTCAACAAATTACAGCTGCGAGGTTAACAATTGATTTCAACTTCTGTAGTAAACAAACTACGAACGTATTCTTTCATTGTACGTTCGCATGAATATGTGTTGACTTTTCCTGTAAAACAGCTTTCATAAGTTATCATGAAATGAGTGCAAAAACTCGTGTTTTGAAGTGCTGCTGTTTGTTGTTTGACTGAACTGAGTTTTGAGAAAGTTCAGCGCTATTAAATTGTGAGTCATGATTGGCTTATGATGACTTTAGAGAGAAGACATGACTTGATCATGGTACTAAAAGCATACTTTTTACCTCAAAGACTCCATTCTACTAAAAGTTATTTTATAAAAGCAATAGATCACACTTTCTATGGGTTTACCGGCGTGATAACCCTACTTGGGATGTTGGGAGAACACTAGAAAAGCTTGTAAATCACGAGCCGAAGGCGAGTGATTTACAAGCTCTTCTCGTGTTCTCCCAACATCCCGCGTGGGTTATCACACCGGTAAACCCATAGAAAGTGTGATCTATTGCTTAAATATATCATAACAACTTCAACAAGGCAGGCCTTCTGGAATTACGCGATGGTGCGATTTCGCACAATCGACCTGAAATCGCATCCGATCGCACAATTTGCGAAAAATCGCATAATTAAAAAAATAACGCACAACATTCATAAAATAAAGCATGAATCAACAAGTTTCTTTGGAATTTCTGCAAAAATACGCCATTTTTAAGATGATTTACCTTGGAAAAAGGCTAACAACAATCTTTCACCTTACATTTCGTATTCATTCGAAGCTAAAGCGTTATTTTGAATGTCAAATGCCTATTGGTGTAACACGAACACACCCCTTGTTCAGATTAGCCAATCTGAATGGCTGTAATTTCCGGCCGTTTACCCGCACGGCGGATTACCCCCACGGGTGATTTTTGCCAAAAGGAAAAAAGAGAATCGTCAGATTACACGAACTTGCAGAAAACCCGCACACAAAAACAAAAGAAAGTTATGCAAAATAGTTAGATAATTCACAAAATTTGAAGCAATCGAGCGCTTTGAAAATTGCTCTGAGCCTTTCAGGCATTTTTTAATTGAACTTGTATTTCTCGTAATTGAGTCGTGGAAACACTTATCGTAAATAATACATGTTTTTAAAACTTATTGAGTCAGTTAGCCTTCTATAATTATTAGAATCGAAGAAAACTTTATTCATTGTTTTTGCCTAACAAAATACTTTTCAGCGTGCTATTAGCAAGTTTTCAGAGCCACTGAAAACCATTGAGAATTGAACAAACTTAATTGTAAAATTCGGTTTGCAATTTCCTCAAGAAACAATATCTCGGGATCTTCCGGGTCTTAGAAATCGCTCGAAACGGGATGCGTCGAGTATTTTGGTATTATTTCTATTCTTGCAGGAGCCCATTACCCTGATCCTTGTCAGTGTTTTGTTTACATGCGTGCCGACAATTATATTTTTATCGCTTGGAACTAATTATGCGGCGCCATGAATTGAACAGATCACTAAGACACTTATTTATCTCAGGTTCTACTTGGTCTAAAAAATCACTTGAAACAGGAATATACTCCACAACGTAAGGCAGTGCTAGCTAGGAATATTTCGCTGATGCGTTGAGTTTTCTTACATTTTTTTATCACAGACAATGTTAGGTTTGCACTGCATGTGTGCCGACAGACGGCAGCATCGTGTTTCAGTTTAGCTCAACCTCGTTCCCAGGGTCCTCTCCTACTCGGAGGCCGAGTACGAGTGGACCCTGGGAACAAGGTTGAGTTAATCTTTGTGTTTTGCACAATAAAATTGTTTCATATAAAGCAGAAACGTACTCAAAATGTCTTAAGAGCAGCAAAAAAGTGTTTTTCTTATCCTTAAACCTTATAAAACAAGCTTAAAATTGCTCAGAAAAAAATCACATAATCTTCATTATTTATCGCATAATTGGTCTCTGTAATCGCATAATCCGCCCTGCAAATTTCGCATAATTTGCACTTTTTTATTGCACCCTATCAGAAGGCCTGACAAGGAAAATCCAATTTTACATGTACATGGCACAAACTCTGAAAAACAATCATGCTTGTGATAGTTTAAGGTCACTTCAGAGCATTACCACATGGCTTCAGGAAGCTCAAATACACTGCTTTATAATGGTTAAAATATGCTAAAAACAACTTATTCTTACCAATTGCTTTTTTCACACTGAGTAGGTAGTCCTCTTTCATTTCATCAGAAAGGTTTTCTATACAAACATCAAAACCAGCCTGAAAAATTTAACAGTCCCCAATTAGCCAAATGAATAGTGAAAGACAAATTTAAAATGACATAGGTCACTTCAGAAAAAATATTGCTTTCACTATACTATATGTAACTATATTATGATAGCAGAAGGTAATATAACAATAGTTTAAAATGATACATGTAACAGAAAGTTTTTGTTGACAGCCTACCGGGTAGTTTAAAAAATGGTTTAGCTCAATTTTCTGGTTTAGAATTCCTTACTTTTTGGTACATAATGTCTTAATTAGGAGTAGCAGAGGGATGATGATACTATTTTTCTGATATCACTTTAGTTTAATCAACATATTCACTGGATAACTTACCTTTCAATACCAAGTGGATCTAATTCAATACCAAGGTTCAATTAGTTTCAAGTACAATAATAGCCACATACAAGAAGTAATTATAGGCATGGAACATACCTTCAAGCTTTGAGGAACCAACTGTAACACATGGTCAAGCCAAGAGTCTTCCATAGGAGCAACATGCTCAGTGTCTATGCCATGCTGAATGTAGTAGTAGTATCGCTATTGTAAACACAGACACAGAGTTTTCAATTACAATAGGTTCTAGAATACATTATACAGCAGTAGAGAATGTTTGGAGTGCACACTTTATTATTTTTGCTCATAATCAAGGGATTAAATGTGTTAACACTTAAACAGTCAAATAAAGAATTTTAAATAGTTTATATCCACCCTCTGGATATCAGCAAAGTAATGAGCGCTCTGATTAGTTCCCTACTCACATGCTATCGACAGCTCACATACCATTAGTACTGTAAACAGCCATCATGGGTGAAAGTTTCTTGAATTACATGATGAGAAATTCAAGTCTTGTTTGAAAAGAATATACCAAAAAATAGGGTTGAAATTACATGGCATTAAATGAGCCAATTATATTAGTAAAATTCACATAATATTTCAATTGTTTATTATGAACTGGAGTGAAACTGTTACTTTTTCCACTTTTAATCCTCAGACTGGTTTGCTAATTGGAAAAAAATTAAAGAGACGTTTAAGAATGAGCTGGGCTCATGCTTGAAATTTTTTTACAAATCGGATTGACAACAACATGACATGGTTCAGTTCACAAAACATAAAAGAAGTCAAGTCCATACCAGGATATCTTTCTCTGCACTAGAAGGAGAGCCAGTTCTTTCCAGTGGTGGTAGTTCCCCAGCTGAACTGGGATGCACAGGAGGCCCAGCCTCACTTTGACTATGAAAGAAATGAATGTATCCCAGGGTCATCATCAGTGCAATTATCATAAACAAACTGGAGTGGACAGGACACACTCCACATAACTTACAATATGCTTCAACGTTACACTGTACATGTATGAGGAATTCTAGTGAAAGGCAGTAAATTAAAGTGAAATTATATAACAGAAGATTGCAAGCAACAAGTGCATGCATTTTATTACAGTTTGGACATTTGCCAGTAATCAGATGGTAACATTGGCCTATCATCCCCATGGTGGCCGCAGAAGCCCTTTTCCAAAATAACAGGATTATAAATACCACAGTTATCAACTACATACATTTTACAAACCATTTCGGCAACAAGCAAAGATCCAAAATGCTTTGAGACCAAAACTATTGTTTATTGTTAATAACAACACTTAGGACTTATGATAAACAAATTGGACTTTACCTACACAGTTGTTTAATTCTGTTGTTATCACCTGACTGTATGATTACAAACATAATTACACACTCCACTCCATCCCACATATACAGGTATTAAGGCATCCTGTACCACCATTATCAATTTACATGTACTACAGTAGGTGAACATGCACCTTAATATCATATTGAATCATTTATATCTGATCTAATTATTTTTGTTTCATATACTGTACTTACAGAATTATATTGACAAGAGCACTGCGGAATGCCTCTCTGTCCTTTCTTGGGGTAAATGATGACCCTTTTTTACCATTTATACCTGGGACCCCAGTGTCAGGTGACTTCCTCCCATTGGTCGCATCCCAAGTCTTGCTGCGAGGATGTTTGGCTTTTCTGGCAAGTCCATTCCCTATACATCAAAAGCAGAAATAAGTACTGTACCTTATAATTACTCATACATGTATGTACAATAAGTTCCCACTTTCAAGGGGCAATTTTTCTTCTATTGATTTCCAAATTGTGGAAGAACTGCTCATCATTTGAAGTGATTTGGAAGTCATTCAGGTCTACATCAACAAAATGTTATACCACGATGATTGTTCTTATTCATTTGCCTTGGACAGACGAACTACAGTGACTGAATGGAGCATTGATTAAAACTTAAATTCAATCCTGCTTCTTAATTATGAAAAAAAAGAGCCTTACACCCAAGTGATCTAATAGTTTCCCCCTAATAAATACTGTCCATATGCAAAGATAGTACTTACCCAGTGGTACATCAGTGTCGTCATCACCCAATCTTTTACCAGGACTCAGTTGAAATGATGGGGCAGCTTCCTGCCATGCAGGTTTGCTACGAGTCTGGAATTTATTACAGTATTTAACAAAAATTAATACTTCTCAAACTGTTGATGAAAGGCATTCTGTGAATCAAGGGTATCTTAGTAAACACAGATGCTAATCATATTCCATACTCCATGATGTAAAGTGAAAATGAAGTGAAAAGTGTATACATGATCACCATTTGGACCACTGGTATTAAGGTTTGAGTTCTTCAGTGACTTGTTAAAAAACGACAGATAAGTAAGGTGGCCCCTGAATTAGGCTCACCTATCAATTAAGACTTAACTTACCTCTGGTAGCTGCGGAAGGAACCTAACTGGAGAATGAGGATTTCGACCTTTGCTTGGTCTTGAAAATTGCGCCTACGGATATGCCAAATACAAAGAGTTCGTGAAGTTTTGAAAGTTAAATACAGTTGGAGAGACGTTTCTATTATCATTTGGGTATTCTAGCACAGAAATTATGGATATATCTCATTTTTAAAATATCTTTTATGCTACACGTCATACATGACCACAAAACTAGCACGCAAAAAAGCCCTGTCGTCAAGTACTGGCGCGAAACATAACATTTTCTGTCCACACGGAATTCAACTATCGGTCTCAACTGCTGAACGACCTGAATAGATTAAACGAAAAATATTGGTTTCTTGCTTCAAACATGGCTATCTCCATCAAACTAAAGTTAACGAGAAATTGCTTTAAGAACAC